>CM077093.1:149483084-149916907 GCA_039513925.1 Platanthera zijinensis
GGGCCTGAAGGGGATGGTACCATCGCTTCCATCGATTATTGATGTGAGTGTGAGAGATTTTTGATGTAGCCCTTTTGGGCAAAGTTTTAACGGACTCTGATTCTAGAGGCATGTTGTAGCTTCTTTATATGTTATACTTTTGGACAATTATATGTTTTTTCTGGATTTAACTTCTGATTTTTATTCTTGTTGTGTTGGCATGATTGATATTGGTAAAGGCCGGCAGAATAGGCATCTTGTAGTACAGGCTAGTCCGAGTGCTAGTGCTACCGCAAGGCAGCGGTTCTTGGCATAAGACTCCCCTCATACCGTGTTTTGTGTTCCGGTAGGGGGGTCTTAAAAATGGTATCAGCTTGCTACGATCCTGAAGTGAAGAAGTCATTCAATAATGGTGCCACAGCCATTCGATTAGTCAGTTTGGGGACAAACTGACTTAGCGAAAGCAGTGGTGTGCACATATGTAATTCACGCTATGTTCAACTTTGACTTAAGATTAGCCATCCTAACCTTAGGTTTGTATTCTATGTGTAGATCCCAATGCACGTTGAGCAAGTGGGGGGCACCCCACCCTGTCCATACCCACACATTTTTAACAATCGGAACTAGGGCAGACGCTCACAGCTATCCTGGATGCCTTCAGATCACAACAAGCCCCCATACAACAACAAGGTCGGGTTCCAATTGGGTGAGCACTTTCCGAGCTCTCTCCCCTCCAGTTTACCTTCGGACAGAGTCGGCAGTGGGTATGGAGGAATGGCTCGACATCGTGCAAGAACTGCTGGAATGAATTAGATGCCCAAGCAACATGGCTGTGACCCTTGTAGTGACACTCCTGGAACAACACCCCAAGAGTTGGTGGAAGTCCCTCATGGCTCCACCTTTCAAGGGAGAGTATATACGGAGATCAGCTGGAACGAGTTCTCTTGAGCCTTTTTGGAGCACTTCATTCCCTCGTCTGCTCGAGATGAACTCGAAGAGAGATTCTTACAATTAAAGCAAGGATCCAAGTCAGTGACGGAGTATCGGCAGGTGTTTCAGCATCAGGCTAGATTTGTTGACTCCTATGAGTTGGATGACAGAGGATATGCAAAAATGTTCTACAAAGACTTGCGAGACCCCTGGGACAAGCCCTTTTGTTTATAGCGGACTCCAGCATGGCGGAAATTATTGACATGGCGAACAGGTTAGAAGCAGACCACTTGGGAAGTTGTAAAATACCTGTAGAGGGTGTGATGGAAGTTGGCCCAAGCAATAGAAGGAGACATGACTTTGAAGGAGGAAGATGACATCAGAGATATGGTAGGCGTTTCCATCGAAATTATAGAGTGGAGCACCCGGTTCCACAGCCACCAGCATTGCCTCCACCACCATAGCCTCAACAGTTTCAGCAACCCGGTGGGTGGCAGGAGTAAGTGTGCTTTGAATGCAACCAACTGTGTAACATTCGACGCTACTGCCCGCAATTGTTTGGAAATGTGCCTCTTGCTCTCCCTCTGGCAGCTCCTCGAGGGCGGGGGATTATGCATGGTCGAGGAAAAGGACCACGAGGAGGAAACCCCGAACCTGCTCAGAATCAGGTGTTCGCGCTGGACATGACAAAGGAGAGGAACCCTCAGGAGGTTATTGCAGGTATGTAACAGTTAGTTATCACATTTTCATTGTTAATCTTAAGTTACTTAAGACATACTAGATATCTAGCTTTGAGGATTGCTATTGGTACTTAGGCACTGTGGTGATCTGTGGGAAACCGGCCTATACATTATTCGATACCAATGCCTCACACTCATTTGTGTCTGCGGACTTCATTAAAGATTTAGAAGGAGTGCAATCCTTCACTGGTATTGCTCGAAGAGTACGCCTCCCAGACGGCTCTGAGATGACTGCAACCGCCAAGTGCGAATTGCAGATACTCATTGGGGGAAAGATCTTTAATACCCCTGCCATAGTTTTGAGAATGCCGGAGTTCGACCTCATTCTAGGCATCTCATGGCTGGATTGGCACTACGCAAGAATTGACTATGCGAAGATGCGAATCTACTTGAGACATCGGGATGCCGATGTAATCTTCCAATGTATAAAATTCGCACCACGTTTAATATTATCTTCGATTCAGACCTTGAAAGCTCACATGAGAGGGGATGAAGTTTACATGATATGTTTCGAACCGAAGGAGATGAAAATAGATATGAAGTACGTGCGGGTGGTGCGAGATTTTCCCGAGGTATTTCCTGAGAAATAACCAATTTTACCCCGCATAGAGAGGTGGATTTTCAAATTAAGCTAGTACCAGGAGCCAAGCTCGTCTCTAGGATCCCTTAACAGATCGCCCCGAAGGAACTCGCATAGTTTAGAGTGCAGTTGCAAGAGTTGGTAGAATCAGGGTTTGTTCGCCCCAGCTCATCACCTTGGGGAGCCCCAGTTCTATTTGTTAAGAAAAAGGATGGAACCTTGCGATTATGTATAGACTATCGGGAGCTCAACCGATTGACGGTACAGAACACCTATCCGCTACCTCAGATTGATGAGTTGTTCGAACATTTGGTAGGAGCGCATTGGTTTTCCAAATTGGATTTGGGCTCGGGGTATTATCAGTTGAGAATACAGGATGAGGACATTCAGAAAAAGGACTTTAGCTCAAGGTACGGCTTGTACGAGTTAAATGTGAAGTCATTTGGGCTCACAAATGCCCCTTCAGCTTTCATGAGTCTGATGAACAAAGTGTTCGAGCCTTATCTAGATGTCTGCATCATCGTTTTCATCGATGAAATTTTGATCTACTTTAAGATGGAGGAAGATCATGTCGAACATCTGACCTCTGTACTGAAGAAGCTAAAAGAGCATGCCTTGTTTCCCAAGTTCAGCAAGTGCGAATTTTTGCTCCTAGAGGTTGCCTTCTTGAGCCATGTGATCAGTGGGGCTGGGTTAGCTGTGGATCCGGCCAAAGTGTGTGCCGTGAAGGAGTGGTCGCCCTTAAAGTCAGCGACCGATGTGCGGAGCTTCCTTGGAATTGTCGGGTACTCTCGCAGGTTTGTAAAAGGAATCTCAAAGATCGCCCTTCCTTTGACTACACTGACAAAGAAAGGTTTGTCGTATGAGTGGACACCCTAGTGTGAAGCTGTGTTTCATGAACTGAAGGACCGACTTACATCCGCACCCATCCTAGCCCTTCCATCCGAATAGGAAGGATTTAAAATTAACACTGACGCGTCATATCAAGGAATGGGAGCGGTATTGATGCAGTACGAGAATGTGATTGCATATGCTTCCAGACAGCTGAAGAAGCATTAAATCAACTACCCAGTACATGATATAGAATTGGGAGCAGTAGTGTTCTCCTTGAAGATTATGAGACACTATCTATACGACATCCACAGCGAGGTCATTTAAGACCACAAGAATCTAAAGTACGAGCATACACAGAAAGAATTGAATTTGAGACAACGACTGTGGTTAGAGTTTTTGTGCGATTATGTATTCATTTTGAACTACCACCCTGGAAAAGCAAACTCTGTACCTGATGCTTTGAGCAGAAAGTTACCGGAATCGAACTCGGAGTCCCGATTGATTAGAATGGAGTTAGCCCGGATGCTCAAAGAGATGGAGATTACCCTGGTGTACAAAGACCAATTGGAAGGGTATACGGAGTCACTAACTGCGATGAGCATAGTGTGTGTCATTCGAGACTGGATCCGGGCAGAGCAAGGAAAGGATACGGCTCTAGCCCCGACAATCAAGTCAATTGAAGATGAGAAAACTGACGAGTACTCTCTAAAAGATGGCCTCGTTCATCTCCGTGGAAGGCTTTACATTCCGAGGGCGGTAAAATTCAGGAAAGTATCCAGAGATAAGTACAATGCACCCACTATTCTGTGCATCCTAGAATTGCCAAGATGTACGTTGACCTACAGAAGACTATATGTTGGCCGAGAATGAAGAGGGACGTCCGATATTTTGTTACGCACTGCGAGGTTTATCAAAGGGTGAAGGCAAAATGCAGGAGCCCCGATGTGTTATTACAGTCATTGCCCATCCCCGTGTTGAAGTTCGAGGATGTCTCCATGGACTTCGACCACGGTTTTTCTCGCTAACGCTCAGGGAATGATTCAGTATGGGTAATCTTTGACCGCCTGACGAAGGTAGCCCGGTTTATTCCTATGAAGAAAGAATCTCATGTGGAAGTTTTGGTACGCTTCTTAGTGGAGCTTTCGTATGGTATCATGGTGTGCCAAAGACAATTGTTTATGATCGGGATGGTCGGTTTACCTCTAAAGAATGGAAGGCGGTGCAGGCGTATTTGGGTTCACGTCTTACCTTTAGTACAACATTTCATCCTCAAACGGACGGGCAATCTGAGAGGACCATCAAAAAATTAGACGATCTTTTGAGGCTCTGTGTGTTGGATAGAGGAGAGTCACAGGAAAGGCACTTACCCCTGGTGGAATTTTCCTATAACAATAGTCACCAGGCGAGTATTGGGATGGCACCCAATGAAGCCCTTTACGAAAGAAGGGGTAGAACCCCCTTGTCATGGGTACAAGATGAAGACCCGGAGGTTTTGGGTATTAAATACATTGATGACACTGATGCGCTGGTTAGGCTAATATGGGACCGCATGCTTGAGGCCCAAAGTCGGCAGGCTAAATACTATAATGCAAAGCACCGGGTGGTAGAATTTCAAGTGGGTAACAAAATGTTCCTGAATATCGGTCGATGCATGGAGTGTCATGGGTATGTGGTAATAAGAAGCTAAGCCCAAGGTATGTTGGGCCTTACAATATATTGGAGAAGATTGGCACTTTGGCCTACCGGTTGGAGTTACCACCAGAGCTGGAGAATCTTCATGACATATTCCATGTGTCGTCTCTTTAGAAGGCATTTTTGAGGCCCGATCAACATATTCCCACCATTGATGGAGCAGTAGCGACCGATAGATCTATACGACTAGAGCCGGTGCGGATAGTAGACAACGAGACAAGGATTTTGCGTCGCAAGAGTGTTCCTTTGGTAAAAGTGTTGTGGTCTAATCATGGGAAGGAGGAGTATACATGGGAACTGGTGGACTTGATGCAAAAGCGCTACCCGGAGTTGTTTCCTTCAAGTAAAAATTTGAAAGCATGTTTTAATTTATTTTTCACGCTTTCCTCTCCCCATAGCCATAGCCTGATTTAGAGGACGAAATATTTTATTTTGTTTATACGATTTGTAACGTCCTGGTTCGTACTAGGCCCCTCGTGCGCGCTTTTGAGTCAAGGGAGCTGACTTGGGCTTAGGGAGTGCAGGCGACTAGGCTTACACTCGTGTGGAAAAGAGAAATTGGTGCAGAATTGGACACAGGTAGAGACACGGGCATGTCCCTAACCGTGTGAATCGAGTAGAACTCGAGAGGAATCGAGTAGAACTCGACAAGGCGTGTCCCGAGTAGGATACGGGTAGAGACACGGGCGTGTACCTACCCGTGTGCATCAAGTGGAGATCAAAGAAATGTGTCCCGAGTAGGACACAGGTAGAGACACTGGTATTTCCTTACCTGTGTGCATATCTCCAGGAAGCCGGCCGTGTCTCCCGAGCAGGACACGGGTAAGAACACAAGCATGAACATGGCCGTGTCGCGTGACACAGGTAGTGCACACGGCGTGTCCCTACCCGTGTTAGTGTCCAAACAACACTTTAACCGTCGACGCTGATTCACCCGAGCAGGACACGGGTGGGGACACGGGCGTGTCCCTACCCGTGTCGTTTCTGAATAAAAGGGGGAAATGGAACCCTAGCCATTTTTCATTTTCTTCCAAGCCATTTTCTGGAGAAATTGCTGGAGGAGGGAAGGAGTTGCTGGAATCAACTATACTCGGTGAAGAACTGTCGCCGCTGCCAAGGAGAAGAAGATGTCACCGCAAAGGGTGACATGATCCATGGACGGAAATGGTGGAAATGCTAGAAACGAGGTGAGCTTCCTCCCATCTCCCTTGGTGCTAGATCTATAGTTATTCCTAGGTGAGATGTCGACTCAAAAGAGTCTAGACTTGTGAGATGATGATCTTCCTAGGAAGAGGCCATTCTAGGGCTTGTCCTCTATGGATATTGATGTCTTCAACCTCTCCTTCTTTCTATGTGATGATAAAGAGATGGTTTCGTGAAGGGAAATGGCTTCATGAGGGTGAATAGGGGAGGAGGAATTTCTGATGTGATATGGGAAGGTCGGCTAGAGGAGGAAGATGAACCGATGCCGTTCGTTCCGCCTTAAGATGCGTGCGGAAATCTGTGTTCTGCACGCAGCGATCTTCTTCGCAATTTTCAGACATGATATGTCCATATATAGGATTTTGACTAAACACAAAAGTCATAACCCTTGGAAATACCTTTCCAACGAGTGGTTACACGTCTTCAGGAGACGTCAGTAGCCACACGAAAGTCTGATCGAAGTACAGGGCTGACATGCTAAGCGTGCAAAAAATATATTCTGTACACAGCAGGCTTTGGAGCCAATTTCATGTGTGATACAGTCTGATCTGGGTTGTAGACTAAACATGATAGTTGTAATCCATGGAAAGATCTTCCCATCGAGGGGTCACATGCATTCACAGGATTCTTGTATCCTCAGTAATCTTCGGTCGAAGTTGTTGTCCAGAAGGTGTTCTGCACCTGAATTTCCTGGGTTGGTGTAGAATCGGTTTTGGACTTGGTAGAGATCTTTTAACAATTCGACATTAAGGTATTGGTAAATTATAATATGTCTAATCGTGATAATTCACCGAGTGATGAAATTGTTTGATAGAACCCACGTAAATAATGGTGAAATGAAATGGAATTCAACGAAATGATTTGGTGGGGCATAGTGAATGAATGGTAATTCGTCGTTTAATAACAAGATTATCTTGAACTTGTGTATTTTGTCGGTGATGTTAAAGTTATGTGACCATAGTTTAGATGTAATCATATTGGCCGAAAGAGTGATGAATTTTCATGAGGCTTGTCATATAGGGAAGTCTAAGATGGTCCATTGTATGAGGTGGTTTGCCACCTGTGTTTGTGGTAAACCCGTAAGGTGCCTTGGGCACAGGATTGTGAAAGGGTGTGAGTGCAGGTGTTTGATCGCACTGTTTGGAAATGTTGAGAAGAGTTATAAATTGACGGTTGGGCTTGGTCCTCGATGTTCATGTCCCGAGGCTCCTTCCGTGCCAAATGGACGGTTGGGCTTGGTCCTCGTGTTTGATCTGAGCCTCCTTTCGTGCTACGATGATGTGGTATTGCATGCGGTGTGAGTCGACACGCGGTGTTGTAATGTAACGCCCCAAGTTTTTCTGTGTTTTGTTTGATCGTTGTTTGGTGTTACGATGACGCGTTATCGGCCTTTGCCATTGTTAGAGCGTGGTCTTAGCTCTTTAGGTTCCTTGAGTGGCCTATTTGTAGCCTGTTTGCAAGATTCTCCAGCTAGCCGGAGTCTGTTTTGGTTACTCGGCTGAGCCTCTCAGGGAATGCTTGTGCTTTGGCTTCGGGAGGTGTTAGCCTGAGTTTTGATCGTCGGATGTTGTTTTCGACTTCGACGTTGTTTTCGTAGAATGGGTGTTTAGCTACGGTGCGAGTTTCGTCGAAGCCCGAGATCTTTGGTTTTCGCGTCGTTTCGACGTTTGCTTGTTATCTAGTAGTAGTTTCTTTTGTTGTGCATGGCCTTGAGTGGCCGAGCTTGGTAGGGATGGTGCCCTGTATATATATATATATATATATATATATATATATATATATATATATATATAATGTATTAGACCTTCCTTTGCTGCTAGTGGCCGAGCTTGCCAAGATTTATGATTAGTTTATTTAACTATCTAGCTGAGTGGGGAGTTTTCCAAGCTTATATAATATTCTATCAGCTTGGTGGTCGAGCTTCTCCATTATGCTATTATTATATTATCTTAGTGGCTGGAGATATTATAAAATAGTTAGCTGGTTTCATCTTCCCAAAAAAAGAAGTCAGCTAGCTTCTTGCGGAAGGAGCGCGAGGCGGAGGCCCTGGATCTTTGGCTGGAGATTGCTGCAGGATTTCAGCTCAGTTTTCTCGTGTGATAGAAGATTCGGTTTGCTCTCCTCCAGATCTTCCTCCCTATGTGGCCGATCTTGCCGTCGTTGCCAAGCTTGAGAGTTAACTGCTATTTCCTGGAGGTAGAGGCAAGTGGAGCCCTTTGCCCTTGCCAAGCTTGTTCCCTTTTTTTGTGTGTGTTATTTTATTTCTTTGGTACAGCTGTTGCTTAGTTGTTCTTCTCTTAGAAGCTAGGACTGCTTCAGGCTTGATTTTTACTGTGTCCATATTTAATTTTTCTCTCTACTTGTTGTTGTGGGTTGTCCAGGTCAATAGCTAGAGGTAGGGTTAAGTCCAGGTCAATAGAATGAGGTAGGGTTTGTAGTCCAAGTCTGATAGCTGCTGTAGCTGGGTGGAAGGGTTAGGTGACTTTTTTTAGGCAAGTTAGAGCTCTCGGGTTGCTGGAGTCGAGTGGTTTTTAGGCTAAGTTAAAAGCGTTAAGTGAGTGTATCTCGCTCAACGCCTAGACAGTTAGGCTTTTGGCGTTGAGTCTGGTGCCCTCACTCAACGCCATGGTCAGTTTTTTGGGCTAAGTGTTTTGGCGTTGAGTGAGTGGACCTCACTCAAAACCGTGGCTATTTAGCGTTGAGTGAGGTTGACTCACTCAACGCCGTAGCTTTTCCCAGCGGCTAAGTCATTTGGTTTTGAGTGAGTCAGCCTCACTCAACGCCATGGCTATTTCGGCATTTAATGTGGGGGACTCACTTAATGCCAAACCTGTGTTTGCTCTAATTCCAAAGCGTTGAGTGGGTGGACCTCACTCAACGCCTTGGAGGTCAGGTTTGGCGTTGAGTGTGGTCAACTCACTCAACACCAAGGCTAGTTTCTGCAGCTAAGTAGAAAAGCGTTGACAACGTTGAGTGTGTTGAGATCACTCAACGCTGTCAACTAGCAGAAGTTTTGCGGCTAAGTCGTTTGGCGTTGAGTAAGTGGAGCTCACTCAACGCCGCGTTGAGTGGACTCGATGTCGTTCCTGGTTAGCATTCAGCGCTGAGTGAGTGAAGCTCACTCAATGATGTGTCAGGTTTGGCGTTGAGTGAGTCGAGACTCACTCAACGCCGCGTCGAGGGGACAACATGCATAGCATAACATGCATAACATAACATATCATCAGCACAACGTGCCAAGCTAAAGATTTGCATGATGACGTATGTACACACATGGTTTTGAGTAAAAAAAGAATACAAACTCATGCATTCATGGTCTAGGAACATGATTTAGTAGGATGGTGGTGAACCATCTTAGGTTAAGCATAACATCATCATTGTAAAAAAACAAATCCCAGAACAAGTTTAGCAGTTGAAGTTCATATTTAAGTATGTTCGTATGTACTGGGTAGTTTTGTTCTAGTAGTTGGGGTAGGTTCTAAGTCTTGTTGATACGATTATAGGATGGCGAGGCGTCCTTCGACGAGAACGACTCCCCAATCTGAGGGTGAGTCTTCTAGAGCGTAAAGAGAGGCGTTTATTGAATGTCTGTGGTAGAGTAATGAAGCCTTATTTAGGCAAGTGGTGGATATGCAGACTCAGATCCAGTCTCTGATAGAAGTTGTGGCGGGACAGCCTCCGAGAGTACTGAACCCTGCTGTAGGAGTATCTGTTCCTGTTCCTCCTTCTCCCCTGGTAACTCCTGTTGTGCTGCCCCCGAAGATGACATTCATATCACACTTCCAGCGACTTGGACCACCTACTTATGATAGGAAAGCAGACTTCATGGTTTTGGATGATTGGCTAATAGTCATCGAGGAGATGTTCTCCTATTCTGGAGTTACCCCCGATTAGAGGGTGATGATCGTCGCCTATCAGCCTAAGGGATTGGCGAAGAGTTGGTGGCTGAGAGAGAAGGAGAGCTTGAAAGAGGGATGCTCTTTGGAGACCTTCAAGGAACTGTTCCTAAGGAAGTTTCTTCCTTCGATCGAGCGTGACCGCCTGATGAATGATTTCCTACTTTTGAAGATTTCAGAGGCAGCTTATGGTTGCGGAGTATGAAATAAAATTAAGCAAACTAATTTTTAAGCTTAGCATTGAGCGGTTTGCTCCCAGCTTAGTGAGTTCCGAAGCGGATAGAGTTAAGCGATTTCTTGGCGGTCTGAGAAGTGATGTTCAGCAGTTAGCCGTTGCTCATGGAGCAGCAGTGAGTTATGCTAGTGCGGTAGAAGCTGCTTTGAAGGTGGAGGCCATTGATAATGCTAAGCAAAGAGGACAGCAGGTGAGAAAAGATAAAAGGAAAGCGGTTGAAGGAAAGAGCCCCCAAGTACCCGGTGCATCTTCAAGAAAGAAGAGCAAGGAGAGTTGTAGCTTATGTGGCAGGCCCGGCCATCCTGTGGAGAAATGTTTCAAGAGGTTGGCAGCTCAGATGAAGGAGCAGGTGCATGTGATTCAAGGCGCTCCCAGCAAAGATTTATTCTATTCTGCGTGTAAGCGACCAGGGCATGATGTTGTCCATTGCTGGGGCAAGGATAAGAGTAAGCCGAGAAGTTGTTTTCTTTGCGGTCAAGAAGGGCACATCAAGGCTCAGTGCCCACAACTCCAGCCGGTGTTCTAGTCAGTGCCACTCCAGGCATTGCCACCCCCTCAGTGTGTGGATAAAGGCAAGGGGAAGCTGAATGTAATTTCTTCAGAGGATGCGAAGACTTCGACTCTTATCATTTCAGGTTAGATTTCTCCCTAGCCTGAATGTTTTGTTTCTAGTAAAGCTTTAGCATTATTTTCCTGAGTTGCGTATGCTATCTTATAGGATTTTTTATGGTGAGGAACCGCTGGGCGCGTGTTCTCTTTGACTCTGGTGCTACCCACTCCTTTGTGGCTAGAGCCTTTCTGGAGCGTTATCGTTTGCGTCTAGAACAAGTTAGTGATGCTTTTTGCGTCAAGTTTTCGTCCTGTGATTTTGTGGTTTCGGATCAGGGCATTCGGGATTGTCCGATTTTGTTGGAGAATTTTCTAGCGAAGGCAGATTTGAAGGTGATCGACCTGGAAGACTTCGATGTAATCTTAGGCATGGACTGGTTGTGCAGTTTTTATGCAGTTATCCAGTGCAAGGGTAAGCGCCTGGAATTCGTTAAGGACGATGGTCAGCCTGGGAGAGTTTATGCATCCGCGCCAGGAGTCTCCTGTCATTTCTGTGGCATGTGTTCAGAAGTTGCTTGATTCTGGCTGCTTTTCCTGTTTGGTCTCTCTAGTAGGGACAGCTGCTAGTGTGCCGCGTTTGGAGGAGATTCCTTTGGTGTGTGACTTCTCTGATGTGTTTCCTAACGATCTTCCTGGTCTCCCACCAGATAGAGATGTCGAGTTTGTTATAGATTTGGAGCCAGGTACGCATCCTATTGCGAAGGAGTCATTCCGGATGGCCCCGCGAGAGCTAGAGGAGTTGCGTTCCCAGCTTGATGAGATGTTGGCAAAGGGTTTTTCAGGCCGAGTTCATCGCCTTGGGGTGCGCCTGTTCTGTTTGTAAAGAAGAAAGATGGGTCGATGAGGCTGTGCATCGACTATAGAGAGCTGAACAAGTTTAGTATCAAGAACAGGTACCCTCTGCCTCGGATTGACGATTTGTTTGATCAGTTGCGCGGTAACACAGTATTCTCCAAGATTGATCTTCGATCTAACTACCATCAGCTCATGATCCGTGAGTCCGACATTCCGCGGATTGCTTTTCGATCAAGGCATGGGCATTTTGAGTTTTTGGTGATGTCATTTGGTTTGACAAATGTGCCCTCAGCTTTTATGGATTTGATGAACCGCGTGTTCAAGGACTTCTTGGATAAGTTTGTGGTCGTGTTTATCGATGACGTCCTGATTTATTCCCGCAATGCTGAGGAGAATGACCAGCATCTGCGTTTGGTTTTATCTACCTTGAGGGACCACAAGCTTTTCACCAAGCTAAGCAAGTACGAGTTTTGGTTGCCTCAGGTTGCATTTCTGGGCCACGTGGTGAATAAGAATGGGATTTCAGTTGACTCAGAAAAGATCGCTGCTGTGATGGATTGGAGTAGGCCATGCACACCCAAGGAGATTAGGAGAATTCTTGGATTAGCCGGCTATTACAAGAGATTTGTGGAGGGTTTTTCCACCCTGGCTACACCTTTGACCAGATTGACCCAGAAGAATGCAGCTTTTGTCTGGAGCGAGAAGTGCGAGGAAGCCTTCCTTGAGCTCAAGGACAGATTGTGCAGTGCCCCTGTTTTGACCCTGCCTACTGAGGGTGTGGATTATGATATTTATGTGGATGCGTCGCATGTTGGTCTTGGTTGCGTAATGATGCAAGGCGGGAAAGTGATTGAGTACGGGTTGAGACAGCTGAAGACTCATGAGAGGAACTACCCTACGCATAACCTGGAGTTTGTAGCCGTGATCTATGTGCTGAAGTTGTGAAGACATCTGCTTTATGGCACGAAGTGCAAGATTTTTACTGATCACAAGAGCTTAAAGTACGTCTTCACCCAGAAGGAATTGAATCTGTGCCAGCGGCGATGGTTGGAGTATGTGGCCGACTACGATGTTGAGATCCAGTATCATCTGGGCAAGGCTAATGTGATGGCCGATGCCCTAAGTCCGATGTCAGGGAATATTTTTGGTCTCTCTGCCGAGCTTTTAGTAGAAAAGTTTCTTTTGATGGGCATTTCTGTGGGAAGCGGCGTTTTCCAGAGTAGTTTGGCACTGGCAGAACCATCATGGATTGTGCTTACGAGACAACATCAGAAGGACGATCCCGATCTTCTACATTTTTATCTTCGAGCTCAAAAAGGTCAATTGCCAGATTTTTCTATTGATGATGCGGGTACCTTGCGGTACCGCGACAGGTTTTGCATCCCGGCCGTTGGAGATATCCGGGTGATGGTGTACGGGAAGTCCATGTATCTAGTGTTGCCTACCATCTAGGATCTACTAAGATGTATCGTGATTTAAAGCAGATTGCCTGGTGGTATGGGATGAAGGGAGACATAGCCAGATTTGTTTCTGAGTGCCACACTTGCAAGCATGTGAAAGCCGATCATGGAAGGCTTGGTGGCAAGCTGACTCCCTTAGAGATTCCGACTTGGAAGTTGTAAAGTATCTCGATGGATTTCATTACAGGCTTACCAAGATCTCCTATGGGACATGATTCAGTTTGGGTTATCGTGGACAGATTGACGTAGTGTGCTCACTTCATACCGTTTAAGATCGACTATCCGATGAGGAAGATAGTTGAGCTGTATTTGAATGAGATCATCCGGTTGTACGGTGCGCTACTCAGAATTATTTCAGATCGAGACTCCCGGTTTATATCTCGCTTCTGGAAGATCCTGCAAGAGGGTTTGGGTACGGATTGGAGAAATTCTACTGCTTACCACCAGCAGACTAATGGCCAGACAGAGCGAGTCAATCAGATTGTTGAGGACATGATTCGATGCTATATTCTAGACCACGGAGGAGAATGGGATGAGCGTTTGTTGCTTATGGAGCTTCCGTATAACAACAATTATCAGGAAAGCTTGAAAATGGCTCCTTTTGAACATTATATGGGAGGCACTGTAGGACTCCCTTGTTTTGGGCTGAGGTTGGCGAGGGACCGTTGTTGGGTCCACAGGCACTCGAAGAGATGGAAATTGCTGTGAAGCTTATTCGGGAGAAGCTTCAGATAGCCCAGGAGAGGTACGAGAAAAATGCCAACCGGCGTAGATCAAGCTTGGAATTTGCTGGTGGGGACTTGGTGTTCTTAAAGGTTTCCCCGATGATTGGAGTCACGAGGTTTGGAAAGAACCGAAAGTTGGACCCGAGGTATAGGGGCCATTTAAGATTGTTGAGCGGATCGTTGTGGCAGCTTATAGGCTGGATTTTGCCCGCGAGTTTTCCTGTCATACATAATGTTTTTCACGTCAGTCAGCTGCGGAAATGTGTGCAGAGTGGCAGGCAGGTTGTGGATTCTGTGCCTCAGTTTGAGCCGAATCTTTCTTACGTGGAGATGCATGTCCGCATTCTAGAGGCTCAGGATCGCGTGTTGTGTAGGAAAACAATTCCTATGGTTAAGATTTTGTGGAGAAATCAAGGTGTGGAAAGCGCGACTTGGAAGCTTGAGTCGGCGATGAGGAAGGCTTACCCTCCTCTGTTTCCTTGACTTGTGCCTGGTATGTTTGCACTCTTTCTTTTATGGCTTTTGGTTAGCTTTTTCTTTTCCTTTCTGCTAGAAGGGTTGTGTGTAAAGTTTCGGGGCAAAAATTTCTTTTAGGGGGAGTGACTGTAACGCCCTCGGTTTTTATGTGTTTTGTTTGATCGTTGTTTGGCGTTCCGATGACGCGTTGTCGGCCTTTGCAGTTGTTAGAGCGTGTTCTTAGCTCTTTAGGTTCCTTGAGTGGCCTATTTGTAGCCTGTTCGCAAGATTCTCCAGTTAGCCGGAGTCTATTTATGTGACTCGGTTGAGCCACTTAGGGAATGCTTTTGCTTTTGCTTCGGGAGGTGTTAGCCTGAGTTTTGATCGTCAGTTGTTTTTTTGACTTCGCCGTTGTTTTCGTATCATGAGTGTTTAGCTACGGTGCGAGTTTTGTCGAAGTCCGAGATCTTTTGTTTTCGCGTCATTTCGACGTTTGCTTGTTAGCTAGTAGTAGTTGTTTTGTTGTGCATTGTCCTTGAGTGGCCGAGCTTGGTTGGGATGGTGCCCTGTTTTTAGACTATGTTGCTTAGCTAATTATATATATATATATATATATGTTAGGATTTTGGCTTGGGTGCGGATAGCTAAGTTTATATAAGTAGCTATGTTGGCATATAAGTTTATGTATTATATAAGTATATGCTGTTATAGATATATAAGTGTATATATATATATATATTTATATAATATTGTTATGATATATATATATATATATATTATATGTATTAGACTTTCCTTTGTTGCTAGTGGTCGAACTTGCCAAGCTTTAGGATTAGTTTATTTAACTATCTAGCTGAGTGGGGAGTTTTCCAAGCTTATATAAATATTCTATCAGCTTGGTGGCCGAGCTTCTCCAATATGTTATTATTATATTAGCTTAGTGGCTGGAGATATTATAAAATAGTTAGCTGGTCTCATCTTCCCAAAAAAAGAAGTCATCTAGCTTCTTGCGGAAGGAGCGGGAGGCGGAGGCCCTGGAGCTTTGGCCGGCGATTGCTGGAAAATTTCAGCTCGGTTTTCTCGTGTGATAGTAGATTCGGTTTGCTCTCCTCCAGATCTTCCTCCCTAGGTGGCCGATCTTGCTGCTGGAGCCATGCTTGGGAGTTAACTGCTGTTTCCTGGAGGTAGAGGCAAGTGGAGCCCTTTGCCCTTGCCAAGCTTGTTCCCTTTTTTGTGTGTGTTGTTTTATTTCTTTAGTATAGCTATAGCTTAGTTGTTCTTCTCTTATAAGCTAGGACTTCTTTAGGATTGATTTTTACCTTGTCTAGAATTAAGTTTTCTCTCTACTTATTGCTGTGGGTTGTCCAGGTTAATAGCTGGAGGTAGGGTTAAGTCTAGGTCAGTAGTTGGAGGTAGGGTTTATAGTCCAAGTCTGATAGCTGTTGAAGCTAGGTGGAAGGGTTAGGAGACATTTTTTAGGCCAGTTAGAGCTCTCGTGTTGCTGGCGTCGAGTGGTTTTTAGGCTATGTAAAAAGCATTCAGTGAGTGTACCTCACTCAACGCCTAGACTATTAGGCTTTTGGCATTGAGTGTGGTGCCCTCACGCAATGCCATGGTCATTTTTTTGGCTAAGTGTTTTGGCGTTGAGTGTGTGGACTTCACTCGAAACCGTGGTTGTTTGGCGTTGAGTGAGGTGGTGTAACGACCCCATCCGTTAGATGACGTATAGTAGAAGGTCCGGCCGGGCCCCACACTATATGCCACAAACAGACGGTGAGGTCACAGGATAATACCAAATACGAATCCTAACTCAGAGCATTCTAGCGGAAGCTTTAAGTTACACTTTGAACTCTTAACCGGAATGTCCAATATATATAAATTCCACGGAATGTACACAACCACAAGAGTTTGGCCTTAAGGCCTTACAGTTCCTCTGAACATACATCATGTTTTACAAACCTCGGCGCGCAGGCCGGCCATACATGAGTAAAAAGAGAAAACAAAACAAAGCCATTCACTTAGCCTTCAAGGGTTAGCCGCAGCAGCAGCAGCAACAGCAGTAGGGCTTCAGCCCATCATTTCCCACTTGGCTCTCCAGCACCTGCACGGGAACAAACCACCCAACCGGTGGCAAACAATGCAACGGTCAGCATTCAGCTGACCCAATTATAACAATCCTACCCCTTTCTCGGGGCATGAGCATTCTTTCCCTGCAAGCATGGCATCATCAAATAGCAAATATGTGCGCGCAGGCACATTCAAGCCATCACAACCATCGGCCACCCGGCCCGACAGTCCGTGCACTCAGGGCACATTTTCGGTGTACCGGAATACCAGGGTCAACACCACCGTCTACACGGTATTTAAGCATTTCTAGTCTTTTCGGCGCGCGGGCCTAAGACTCTCATTAGGCGCTCCAACAAAACCTAAACCAGGCTTCCAAGTCGGACGGACCTAACGCAGGTACGGATCAGCCACCCCCCGTTGCTCAAGTCGCCGAGCCACCTCGAATACGGAAGTATCCATGGCATTTTATAGGCGCGGGTCGGTTTCACCTTTCCTGTTCGGCAATCTGCCTTTTCATCGAGTTGCAGCCCAACGGCTCAACTACTCACAAAGTGGCAATACACGGCCACAAGAGTTGCATCCAACCCTCTTCATTTCCTGGACATCGTCCAGTACTTCCTGCCGCACCAAGCAACAGGTAGGAACAAGGCATCACAAGCCATTATCACGGAGCCTTCTCCGCTATGCAAACAAGCATCACCAATCCAGATTCCATCCAGATGGGCTTCACACAGCATGCCTAGAGCCGTACTCCAATTCCGGCCTCTAACAAGGGGGACTTCACATATCTACCCCAAGGGACACCACAACCCACCGCACACTCGCGGGGAAGGGCTTTCCCTATGCAATGCAGAAAAGAAGGACTTCACATGTCCAAGGAGGGAGATCGTTACCCTTGTCGATCTCTTCGGTGCCATCGAAAACTAGCCGGTGAGAAAGAACCGCAGCAGCCTTGCCTTCACAACGCCGGCTTCGGATCACGAATCGAACCACGGGAGCTCCGCCGGTGGCTTGCTCTCCTCCTCCTTCTTCTCTTCCTCTCTCTTTCTCTCTTTCTTAAGCACACATGAAGAATGACCTTTCATTCTTCCCTCACGAAATAAACCAGCCAGGAAACCACCTTGGCCTTTGGATCAAAAGAGAGGAAACTGAACGGCCAAGATCTTCCCAAAAAATCACTTTTTGGCCGACACGGCCTGTGACACGCCCGTGTCACAGGCCGTGTACCCCTTAAGCGGTACACGCAGTTTGAACCGACTGCACAACATGGGTCAACGACACGCCCGTGTCGGACCTGACACGCCCGTGTCAAACCTGAGACATGCCCGTGTCTCTTGCTCCATCGACCTGCAACCAGTACACGGGTCGGAACACGGCAGCTGACACGCCCGTGTCCAGCCTGACACGCCCGTGTTCAAGGCCGTGTGCAAGGCCGTGTCCGGCTCTGACTTGAATAGGCCAAATTCGCAAAATAATTCGAACACGCCCTGGGACACGCCCGTGTCCCAGGCCGTGTACACCCGACACGCCCTGGGACACGCCCGTGTCCCAGGCCGTATAACCTGACCTGCTACTCAAACTTCATGTTGAGTCTTTTGGGGTCTTTTGGGGTGTTACAACCCTCCCCCCCCCTTATCAAAATTTCGTCCCGAAATTTGCACGGTAAGGAAACAAAACCAGCAATGCTATAAATCCGTTATAACAAAAAGTACACGGTCTACAGTTTATACAAATAACTCGGGAAACTCAGCTCGCATGGTCTGCTCTCGCTCCCATGTTAGCTCTTCACGGCCACAATTGTCCCAACGGACCTTGACCATCCCGATTACCTTGTTCCGCAACTGTTTCTCGGCTCGATCCTCGATCCGAATGGGTCTAACCCTCGTCGTTAGCCCATACTCGACCGGTACCCGATCATTCTCCACTACTTGAGCTGGATCCTTTATCGCCTTACGAAGGACTGAGATGTGAAACACATCATGTAATCCACCCAAGTCCGCTGAAAGTGCTAGTCGATAAGCAGCTTCCCCAACTCGCTCCACCACCTCAAACGGACCAAGATACCTCGGACTTAGCTTTTTCAAACGCCGAATCCTGGACACACCTTTGAAGGGTTTGATCTTCAAATATACCCACTCACCCACCGCGAACTCCACGTTCCGGTGCTTGGCATTGTAGTACTTTGCTTGACGATCTTGGGCTATCACTAGCCTCTCCCGAATAGAGCGTATGAGCGAAGTAGCTTCTTCGACTTCCTTTTTCCCATTCAGCTTCGATTCGCCTGCTTCTGCCCAAGCTAACGGTGTACGGCATTTCCGACCATACAACGCCTCAAATGGTGCCATACCAATACTCGCTTGGTAGCTATTATTATAGGCAAATTCGACGAGAAATATATACTCTTCCCATCTCTTACCAAAGTCTAGGGCGCACATGCGGAGCATATCCTCCATCGTCCTGTTGGTTCGTTCAGTCTGGCCATCCGTTTGGGGATGAAAGGCCGTACTAAACGCCAATTTTGTACCCAACATTTGATGAACGAGCCGCCAATCATTCGATGTGAACCGCCCATCACGGTCACTAACGATGCTCCGAGGAACACCGTGCAGTCGAACAACCTGCTCCACATACAGCTTGGCCAAGGTTTCCACTGAATCGTCTCTTCTGTTTGGAAGGAAGTGCGCCACTTTCGTCAACCGGTCCACAATCACCCAGATTGAATCATGACCGCGTTGAGATCTCGGCAACCCGTGCACGAAATCCATCGAAATATCATCGAACTTCCACTCCGGAATAGGTAACGACTTCAGAAAACCGCCAGGCTTCTGGCATTCTGCTTTCACCAACGCACAGGTATTGCATTTAGCCACATAACGAGCCACATCTTTCTTTAGTCCGGGCCACCAGAACAGCTTTTTCATGTCCCTGTACATCTTTGTGCTCCCTGGGTGAACTGAGTACTTTGCAAAGTGAGCTTCGTACATCAACTCTTCCCTCAGTTTACCCACACTTGGGACGCATACTCGACCATTTCTCCGTAACAACCCGTTATCCCAAGAGAATTGGTCATCCGGCCCATCTTTAGCATAGCGCTGGAGACTTTCATCAAGCTCTGTTGCTCGCCGAATTCTGTCCGTAAGGTCATATTGCACCTCCGTCCAGTTCAAGCACGCATCGGTTGACGCACCCTTATCAACACACAATATCTCCAATGCTTCCAATTCCTGGATCAAACGCTGATCATGCCTCTGCAACCAGCTTGCCCGTACCGGAGTCTGTCGACTCAAAGCATCAGCGACCACATTTCCCTTCCCGGGGGTATAGTGAATCTTGAAGGTGTAGTCCCCGAGGAACTCCATCCATCTTCGTTGTCGCATATTCAGATCCTTCTGATCCAACAAATACTTTAGGCTCTTGTGATCCGTATAGATATCCACTTTCACGCCATATAGATAGTGCCGCCACAACTTGAGCGCAAAGATTACCGCCGCCAACTCCAAATCATGGACGGGGTAATTCCGCTCATGCACTTTCAACTGACGCGAGCCATAAGCAATCACTTTCCTAAACTGCAGAAGAACGCAACCTAAGCCGCTCCCTGATGCATCACTATAGATCTCATACCCATCGGTACCACATGGCGATGTCAACACAGGCGCCGTGGTCAAACGACTCTTCAAGTCTTCAAAAGCTCGCGCGCACTCCGGCGTCCAAATGAACTTTTGATCTTTTCTCGTCAGCGTGGTCAGAGGTAAAGCAATCCGTGAGAAGTTTTCCACAAACCGTCTATAGTAGCCCGCAAGTCCAAGGAAACTCCTGACCTCGGCCACTGAAGACATCACTGGCCAATCTCGAATGGCACTTATCTTCAACGGATCCACCTCGATACCCTCTCCGCTTACCACATGGCCTAAAAAGGCTACTGAAGAGAGCCAGAACTCACACTTTGAGAACTTGGCAAAAAGTTTGTTCCTCCGCAGGGTATGCAAGACCAACCGCAAATGGTTTGCGTGATCCTCTTCCGACTGAGAGTATACTAAGATGTCATCGATAAACACAATAACAAACAAATCCAAATACTCTCGGAACGTTCGATGCATTAGGTCCATAAATACCGAAGGCGCATTACATAGGCCAAACGGCATTACCGTGAACTCATAATGACCGTAGCGTGTTCCAAATGCCGTCTTGGGAATGTCACCTTCCCGAATCCTTAGCTGATAATATCCCGATTTCAGATCCAACTTGGAATAGACCGTTGATCCCGCCAGCTGATCAAAGAGGTCATCAATCCGTGGGATCGGATACTTGTTTTTCTCCGTCAGCTTATTCAACTCGCGGTAGTCAATACACAACC
The DNA here is from genome assembly GCA_039513925.1 of Platanthera zijinensis. Taxonomy (NCBI): domain Eukaryota; kingdom Viridiplantae; phylum Streptophyta; class Magnoliopsida; order Asparagales; family Orchidaceae; genus Platanthera; species Platanthera zijinensis. The sequence goes on from CM077093.1 coordinate 149,503,643, forward strand.
GTAAGCTACCGTCTTTCTTTTTCACAAAGAGAACAGGCGCGCTCCAAGGTGACATACTTGGGCGTATATATCCCTGCTCCAACAACTCTTGCAATTGGACTTTCAACTCAGCCATCTCTTTTGGCGCGACGCGATATGGAGAGCGGGCCACAGGTTTCGCACCTGGCACCAACTCAATAGAGAAGTCAATCTCCCGCTGGGGTGGTAACCCAGGAAGATCTTTAGGAAACACATCGGCAAACTCTGACACAACTGGCACTTCACCGACACTGGCCTTTGGCTCAACAGCCTGAATTAGCATGAAGAATAACTCCGCGCCCTTCCGCACAGCATTGACGACTTGGAGTGCAGACAACAACGTTCCGCCAACTCCTCGCATACCAGCGAACTTCGTCACAAGCCCGGTATTCTGGCCCAGTGTAATCTCTTTGGAGTTGCAATCAATAAAGGCACGCTGCTCCGAGAGCCAGTCCATACCAAAGATCACATCAAACTCCGATAACGGTAGCACAGCTGCACTCAAACCGAAGTCCCGACTTCCTATTTGCACATCCACATCGCAAGCCCTATCCGCAAGCATCACACAGCCATTCGGCAATAGCACCCTTGTACTATCCACCGTCACATGACTTGGTACCCCAATTCGAGATACGAAATCCTCAGACAGAAAAGAATGCGAAGCACCCGTATCAAACAGGGCTCTCGCTAAATTATTCCGAATCAGGACAAAGCCTGCAGCACACACACATCATGCACAAGCTAAACATAACCAAAACCAAAAGCACAGCAAGTAAACTAACTCAACTCGTACCTGTGACGACGTCACTTTGCTTAATCGCTTCCTGTTGGCCAAGTTGATAGATTCGGGGCTGCGCCTGGGAAGCAGAGGAATCCACCACTGCTTTGCCCTTCTCAGCATATGACGCACCCGTCTTCTTTTCCCCTTTGGGCTGTACAACTCGACAGTCACGAGCAATATGCCCCACCCGGCCACAGTTGTAGCATGTACGAGCATCCGGCCTTGATGTCGCTCCCGACACCACGGTCGTAGTCACTTGCCCAGATGGCTTGGACCTCTTGCCCCCTTTCTTCTGGTAAAACGACTTGCCTGGGCGAGGTGCTTGAAACTCTGGCTTAGGCACCACCAAGCCCTTATTCCCTTGCACTCGCCTCATGTCCTTCTCCAACGCGCACGCAGTATCAACCAATGCCTGAAACCCTTGGCTCACAGAACCCGAAAGCAGGAATCGCAACTCATCCCGCAATCCTTCATAGAACCGATTCGTTTTCCTTTGGTCATCCGCGAAGATTGTTCCCGCATATCGTCCCAACCTGGTAAACTCGTGCAAGTAGATATCCACACTCCTCAATCGATACTTGTGTTCATTGCCTGCCCGCCAAATGGTGTAGCTCAACCTCGTCCCACCACAACCGCGCCTCCCCTTCAAGCATGAAGGTGGCTAAGGTGACCTTGAGAGTTTCCTCCGCCCTGATCGCTGTCATTATCCTCTTGACACGCGATAACCAATCTTCCACCTGCGTTGGGGACCCCATTCCCGCAAACGTAGGAGGACTGAGCTCATGAATTGCTTCAACTGTCGGTCAGCTGCTCGTGGATCTACAGCCTCAACCGGCTCGGGTCTTACATCAACACGAACTGGCACTACCGCCGGCTGCGCTTGCCCGGTCGGCTGAATCATGGCAAATAGCGCCTCAGCCACTAAGCGAACAGTTTCCGCAGATGGAGGAGGTGTTGGCACCTCAGCTGGTGCCGCACTCTCATCAGAACGCTGGGGCTCAGACTGCCCAGCACCACTACGTGTCACCTATAGGTGGACAAGACACACATTAGCGAACGTATGCAAGCAAAACAACACAAAAAGGAACGCGCAGATTCCTCAAACAAGATTTTGTACATTCCTTAATGGACATTCCAGAGTTCATTAGCATTACAGCAGGTCGCACAAACACGTGCTCGCCACCCCACAAAAGAATTCGACCACGAATTCGAAAGAGGAAGACCGACGAAAAGCTGATACCAAAATGTAACGACCCCATCCGTTAGATGACGTATAGTAGAAGGTCCGGCCGGGGCCCCACACTATATGCCACAAACAGACGGTGAGGTCACAGGATAATACCAAATACGAATCCTAACTCAGAGCATTCTAGCGGAAGCTTTAAGTTACACTTTGAACTCTTAACCGGAATGTCCAATATATATAAATACCACGGAATGTACACAACCACAAGAGTTTGGCCTTAAGGCCTTACAGTTCCTCTGAACATACATCATGTTTTACAAACCTCGGCGCGCAGGCCGGCCATACATGAGTAAAAAGAGAAAACAAAACAAAGCCATTCGCTTAGCCTTCAAGGGCTAGCCGCAGCAGCAGCAGCAACAGCAGTAGGGCTTCAGCCCATCATTTCCCACTTGGCTCTCCAGCACCTGCACGGGAACAAACCACCCAACCGGTGGCAAACAATGCAACGGTCAGCATTCAGCTGACCCAATTATAACAATCCTACCCCTTTCTCGGGGCATGAGCATTCTTTCCCTGCAAGCATGGCATCATCAAATAGCAAATATGTGCGCGCAGGCACATTCAAGCCATCACAACCATCGGCCACCCGGCCCGACAGTCCGTGCACTCAGGGCACATTTTCGGTGTACCGGAATACCAGGGTCAACACCACCGTCTACACGGTATTTGAGCATTTCTAGTCTTTCCGGCGCGCGGGCCTAAGACTCTCATTAGGCGCTCCAACAAAACCTAAACCAGGCTTCCAAGTCGGACGGACCTAACGCAGGTACGGATCAGCCACCCCCCGTTGCTCAAGTCGCCGAGCCACCTCGAATACGGAAGTATCCATGGCATTTTATAGGCGCGGGTCGGTTTCACCTTTCCTGTTCGGCAATCTGCCTTTTCATCGAGTTGCAGCCCAACGGCTCAACTACTCACAAAGTGGCAATACACGGCCACAAGAGTTGCATCCAACCCTCTTCATTTCCTGGACATCGTCCAGTACTTCCTGCCGCACCAAGCAACAGGTAGGAATAAGGCATCACAAGCTATTATCACGGAGCCTTCTCCGCTATGCAAACAAGCATCACCAATCCAGATTCCATCCAGATGGGCTTCACACAGCATGCCTAGAGCCGTACTCCAATTCCGGCCTCTAACAAGGGGGACTTCACATATCTACCCCAAGGGACACCACAACCCACCGCACACTCGCGGGGAAGGGCTTTCCCTATGCAATGCAGAAAAGAAGGACTTCACATGTCCAAGGAGGGAGATCGTTACCCTTGTCGATCTCTTCGGTGCCATCGAAAACTAGCCGGTGAGAAAGAACCGCAGCAGCCTTGCCTTCACAACGCCGGCTTCGGATCACGAATCGAACCACGTGAGCTCCGCCGGTGGCTTGCTCTCCTCCTCCTTCTTCTCTTCCTCTCTCTTTCTCTCTTTCTTAAGCACACATGAAGAATGACCTTTCATTCTTCCCTCACGAAATAAACCAGCCAGGAAACCACCTTGGCCTTTGGATCAAAAGAGAGGAAACTGAACGGCCAAGATCTTCCCAAAAAATCACTTTTTGGCCGACACGGCCTGTGACACGCCCGTGTCACAGGCCGTGTACCCCTTAAGCGGTACACGCAGTTTGAACCGACTGCACAACACGGGTCAACGACACGCCCGTGTCGGACCAGACACGCCCGTGTCAAACCTGAGACATGCCTGTGTCTCCTGCTCCATCGACCTGCAACCAGTACACGGGTCGGAACACGGCAGCTGACACGCCCGTGTCCAGCCTGACACGCCCGTGTTCAAGGCCGTGTGCAAGGCCGTGTCCGGCTCTGACTTGAATAGGCCAAATTCGCAAAATAATTCGAACACGCCCTGGGACACGCCCGTGTCCCAGGCCGTGTACACCCGACACGCCCTGGGACACGCCCGTGTCCCAGGCCGTGTAACCTGACCTGCTACTCAAACTTCATGTTGAGTCTTTTGGGGTCTTTTGGGGTGTTACAGGTGGACTCACACAATGCCGTAGCTTTTCCCAGCGGCTAAGTCATTTGGCATTAAGTGAGTCGGCCTCACTCAACACCATGGCTATTTCGACGTTGAGTGTGGTGCACTCACTCAACGCCAAAGCCTATTTTTGCTCTAATTCAAAAGCGTTGAGTGGGTGGACCTCACTCAACGCCTTGGCGGTCAGGTTTGGCGTTGAGTGCGGTGAACTCACTCAACGACGAGGCTAGTTTTTACGGCTAAGTAGAAAAGTGTGTACAGCGTTGAGTGAGCTCAACTCACTCACTCGATGTCGTCAACCAGCGGAAGTATTGCGGATAAGTCTTTTGGCGTTGAGTGAGTGGAGCTCACTCAACGCCACGTCAAGTGGACTCGATGTCGTTCCTGGCTACCGTTCGGCGCTGAGTAAGTGAAGCTCACTCAACGCCGTGTCAGGTTTGGCGTTGAGTGAGTGGAGCTCACTCAACGCCGCGTCAAGTGGACTCGATGCTTTTGCCTTGGGTTTGGTGTGTTTCCTTAGGATTGTTAGTATGGCTTTTTCCCTTAGAACGGGGGGGGGGGGTGTTTTGTGTTCGGCTAGTTTTGAATGCTGATTCATGGATTATGGCAGGTGGTGTGGTTTTGTGGGCTCTGTAAGGGGTGAATTGTGTGTGCTGAGCTGTGGCCACCACCACCTAGGCCTTAATGGGCTGGTATGGTTGGGTATGTGGACCCTATAGGATCCACCGGTTGTTTTCAACCTGGAGTGTTTTTGGGTCTGGTTGTTGGTGAGGGCTGTGCCGCCCACACCGACCCAAGGTTTTCACCACGGTCAATAATTCACAAAGATTAGGACTGTTAGTCCCTTTCCTTTCTCATGGCTATTTCTTTTGGCATATGTTTGCCTTGGTGCTGCTGCGGGTATTTAGTAGAGCTTGTTGCTATTTATGTTCACACTTGGTGTACTTTTACTGCTCTTTGGACAGTGTTTCTTCTTACTATCATGCCTTTTTTCTACTGATAGCTATTGCTGCAGGGTTGGTAAACCCCCTTCTTTTATTGCTTATGAACCTAATGCTCCACTTCCTTTATTTCATTTTTTTACTTGCTGAGGTGTTCTTTTTTTGAATGCCTCAGGTTCAGGTTGTAGCCAGTTAGACGGCTACTACTCTTGTGGAGCTTGATTGTGGCCTCCAAGGTAGCTGAGGTTGTTATTCTTCATCCTTATGAGGTTATTATCTTCCTTTCTGTATAGACATGCATACTCTCCAGTGGGTTCGTGTTAGGTTGTTGACACCCATTGGTGGCTCACTTATGATGCTGGGTATGAACTAAAACTGCTACTTTTGCCTATTTGAGGTTGTTCACTTGTTTTCTGGGAAGGATTTATGCTAGGTTGCATGTTAGGTATTTTAAAACCCTAAATCTTTACTATATATATCTCATGCACGTCATGTTTCTAAAACTCAGACACTATTTTTCCTAATAGCGTAAAGACTGTATTTTTTATATATACTGTACTAACCTCTAGAGTCGTGCATACCATGAGTCGTCCCTCGGGGACACTTATGCTCATTCAGGGTGACTAAGCAACTTAACCAAAATATTTTCCGCTGCATATAAATATATATTTTGGACTAGCAGATCCATTGTTCTGAGGTATACGACCATTAAGATATAACTTGTTTTCTTTCATATTAAACTATAAATTTTCCTTAAATCTAAAGTCTGGAGTTTTGCCTGAGCGTTTGGAGTTATTCCCTACACGACGTGGCATCACGGCGCGTATTTTCTCTTACTTTGATACGATTTAATCATTAAGAAAATGCGGGTTGTAACACGTAATCCCGGGTCAAGGATAGTGTGGCAGGTCTACGGGCATGCCAATCGTCACAACGATAGCAGTTGACAGAGATACATTGGGCGATTGGGCTTGGTCCTCGGTGTTCACTTTCCGGGGCTCCTTCTGTGTCAAGTGAACGGTTGGGCTTGGTCCTCATGATTTTTTTGAGGCTCCTTCTGGGTCACAACATAGGCCACTTTGGGGCTTGGTTATCGATGCACATCTACCCAAGACTCCCGCTGAGCCGTAGTACGCGTGTGAGCTCCGCTGTGGTGTTCTTTGCATTGAGGCGTACGAAGGGCTAGGCTTGGTAGTGTGGATGCCAGCCTAGTAGTGGAGATGCCCGCTTTACTCTCACCGTCTGTCCACGATGGATGGCGGTTGAGAGGTTAGCTACCTGATCGAATTGTGGGAACTACAATTCTGTGTCGACATAGCGATTGCATGCGCGTGATCATGGGTGTGTCATTGCATTGCATACATGTCATTACACTTCATTGCATACACAAGATCCTCATCGTATAAGTTTGTATGGGCACTCCTATACAATGAGTTACATACTGCTGAACGATCCTCAACTTATATGTTTGTATGGGCATTAATATAAGTTTAGTTACTTTCTGTTGTAGCTTTATATATTCCTATATTGCTGTACATGGTAGAATTGCTAGAATAAGATGTTACTCACTTATTAAGCTGCTTTACAAACATGATGATATTCAGTCTATACCACCTGCTTGTACTTATGCTTACATACTTTATATATATTGTACCTTCATCCATTTCTTTGCCCGGTGCCGAGGAGTCGACAGGGAAGAGGATGTGAAAGCCAATTAGTCTTTATGACTAACGGTTGCTACACCTTCCTTTTTAGGAGTAAACCTCGCAGGTAGAGCAGCCGTAGATTATGTAGCAGGACAGCCAGTCCAGGATGACTGGGCCTAAAGGGACGGTACCGTCGCTACTGTCGATTACTGATGTGAGTGTGAGAGATTTTTGATGTAGCCCTTTTGGGCAATGTTTTTAAGTACTTTGATTCTAGAAGCTTGTTGTAGCTTCTTTATATGTTATACTTTTGGACAATTATATTCTTTGTGTGGATTCGACTTCTGATTTTTATTCTGGTTGGGTTGGTATGATTGATATTTGTAAAGGCTGGCAGAATAGGCATCTTGTAGTACAGGCTAGCCCGAGTGCTAGAGCTACCACTAGGCGGCTATTCTGGGGATAAGACTCCACTCGTGCCGTGTTTTGTGTTTAGGGAGGGGGGTCTTACAAAAGTCCTCCTTGTATATCTGTTGAACATCATAAATCTTACCCAAACTTTCCTATTAAAACTCTTTCACCGACATTAAAGTATGTGTTTTTGGGAGAAAATCAGACATCCTGTGATAATTTATGCATTGCTTTCTCCTGTGGAAGAGGATTGTGTCGGTTTTGTTCTATGGTCACATAAAGTGCTTTCAAATGGAACATACAAGATCTGAAGGGCATTAGCCCAATGGTTTGCAAGAACAAAATCCTGTTAGATGAAAGCGTCAAGCCCTCTACACAACTGCAGCGGTTGAACCATAAGATGCAAGAGGTAGTGCAGAAAGAAGTGATCAAGTTATTGGATGATGGGATCATCTACCCCATAAGCGACAGCAAATGGGTAAGTCCTATTCACGTTGTGCCAAAAAACGGGGGAATCACGGTGGTAGAAAACGAATGCTATGAACTGCTCCCTTCCAGGAAAATCACTGGATGGAGAGTGTGTATTGACTACAGGAAGCTCAACAAGGCTACACACAAAGATCATTTTCCACTTCCGTTCATTGATCAAATGTTGGAAAGGCTTGCTGGAAAAAAATATTATTGCTTCCTTGACAGATACTCAGGCTACAACCAAATTCTCATCGACCCCGAGGATTAAGAAAAAACAACATTCACCTGCCCTGCTGGTACATTCTCATTCAAGTGGATGCCCATCGGACTGTGCAATGCTCCTATGACCTTTCAACGACGCAGGTTGGCTATGTTTCACGACATGGTTGGGAAGTTTTTAGAAGTTTTTATGGATGACGTTACTCTGTTTGGTGCAGATTTTGATGCTTGTTTGGAAAACCTCGCAAACATTTTGAAACGTTGCGAAGACACTAATTTGGTGCTGAATTGGGAAAAATGCCATTTCATGGTAGAGAAGGGTATAGTTCTTGGACATGAGGTGTCAAGCATGGGTATTGCTGTGGATAAAGCTAAAGTTGAAGTCATCAAGAAACTGCCTCCTCCAAATTTTGTGAAAGGAATCCGAATCTTTTTGGGGAATGCTGGATTTTACCGGCGATTCATTAAAGACTTCTCCTCTATCGCGAAACCACTGAGCAATCTTCTGGGTAAGGATGTGTTATTCAAATTTGACGATAGTTGCCTGCAAGCTTTTTGCAATTTGAAGAGCTGCTAGACTAGTGCACCAGTTCTCAAATCCCCAGACTGGACATTACCTTTCGAGTTGATGTGCGATGCTAGTGATTTCGATGTCAGTGCAGTCTTGGGATAGAGGAAGAATAAGGTTTTCCACACAATTTTTTATGCCAGTCGTACTTTGAATGATGCTCTACGGAACTACACCACTATTGAGAAAGAGCTTTTGGCAGTGGTTTTTGCATTGGAGAAATTTCACCCCTACCTTGTTCTCTCGAAAGTCGTGGTATACATCGATTACGCCGCTCTTAGGTACCTCATACATAAAAAGGATGCCAAGCCACGCCTCATCCGATGGACTTTAATGATGCAAGAGTATGAGCTGGAAGTGCGAGACAAGAAGGCAGTTGAGAATATTATTTCGGACCATCTATTGCGGTTGGAAACGCATGATACTTCACAACATGAAGACTCTTTAATTTCCGACTCTTTTCCCATTGAAGTGCTTTTCTCTTTAACATCAGAACATAGTAAGGCTCCCTTATTTGCTGATTTCGCTAACTTCCTTGCTTGAGGAAAATTTCCTTCAAACCTACCCTTCCAGAAAAAGAAGCGGTTTCTCTCGGATCCTATGTATTACCTCTGGGAGGATCCGCTGTTATTCCGCACTTGCGCTGACGGAATCATTAGTAGGTATGTCTCGGAATCTGTACAAGGATCAATTCTTCAGCACTGTAAAAATCATGAGGTCGGAGGCTATATGGGAGCAACTAGGACGGCACTCAAGGTTCTACAATGCGGATTCTACTGGCCAACTTTGTTCAGAGACGCGTACGTTCATGTGAAGGAATGCAATGAATGTCAACGAGCTGGGAATATGTCCAGAAAAGATGAAATGCCCCTTAATAGTATGTTAGTGTGTGAGCCTTTTGATATTTGGGGTATTGACTTTATGGGACCCTTTCCTCCATCGTTCAGAAAAAAATATATCCTCGTGGTAGTTGACTATGTCTCCAAATGGTTGGAAGCTGAAGCAGTTGCCGCCAACGATGTCCGCACTGTGCTGCAATTGTTGCACAAACACATTTTTACAAGATTTGGAGCCCCGTGCTCTATCATCTCAGATGGTGGAAGCTATTGGGTTTTCTACAGTGGTGGCACAACAGTTGTGCACGCAGCGAAAACAATAAAATCAAGAATAACCCAAAAGATATTTGGGATCGGGCCATGAAAATTGAATCAAGAAGTTAAGAAATAACTAGGTAAAATTACCTTTGTGGTGTTGAGTCACAACTCAACAAAGATGCTCCAATATATGAGTTCTTGTCGGCGGCGAGTCCAACGTAAAATAGCGTCTACGTCTCTGCAGAAATCCACACGAGCGGGAGATCGCCGATCTTCGTCGCACGAAAAATGGGAAGGGAGATCGACTGCACTTTGCACTTCCACGGACTGCTAGGTCCGCTCCAGGAAGACAAGCACCGGCGACTTTTGTCGGAGAGGAGGTCGGCGGGGCGAGCGAATAAGCGGAACACTTCCATCGGGCCGGGGGGGGGGGGGGGGTTTGACCCTAAAACTTAAGTTCTAATTTATACCCGAAGCATAAACAGACCTAGAAATATCGCTATCCACAAAACACAGAGAATTAGGGTTTCTGGAATAATTCGTCGGGTATCAGCATTCGTCAATTGTCGAACAGTTCGATAGTCGACGAATCTCGACGAACCATAGTCGACGATACTCGACGAACCATAGTCGACGATACTCGACGAACCATAGTCGACGAATCTCGACGAACAATTGTCGACGATACTCGACGAACCATAGTCGACGAATCATAGTCGACCAACCATAGTCGACGATACTCGACGAACCATAGTCGACGATACTCGACGAACTTGTTAGTCGACGAATCTCCTTTTAAACATTTGTCGGACCCCATTCTGTATGGTGATTGGTAACCTTTACCAACACAGTCAATCTTCCAACTTCTCCACATGCTCTTATGTGCGACCCTGCAGGCTCATATCGCGTTGGCAGTGAGATTACATGTTTGACCACTTCTAGATCACCATGGTAACTCAAACAGAAGCCATTTCTGCAATCGGTAGTTCTCTAATCTCTTGAAGCGATTTGGAGTTCAACATAGGGTCGCTTTGGCATATTCCCTACAAACATGTGTGCAAGTGGAAGTTTCTAATTGGGAATTAAAAAGGATTCTAGAAAAATCTATTCTTGGGAATAGAAGAGATTGGGCGAAGAGAGTAGATGGAGCATTATGGGCATAAAGGACTGTGTATAAAACCCCTATTGGAATGTCCCCTTACCAACTTATTTTTTTCAAATCATGTCACCTGCCGGTTGAGCTTGAACACAAGGCTCTTTGGGCAACCAAACTTCTGAATATGGAACCCACCACTTCTGCTAAGGAGAGGTTGGAAAACTAAATGAACTGGATGAATTCAGGTTACTGGCTTATGAGAATGCACATAACTACAAAGAGCGAACTAAGCGATGGCATGATCGACATATTGTACCTAAAGATTTCAAGGTCGGAGACAAGGTCCTATTATATAACTCTCGCTTGAAACTTTTTCCTGGCAAGTTAAGGTCAAGGTGAAGTGGACCTTTCATTATGAATGGAGTGTCACCGTTTGGAGCGATTGAAGTAATGGGTAAGAAGCTTGGTACATTCAAGGTTAACGGGCAAAGACTGAAGCACTATGTTTAAGGGGAGGCTGTAGATCAAGGAAAGTTATGGACTTAGAGAACCCTGCCGATAATGTTACGTGAATCATTTTCTAAATTATTTAGTTCATTTAATATGTTTGTAATATAATATAAATCTTATTTATTTGTAAGCACACATTTTAATACATGTATTTGGTCCACCTTAAGGACGGTAAAGAAAAGGGCTTATGAGAGACAACCAAATTTTGCCGTTTCTAATTTGATTTAAGGTTGTTGCTTGCTGTAATTTATATGGCTGCCTGTTTATGTACCTAATGACTGCGTGGTTGGGGAAATGCTTTTTGCTGGTGAATTTCGCCTGGACTGTGGGCTTGTTATTGAAGTTAAACGCCAATTTTCTGGTATGCTCATCTGCTGAGCATTGGGTAACCTCAACCCTTATCTTTATTTGGTTTTAACTTCAACGTATTATGTTGTGATTCTTAGTTCTAGTCTGGTGGAGAGCTCATCAATGTTACCTTTTGCACGTGCACTTCATTTGCATACCAGTAGTTATTATTTTATTTGCTTAGTTCATTGTATTGCGCACCATTGCACCCACATGAGCGCAAGCTTAGATTTTTGCGTGCTGCAAGTTAAACTCGTTTCTTTGTTAGATTTGGGAAAATTATGGTGCTGGCTTAGGAATGTGAGATGGTGTAAAATGTTGACCTTTCTGTGCTCCTAGTAAATTGCTCTCGTTTCGGGTAGAAATTAGGGTAGAGTTAATTTTTCTGCATGCTTTTAGTTTTATATTTTCTAATTGCGTAAAATCTTTTTATTCTACTAAAGAATTGGTGAATCTGATGTGAATCAGACGGTAGCTTAGGGATGTGTGTAGACGGTCGTTAGATTCGTATTGCTCGAGTCGGGAGGATGGATAGTCTTTCTCGTTGACTAAGAACTTGCCCCAAGCTACTCTCGAAGCATTGGCATACAGTTAGTCAAGCGTGGGCATGATGTAGGCCATCATTTTGGCATGTTTGAGCTTTTTACCCAATCCTAACATCCTATCCTCGCTAGCCCCTTTGTGCCTACCCATTCTTTCGATTCAGCTCCACCTTTATTTGACCAAAGCCTCATAGCCGATCCTAGTCGCACACCCGAGTCGAGCTTTAGTTTTTTCGTTTTTATTTTGGGTTGTTGATTTGGTGATTGCCCTTGTGAAATGTGGATGTTCTCCAAAGTCCTTTTTTTTGCTGAATTTAAAAGGAATATGACGATAAAAAAAAAGTAAAAAAGGTAAATATGAAAAAGAAAGTTGAAAAGAAAAAGTATCATTGAAATTTCTATTTGAGAGAGTATAGTATTTGGGGTAGGCGGTGCACACACCCATATGTAAAAAATTAAGTCTGGGGGTGTGGTCTAACCGCGTGTTTGTGGGTACCAGATAGATTATTTTTGTGTTAGCTCAGCTAGGTATGGTGCGTAGCCTCCGTTTTTATCATTGTTGACCTCACCAAAACCAAAGCCCCATCATTACCCGAAGTCCTAAGGACTCGTGCTTGAGTCAAACGAGTGCCGTGGAGAGAGTGGGAACGGGCAAGCATATGGTCACCGACATTGGTGGATTCCTTTGGAGGCTGTCCCGAATCCCGATCTTTGGCAATGCCCGTCTTAGCGATTAGTTTACTTTCTCCCTACGCGTGACCCGATGATTCACCGTGATTATATTTTGGAGTAGTCATAAAAATTTTGTTATGCATGTTGAAAAGTATAAACTATTCTGTATGCTTAGAAATTTTCTTTACTATATTTTTACGCGCTCGAGCATGCGACTTTGTATGCTACTCCGGACTACAATTACTATGCTATTTAGTTCTTTTTCTTATGTGCTATGATTTTGTTTGCTCGGGACGCACAAACAGGTAAGTCTGGGGGTGTGATGAGTCCAACTTATATAGGGGTTTTCGGACTCATCTGGGCTAGTTTTGCCGATCTTGCACTTCACTTTTAGTATGTTAATGTTGATATTTCATTTCTTCTGCGCATCACGCTTAATGCACCTTTTTTTCCCATGGGTGCGTAAATGCGCATTCGTTTACTGGGGGAATGCACATGGTGCTCCCCAGGGATCTTTTTAGTGTTTGGTTGTTTTTCTGTGTTGCTGGAGGGTCCTCCTTTGCTGTGTGTTTGTTGCTTGCAGGTGGTCAGTTTTCCTCATTTCAAAATTCTGATTTGTGGAAAACGCACGGTCATGTGTTTTCTTACAGTTACTTCTGATTGTGCATTTTCTGGAAGTTATTTTGGAGGATTGACCGACCCATGTGATTCCTTCATGCACGGTTTCTTCGGAACCGTGCGCGAAGGAAACACACGGTTTTCCTGTAGCTTTTGTATTAGGTCGTTCTGTGGTTAATCATGTGTTTTTCTTCAAGCATGGGAGGAAGCGCCCGTACGCGAGTTAAACGCACGATTCCACCTATTTTCCTGCGATTTGTGCATTCTATTATTACCCGTGCGATTTACTTAGCACACGGGTGGAATCGCCCTTGGGTGAGTAAAACGCATGGGTCAACGCTTCTTCTTCTTCAGGCATATTCTGAAAGTTAATATCGCACGGTTTGCGCACGGTCGTGTGCCAAACCGTGCATGACCTTTATTTATGACTTTTACTATTTAAGACACAGATTTCTTCTGGACCGGATCAACTCCGCTTCCCATGAAATTTCCGCTCCTTTGAGCGGTAAATCATCCCTCCAGTCGTCACTCTCTCTCTCCTCCATGGGAAGCTCCTCCGGCCATTGTTCTTCTCCGAAGAGTTTGCAAAAGCTTCGTCTCCAACCACAATTGCCATCTCCAACCTACAAGCCACCATTCGAGTTCCTTGTTGCTGCATGATGAGTTGTAAATATACCAATATTTTCGTATTTTATTAAAATCATTTTTGTTTATTTTTATATTTTTTAGTTTGTTTTATTTAATAAATTGTTTCTTTTTTGTAATTTTTTATTTCTAACTTAGTTTTTTTTTTCTGAAATTGTCCAGAAACATTTTTCGGCCATGTCACGCCCGTGTCACCCCCCGACACGGGCGTGTCAGGCTCTCAACGCAATCAGCCAGTCAAAACATGCAATTTCACTGTTCCGAGCCCGACACGCCCAACGTCACGCCCGTGTCAAAGCATGTCACGCCCGTGTTGAGGCCGACACGCAACGCTTAGTCAAACAGTCAATGCTGCCGACATCAGGATGCCAGCTGTCCGGGTCACGCCCCCCTGTCACGCCCGTGACAATCCTGTCACGCCCGTGTCCGCCACGTGGGCTGCCCCGAAGTCAAAGCTCGCGTCAAATCCCCAGATCCAGCTCCCCGTCACGCCCTAGTCACGCTCGTGCCTGACACCTGTCATGCCCGTGACCTGGTGCGTGACCGTCACGTTTTCAGCCGAAGTCAACTTTCCAGTCAAATCACCGATCATCTCATGAACAGTACTGACACGCCCACCTGTCACGCCCGTGACCTAGGGCGTGACCAACCCGAAATTTTGCCTATAAAAGGGCAGCTGATGTATGTGATTTCTGTCCACTTTTTGGTCCATTTTGCTAAGGTGTTATGCTGCCCAACTATATTCCAAATACTATGTAAGGGAAATTTCTCCCTCTCTCCTTAGTTTTTATTATTTTTTGTGTCTTGTAACTTGTTTTTTTAATTAATAAAACGTGTTTTTCTTCTCTTTATACGTGTTTGGAATGGATATAAGCAACTCTCCCTTTAACAATCTTATTTCTTTTCTTTTATGTTTTATGTTTTCTTCATTTATAAGACTTTTAACATAGCTTAGTTTAGGATTTTCCGCACTTTCTAGCCGTTGTAATGTCCATTTTATTTTCATTATCCGCACCCGTTTAGCTTTAGTTAATTTTTATTTTCTCTTTTTATGCATTTCTACCGCATTCTAGCGGTAGAAATGCAGTCGTTTTAATTTTCCGAGCACTTAGCTTTTCGTTTTAATTTTCAAAACTTTTTGTCCGGTTAATTTTTATTTTCACTTTTTATGCATTTCTATCGCATTCTAGCGGTAGAAATGCAGTTGTTTTAATTTTTCAGTCACTTTGCTTTTTCTTATTTTTGCAAGTGTGCGTGCGTGTATGTGTTAGATTTTATTGCTTTATTTCAATTTCTGTAGAGTGTGTGCGTATGCATTTATTTCCGCCTACTCGTTAAGAGTTAAATGGCGCTCAGCTTTCATTTCCCGCCCACTCGTTTGAGTGGGACTTGTCTTTTTACTGCTTTCATTTTCTTCCTACTCACTTGAGTAGGAAAACTTTGTGTGTGTGCGTGGGTTTCACTTTTTTGTAGAGTGCGTGTGTGTGTTTTACTTTCCTGTAGAGTGTGTGCGTGTATGAGTATAAATTTACCCCCGCCCACTCGCTTGAGCCGGGATTCGCATTTACTGCTTTCTTCAGTCCTACTCGTTTGGGTAGGACTTGCAATTTTCAGCTTTCTTTACTGCTTTCTTACTGCTTTCTTTATAGCTTTCTTTATTGCTTTCTAGTGTAAGTGTCCCCATTCCGATGAGTGGCTAACCTCCCTTAGCCCTCAATATCGAAGAGCATTGGGACAAATAAAGTAGCTTTAAATAATTAAAGGTCCTGTTTTCTATTTAATTAAATTTCTTAAGGTTTGCCCCGGGTTAACGACGCGTAGGACCGCATAATCGATGTGCGGGCTCTATTTCCGTTATCCATACGCAACGCCGAGAGGCCGCACGTATGGACTGATCACCCTTGGGTAAAGAGAGCTCCGCGCTAACCCTCGAGAGAGGAGGCGCGCGACTCTACCGGATTGGGTTCCCCACCCAATAGCGAGTTTCTCAGCGTAATGCGGGCGTTAAGAGGAATCCTTCATCGGTCTAGCGATCGGTCGAATAGTCTTAGCGTTCAGGTGAGCGATATCCCTAGACCAAGGTGAGCTCATATCTAAGGAACCTCCACGGCCGAGTCTCCGCCTTAATTAATTTGAAATTTAGGATCTCTTTTTATTAAAAGTTTACTTTAGTTCAATTCTCTTTTGGATTGCGTCGCGCTAAGTTGGTCATCGGACTTCCGCACTTATTTACTGCATTTTATCCTGCTTTCTTTTTATGCTTATTATTATGCATTTTTATATTTTTAAACCAAACTAAGATATTATCGATAGAATAATAGGCTTTCAGGGAAAGAGTAGATATAGCTAAGCCGGCCCCGAGAACAATACGACCCCGATATTCCACACCGGAATATCCTATACTACACGCGATAGGTGCACTTACCTCCCTATCGTTAAAACTCGGTTTCTAACAAAACAAAACGCTCTTCTTTTTATAAATAAAAACCTCCACTTTCACACCTAAATAAGAGCCGGCGTTTTAACCGTCAAGTTTTTGACGTCGTTGCCGGGGAAAATTTCGACTTACAATTTTGAATTCCTGAAACCTATTAATTTTACCCTTTATTTCTATTTATATATATATAAAAAAAACGCCACCAAAAAAAATTTATAATAATAATAATAATAATAGTATCAATATTAATTAATAATCATAAATACCTAAAAAAATAATCTAAAAATCAAAAATTTAAAAACTTTAAAACTAAAAAAAAAAATCAGAAAACTAAAAACTTAAAAAATCAAAAACTTAAAAAACTTAAAAACTTATAAAACTTAAAATTTTAAAAACTTAAAAAAAAATGATGAAATTTGTTTCTTTTCATCCAAAAATTTAAAATTCAAAAAAAAAACATATTTTTCATTTTTATTTTATTTTCCTTTAACTTATTTTCATTTTTTTTATTACTTATTTTTATTTTCAAAAATCAAAACCTAAAAAAAAAACATAAACATAAACTTAAAATTCTAAAAAATTCAAAAAACTAAGCAAAAAAATATATCAAACACAAAAAAAAATTTATTTATATATCTATTTTGTCGTTTCGGCGCGCTTCACAATTGTGAGAGCTAGGGGATCGCGTATCCATCGCATAATTATCACACTCAGTTACCCCTCGCGCCCCCTATCACCCGCACACTTTTCGCCGAACCTATATTTTTCTTTTTTCTGTTTTATTTTTTCTGCTTTTACTTTAACTTTTGCAGGTCTTAATTTAACGGGCTTCCCCGAACGCGGTTTAGGGAAGATTTCTAAACCCCTGTTTTTACTTTTTTGTACATATTTATTTATATATATATCCTGTTCCTCATACTTAGTGCAACATTGGGGACAATGTTGGACTTAAGTATGGGGGTGTTTCCTATTTTCTGTCCTTTTATTTCAAGCACTAAATAAAAATTCCAAAAAAAAATTGCAAAAATTAAAAACTTCAAAAAATTTCATGCTTTAATAATATTAATTATAAAAATTAAAATTTTTCAAAAAAATGAATCATCGCTCCGCGACGTTCGACTCATCGAACCAACCACAAAATAAGAGTTTGTTCGCGAGCGATCCTTTTTCTACTTTGTAAATATTTTGTAAATATTCTTGTCTATTTCCACTTCTCTTTCCTATCTTGTAAAAAAAAAAACTCTCTCTTTTCTTGTAAATATTTCTGTAAATCCAAAAATTCAAAAAAATCTTTATAACTCAAAAAACTCAAAAAAATTTGCATAACCTTTAAAAAATTTCCAAAAAATAATGATAATAACCCCAAAATATCAAAAAAAATTAGAAAAAACTCATAAAAATCAAAAAAATTTATTTTGTAATAAATAATTCGAATACCTTAATTCTTAACCTCTTTGCTCTCCAAAATAATCATTTCGAGTTTATTTATAAGCGAATTTTAATTAATTCTTTATTTACTATTCGTTTTTTAATTGTAGCTCGATAGACTTAAATTTCTGGGGTTAAGATTTTAAAGAATTTTTTATGGCTTTTTCTTATTATAGGGAACTTGTTTTTCTCATTTTCACTTCTTATTTTTTGAAATAAAAGCACATTTTTATGTTAGAAAATAACATTTATGGATTTTACATTATTTCCACTTATGCTTTTAGAAACGTAGGAACGTTCAAATTAAAAAGGTTGCTCTCGAAATTTTTTATAAAACTCTAGCTTTCTTTTAGAAACTAAACCATCCACCTTTTTTCATGCCTTAATCAGTATGATTCCACACTCACCCTTAAAAGATCTTATGTCAATGGGGATAAGATTTCGTCCCGCAAACATAGGCACCCAATAATTAAAAAGATTATATGCTACAGAGTAAGACGATAAAATTCATTACTCCTATACATATACATTGGGTTTATTTATATTTATGAAGAAAGAAAAAATGTTAGGAAAATAAGATTTCATTTTCCTAATAATTCAAAAAGAAAAAAAAGTGGAGGTTCGAGAAAAAATTACCTCGCCTCAAAAATCCAAGCCCTCTTCATAACCGCCAATCCACTTATCCATTTTTCATGATTCTAGAATTAATCTAAAACTTTTTGAGAGCATAATTTTTAAATTGAATTATTTCCTATCAATTTCTTTTTAGCTAAAGTTTTTTCGATAATTCCAATCCATTTTTGTTAAACTAACAAAATAATTTTCGCTTTCTATTTTTCTCGTTTAGAAGTATTTTGGAAACGGTTCCTCTATTTTTAACACTTTCATAATTTAGGATTTAATTCCGAAACCCCGGAAATTCATTTCGATCTTTCGTACAATTAAATCAAGCGGTAGTTAAATTTAGGATTCTTTTTAATTCCTTATAGGTTCATCTCCAACTTTTGCTCTGGAATAGCAAAAGCTTAAGTATGGGGGTATTTGATGAGTTGTAAATATACCTATATTTTCGTGTTTTATTTAAGTCATTTTTGTTTATTTTTATATTTTTTTAGTTTTTTTTATTTAATAAATTATTTCTTTTTTGTAATTTTTTATTTCTAACTTAGTTTTTTTTTTCTGGAATTGTCCAGAAACATTTTTTCGGCCATGTCACGCCCGTGTCACCCCCCGACACGGGCGTGTCAGGCTCTCAACGCAATCAGCCAGTCAAAACATGCAATTTCACTGTTCCGAGCCCGACACGCCCAACGTCACGCCCGTGTCAAAGCGCGTCACGCCCGTGTCGAGGCCGACACGCAACGCTTAGTCAAACAGTCAACGCTGCCGACATCAGGATGCCAGCTGTCCGGGTCACGCCCCCCCTGTCACGCCCGTGACAATCCTGTCACGCCCGTGTCCGCCACGTGGGCTGCCCTGAAGTCCAAGCTCGCGTCAAATCCCTAGATCCAGCTCCCCGTCACGCCCTAATCACGCCCGTGCCTGACACCTGTCACGCCCGTGACCTGGGGCGTGACCGTCACGTTTTCAGCCGAAGTCAACTTTCCAGTCAAATCACCGATCATCTCATGAACAGTACTGACACGCCCACCTGTCACGCCCGTGACCTAGGGCGTGACCAACCCGAAATTTTGCCTATAAAAGGGCAGCTGTTGTATGAGATTTCTGTCCACTTTTTGGTCCATTTTGCTAAGGTGTTATGCTGCCCAAATATATTCCAAATGCTATGTAAGGGAAATTTCTCCCTCTCTCCTTAGTTTTTATTATTTTTTGTGTCTTGTAACTTGTTCTTTTAATTAATAAAACGTGTTTTTCTTCTCTTTATACGTGTTTGGAATGGATCTAAGCAACTCTCCCTTTAGCAATATTATTTCTTTTCTTTTATGTTTTATGTTTTCTTCATTTATAAGACTTTTAACATAGCTTAGTTTAGGATTTTCCGCACTTTCTAGCCGTTGTAATGTCCATTTTATTTTCATTTTCCGCACCCGTTTAGCTTTAGTTAATTTTTATTTTCTCTTTTTATGCATTTCTACCGCATTCTAGCGGTAGAAATGCAGTCGTTTTAATTTTCCGAGCACTTAGCTTTTCGTTTTAATTTTCAAAACTTTTTGTCCGGTTAATTTTTATTTTCAATTTTTATGCATTTCTACCGCATTCTAGCGGTAGAAATGCAGTTGTTTTAATTTTTCAGTCACTTTGCTTTTTCTTATTTTTGCAAGTGTGCGTGCGTGTATGTGTTAGATTTTATTGCTTTATTTCAATTTCTGTAGAGTGTGTGCGTATGCATTTATTTCCGCCTACTCGTTAAGAGTTAAATGGCGCTCAGCTTTCATTTCCCGCCCACTCGTTTGAGTGGGACTTGTCTTTTTACTGCTTTAATTTTCTTCCTACTCACTTGAGTAGGAAAACTTTGTGTGTGTGCGTGGGTTTCACTTTTCTGTAGAGTGCGTGTGTGTGTTTTACTTTCCTGTAGAGTGTGTGCGTGTTTGAGTATAAATTTACCCCCGCCCACTCGCTTGAGCAGAGATTCGCATTTACTGCTTTCTTCAGTCCTACTCGTTTGGGTAGGACTTGCAATTTTCAGCTTTCTTTACTGCTTTCTTACTGCTTTCTTTATAGATTTCCTTATTGCTTTCTAGTGTAAGTGTCCCCATTCCGATGAGTGGCTAACCGCCCTTAGCCCTCAATATCGAAGAGCATTGGGACAAATAAAGTAGCTTTAAATAATTAAAGGTCCTGTTTTCTATTTAATTAAATTTCTTAAGGTTTGCCCCGGGTTAACGACGCGTAGGACCGCATAATCGATGTGCGGGCTCTATTTCCGTTATCCATACGCAACGCCGAGAGGCCGCACGTATGGACCGATCACCCTAGGGTAAAGAGAGCTCCGCGCTAACCCTCGAGAGAGGAGGCGCGCGACTCTACCGGATTGGGTTCCCCACCCAATAGCGGGGTTCTCAGCGTAATGCAGGCGTTAAGAGGAATCCTTCGTCGGTCTAGCGATCGGTCGAATAGTCTTAGCGTTCAGGTGAGCGATATCCCTAGACCAAGGTGAGCTCATATCTAAGGAACCTCCACGGCCGAGTCTCCGCCTTAATTAATTTGAAATTTAGGATCTCTTTTTATTAAAAGTTTACTTTAGTTCAATTCTCTTTTGGATAGCGTCGCGCTAAGTTGGTCATCGGACTTCTGCACTTATTTACTGCATTTTATCCCGCTTTCTTTTTATGCTTATTATTATTATGCATTTTTATATTTTTAAACCAAACTAAGATATTATCGGTAGAATAATAGGCTTTCAGGGAAAGAGTAGATATAGCTAAGCCGGCCCCGAGAACAATACGACCCCGATATTCCACACCGGAATATCCTGTACTACACGCGATAGGTGCACTTGCCTCCCTCTCGTTAAAACTCGGTTTCTAACAAAACAAAACGCTCTTCTTTTTATAAATAAAAACCTCCACTTTCACACCTAAATAAGAGCCGGCGTTTTAACCGTCACTGCACTTGCGAAGTTCTCCATTTAGATCCAACTTAGAGACTCAACACGAAAAAGACGGGTTAGAAGAAGGAAGTGACAGCCCTTCTAGATCCCGGACGCCTTCTGAAGACCGATCTAGGACGAGGATTGACAACCCTCTCTTCTGGCCGTGAATCTTGGAGAGCTTTCATGTGCTTGGTTGTATTCCTTCTCTTTTTCTTAAGCTTGCTATATTCTGAACTTGTGCTTGTGAGCTTGTAACTTGATAACACTGTTTTTTCTTGAGGTTCAAGCAAGGTTTGACAGTGAAATTTTAATCTTGGCTTGTGTAGTACACTTCAGTTCTCCTAGTGTGGATTGTGTTTGAGCCATTCTAGCGATTGCTAGAAGCACGTGCTATGAAGAGGTGTTTACGACTCTTGATAGTTCGTTCATATACGTTATTACTAGTTGGAGTGATCCACCAGTACGACGCGGTGATGGTGAACCGCACTAGTTTAATCTTGCCTAACATAGGAACCCAAAACCAAACCCCCCCTTTTTTCATAGTTGCACTTACACTCATTTTTCCAAAAGTGAAATCCATGCTCCATACTTGCACTCCGCATGAGATCGATATCTGGGGAAGCTGCTCCTCATCTTTATTACTTGACCGTGATCGGTAAACTTTCCAGGAGCGCATCATTACCCCACTTTGGAGGAGAGAGAAAATGGGGGCTTAATGGCCATCATGACCATGGAGGTTTCATAACCCCTCACCTTGATGTGGCCTTTACTCCTTGGAGGCAGGGGAAGAGTTTCAAGGAGGTGGCCTGCTAGTGGGATGGCTCAGCCCCCTCAATTTGGCTGAAACTGAAAATTAGGGTTAATGGCCATTAATGGTGCTTTGATGAATTGGGGAGTTACATGCCTCCTCTCCCCAATTCCTCCTTTAAGAACCTTCACCAGGACAAGAGCAGGCGTTTCCACCGTTCCAATCTCGATTTCCTTACTGTTGCTATGGAGGTTGTAGAAAAGCCAAAACCGGCGGCTGGAAATGGCAAGGAGGCACATCACCCGCTCTTAGGTTGCAATTCAGGTCCTCCGTTGATCCTTCTTCCGTGGGTAGATCTTAGGAATCAATAGGGATAAGCATCGGGCTCAATTCAGCCAGATTAGGGGAAGAGATTCTCCGAGTTTTTCCGAAAATTTAACTAGTTGGGATCGCCGGAAAAGGCATCTCCGGCGGCTGTGCCGCCGCTCGACGATAGCCACCACCTCGATGGTGGTGGTGGTGGTTGCCGACCGGGGAGATGGCTGGGTGGCCGGGGGCAGCACTTGGAAACAGCACCAGGAAGATTGAATCCTGGCCGTTGGTGCATTGGAGAAGACGACAAGATGCCGTCCATCTATGCGCCAAGATTGGTGCGCCGTGACATAGATTTTAGGATTTATTTAATATCATTTCACTTTTTCTGTCACAAATAATGTTGTTAAGGTTTTCATTTATTAAAAATACTTAGAGGCTTGTACAGAGAAATTGGTCAACATGAAGTTTGTAGGTTTGGGTGTCTAGTTTATTTTAAAATTTATTTGAGTCAATTTGGAGTTCAAGTTAGACCTCAGCACTCAATTTGGTGGGGGTCTATACGTAGGGCTAGTAAGAGGTTAAAATGAGTGACCCCACTTCATCACTTGTCCAAATGGCCTGAAATTATGATAGGAAGTCAATCCTACCTATACCTAGTAATGTCCAAAAATGGGAATTTTTGGAGATACCTTTTCTATAGTTTATGAAAAAATTTAATAATCGTAGGGTTATTTAATTAGGGGACCTAATGACCTCCAAACCCTTCCAAATTTTAATGAGTGATCCTTGGGGTCATCATAAGGCTCTGGATAAAATTTCATCTCATTTGGAGATGTTTGTGTTGAATTTTTGAAAACCCTAGCCTTGGCCAAAAGGGGGGTATTTAGGTCAAAGTGTTCCTAGTGGGTTTGAGTGGTCAAATCACCTCAACAGTGGATGAAACTTGGGCCATTAGTTTGGTATGATTCTAGACACCCTCACATGGAATTTGGGGTGTATTGGGGGTAGATTTTCCCTAGGACCCAAGTTCAAACCCTAAGGTTGGACTTTGGGGATTTGTGATGGGCATGGGGTGAAATGCCCTTGTATGGACTTGGTGTATTGTCCATGTGATCCTAGGGTGGTGATAAGGCCTAGGGAGGGATATGGTGAGATTTGTAAACACGCGCACCACTTAAACTACTGGGTAAGTTTTGGGGTCCATACAGCTTAGGGAATGTCCAGTGGCTCAAATGACTTTGGAATTGCATGACATTTTTGTAGTGCTCTTTTTCATAACCATATTATCCATTGAAATATACAACATATTTTTTGGATTAGTTTATAAGTGGGTTCCTTTGAAAAGTGCACTATCATGAGTTGTCTTGAAGAATTTTATTATGTGACTTCTTAACCTTGGGTTTGGATGATATTTAGTCAAGCTATGTTTTAGGACTATAAAAAGCCCTACAAATTTTTAATATGAATTATATACATCATTAAATGGGGTACTTCTTTCATAACCCATCAAGTTGCACCTTCTACTTAGAAATTTCTATTAAACAAACCACTAAATGGACACTTATGAAATTTGGTATATAGAACTTTAATGACATTTGAAAGCAATGTGAATTTTTATGGAAGTTTTAGAAGTCTATGTGTAGGGGTTGGATACAAGGTGTTGTTTTCTAAGTAAAAGTAATTGAATTTATTTTGGCACTATTTAAGCTTGATAAAATGCGATTTTTGGTCAGATGCCTTCTCTGGTCATCCTTGAGATTCAGTAATATTTCTACAATTTTATGATGATTAGCTTTAGTACTTTCTTCTTTACCCATTATTAGTGGCTTACTATTGGATTAATTTATTAGATGCAAAATACTTTATGGAAGATCATGGAATTTGGTATTTACTGTTATTCTTCTGTTATCTAGTGTTCATAATTTTTGGGTGGCCATTACTCTAGAAATTATTGTACTTCATGTTCAAATTATCCATGGCCTATCTTTGGGGAAAATTAATTAAATACCAAATTAATTAGGAAAATTATAGGTTTCTGGATTTAAGCTAACCATATCATGATAGACCCCCATTAAAAATCTTAGGGCATTTGGATCAAAATTTGGAGTAACTCCTATCATGTAGAGCATATAGTATATGTTGTCTGCATATAGTAAAACTGCAGAAAATGTGATAGCATTTGAATTGGGCATCTGGGTTGTGGTTAATAGTTTGCTGGTTTGGGTAAAATATGATTGAGTTCATAATTGGAAGTTGTGATGAGGAAAATGTTGGGTTGACTAGGATTAGGAGGCGCTCGGGATCGATGAAAGCTCGTCTTTCCTATGGAGAGAGGATGAGTTAAAATACATTAGGGTTAGTTCCAGTATAATATTAAAAGGGATTGGGATTTGGGTAATAACCAATAACAGTATGTGCCTTACGAAAGGGTGCTTTGGGCTTTAGCCCATCGTAGTTCCCAATGCCCTCGAGAGCCCTTCACGGGAATACCCTGGGCAGTCCAAGGTTAACGTAAGCCATAAGAATAATCAATATTTAAGAGTAACTAGTATAACTAGGGGTTCACTTTCACACACTCCTGTATCTCTGGAAGTTAGGTTGGGTCACACGGGCGGTAGGCTTGGTGGTTTTGGTGACAGACAGGATTGTTCGGGGAGCTTTGGCTTAGTTGTTGGTTGTGACGGACGGGAAAGTCCGGGCAGATTTGGCTCGAAGTTTGATACATCAAGATTTCATGTGCATAAATTCTAAGGTGATGTGTCTTCGGTGTTGGAGTGTCGATGCACCGACGCTAATACGTTGACTCAGCAAGTGTGGTTTAGCACATCGCCAAATTAAGTCTGGTGGACCAGCCAGTAAAGAGTATGTAGGAGCTCCGCTTTGTGCACCAGTGTCGAGGCGTATGATAGGTTTGACTGGTAGGGCAATTACCGGTTTAGAGGTGGTGGAGGCCCAACCCACTACTTCTGTTTGCCACTACATAGGTATCCTGGGATGTTAGGCTACAAAAAGGGTGAACTAAAGGCCTGTGTACACATAGTCGAGTGGGTGTGTTGCACTTGCATGATTCACATCATAGTATACTTGCATGACATTGCATAATCATTGCATATAACCCTAGATACCTATTTTATAAATTGGTATGGGAATCGTTATATAATAGGCCTTGCAAAACGGCCCCTTTGTTTATAAGCTTGCGTGAGCGTGCTTATAAGCTAAGGTTATTTTTCTATGGATATAAATATTGCTTTCTTGAAAACCGACACCACATCGTATAAATTAGTATGGAACTTTTTATAAGATAGGAGACTTGTAGAAGACCCCTTAGCTTATGTTTTTGTATGGGCATTCATATAAGTTATGGTTACATATTTCATAATTTGTCTTACATACTTTTGTTACTACTACATGTTTTCATGGAATTGCTCAATTAGTTTCGCAGCCACCAGCTACCTTTGTTATTCTCCACCTTCATTACCTTTCCTTTCCTTCTCCCCGCTCGGTGCCTAGGATCCATGGGGGAGGGTTGGGATGAAAGGACTTATTCTCTTAGACTAACGGTTTTCGGACCAAATCATTTTAGGGGATCGTAGAGCCCATCTTGGAGGTGCAGCCTCGGAGGTTGATACACTTGGATACGGGACAATCTAGCACCTGAGTTCAGACAGCTGGGACAGTGAGTCCCATTCACTAGTAGTTGTTATAGATTTGCTTCTACGATGAGTGACTTGTTGTGAGGACTTTGATGTATCGGGCATGAGCCCTATTTCCAGTACTTTTATTATTGTTATTGTGGACTCTCCCTTCATGGAGAATTATTAATATATATGTGATTATTGTGGACATATATTTGAGTTCAAATTTCATACTCTCATAATTTTGCTACTATTATGTGATCGATATGGATGGCAAGATCGGTGTTTTGTAGTGATGACCTTCCCGGGCGTGATTGTGTCACACCAAAGCGGCGGTTTTGGGCCTAAAACCCCATAGTTTAAAAAAAAAGGGGTCTTACACCTAGAAAAACCCAGAAAAATGGGATAGTGGAGAGGAAATATATGGCTCTTATAGAGGCTGGTAAAACATTGTTGAGTGACACATCTCTACAAAAATATTTCTGGGCCAAGACAGTAAATACTGCATGTCATGTATTCAATTGATCCTCTATCAACAAAGGCCACAAAAAGACTCCCTATGAGATCTTGAAGGTCAGAAAACAAAATCTGGGCTATCTTAATATCTTTGGTAGTAAATGCTTTGTACTTCACAATGGCAAGTCCTATGTGACTAAGTTTGCTGCCAAATCCTATGATGGGATATTGTTGGGTACATCAATCATAGCAAAGCCTATAGGATCTATAACTTGAAAAGCTAAGTTGTAAAAGAATCACTTCATGTAGTCTTTGATGAGTCTACCATGATTAATAATAGACTTCCTAGTTCCTCTTATAGTACTGCAGGTACATAACATATGATGGACAAGCTGACCATCAAAAAAGCATCACCAGTCATCCAAGATGATACGGATACTCCAGAAGATCTACCTGACACATTGGGAGTGGATGAAGATAACCAATAAGATGCCCCTATTGCTGAAAGATGACTGCCACCAGCACTCAGACATATGAGAGATCATCCAGCACACCAGATCATTGGTGAGGCAAATCATGGAGTAATGACAAGGAGCAGAAGTCAGAACACATCCATGTATTCAAGCTTTCTATCCCAAGTGGAGCCCAAGAAGTTTGAAGAGGCCAATATAGACCAGCATTGTATTGGAGTTATGCAGGAGGAACTGAACTAGTTCAAAAGGTGCATGGTTTGGAAGCTAGTTCCTAGACCTCATGGTCATAATTTCATTGGAGTCAAGTGGATCTACACAAACAAGCTTGATGAAAATGTCATTATAATTAAGAACAAGGCCAGACTAGTAGCTAAGGGTTAAAGACAAGAAGAAGGGATTGATTTTGATTAAACCTTTGCCCTTGTAGCAAGATTGGAGTCCATGAGATTATTCCTTGCATATGCAGCACACAAGAGATTCAAAGTCTACCAAATGGATGTGAAGTCAGCCTTCCTAAATGGTGACTTAAAAGAAGAAGTCTATGTTGAGCAGCCTCCAAGTTTTGTAGTTCTTAACTCACCTGATTTTGTTTATAGACTTAGGAAAGCTATATATGGGCTGAAGCAAGCTCCTAGAGCATGGTATGAGAAATTGTCTAGTTTTCTCACTGAGAACAAATTCTCAAGGGGGAAAATAGACAAGACCCTATTCTTAGGGGAATCCTAGGGTAAGATTATCCTAGTCCAGATCTATGCAAATGACATCATCTTTGGATCTACTGAAGACAACCTCTGCAAAAAGTCTGTTAAACTTATGCAGGTGAAGTTTGAGATGAGTAATATGGGTGAACTTAAGTTCTTCTTGGGCCTCAAAGTAAGACAGACTGATGATGGCTTGTCCATATCCTAGTCTAAGTTCACTAGGGAGTTAATCAAGAAATTTGGCATGGAAAATTCCTCCACTATGAGAACTCCCATGGGGTCAAGTATTCCTGTAGGCAAAGATTAATCAGGGAAACCTATTGGTGAAACTTTATATAGAGGGATAATTGACTCCCTTCTATATCTGACTACAAGTAGGCCAGACATCATGTATGCTACATGTGTTTGTGCAAGGTATCAGGCTTGCCCTAAAGAATCTCACTACTATATAGCTAAGAGAATCTTGAGGTATCTTAAGGGCACTCCAGATCTTGGCCTTTGGTACCCTAGGAATGGGGAGTTTGAAATAACTGGCTATTCAGATGCAGATTTTGCAAGCTACAAAGAGGACAGGAAGAGCACATCTGACACCTGTCAGTTCTTGGGAGGGAGACTGGTATCTTGGAGCATCAAGAAACAAACAAGTGTGGCACTATCAACTGAAGAGTAAGAGTACATCTCAACCGGAAGCTGTTGTGCGCAGTTGCTATGGATCCAGCACCAGCTTCAAGACTACAACGTCTAGATAAGTAGAACTCCTTTATTCTGTGATTGTACTAGTGCAATCTCTATTGCTAGGAATCCTGCCTCCCATAGCAGGACTAAGCATATAGAGATTAGATAACATTTAATTAGGTAGCATGTGGAATGTGAAGACATCACCCTTGGGTTTGTCCTAATAAACAAGAAAGTGGCTGACATCTTTACTAAGGCACTAGATGAAACCAAGTTTAACGCCTTCAAATTTTAGTTGAGTATGTTAAACTTAGTATAGCTTCAGTTTCTCCTCATCTATTTCCAAACTATTTGGCATTATGTAGATATGATGGTCCTTTAAAGAAATGATGATTCTCAAATTAAGGGGGAGCAACTCCAGCACAATTCCAATATTTCACTACTGCCTCATTGAGAGGGAGCAGGTTATAAGATGATCAGTTGATCAGGTTCATCCTACCATCTATTTGTTGCAGTCAAAAAGGGGAAGAAGATAATATGATTAGATGATCAGATAAGCAAGAAAGCAGCAAGGCAGCAGCAATTCAGGGGAAGCAGATGGCAGATGCAATATTGTTCTATTCTACAGGCAGGGAAGGATGGTAACTATAGATCACCTCTCAATTATTTAGTTTTCTTTTTTATGTCTTGTGCTGCATGGTTCTGTGTATGTCATTGACTTTGCTTAAGAGTTTCGACTTCCTCAAATAGGGGGAGATTGTTGGGTCCATTGCCCCTAATGTCCTGGATTTTAGTGAAGTCAATCTTATCAATGATATACACATATCAGTAGATGACTATGATAGGTCTGGTAGCCTAAGTTCCTAAGTCAGGTAAACACTTACCTAAGGTATGGGATGATAGAAATCTATCTAAGTCCACAGGCGTTCAGTGTAGGAACATCACTCAATGCTAGATGACTTATAATGCTGTGTAGCCTATAATGTCATAGCCTAAGTTGGAATGAGTTGAAATGTGGCTAAATCCATAGGCATGTATTAAAAGTCAACTCACTCAACGTCATGCTACTAAAGAGAAAGTTGGCTAAGTGTTCTGGCGTTGAGTGATGAAGATACACTCAACGACATTAAGCAAAAAGCCTGTAAGTTGAACTGGTTGAACTAAGTTCAGAATTCGTCGAACTGAGTTCAAAGTTCGTCGAGCTCAACCCACATATCGTCGAGCTAAGTTCAGAGCTTGAGTTCTGAGTTCGTTGAGCTCAGTTGAGATTTCGTCGAACTGTGTTCAGAGTTTGTCGAGCTTAGCTCCCCTTTCATCGAGCTAAGTTCAGAGCTTGAGATTCCTAGCTCATCGAGCTAAGTTGAGATTTCGTCAAACTGAGTTCAGAGTTCGTTGAGCTCAGCTCACCTTTCGTTGAGCTATGTTCAGAGCTGGAGATTCTGAGTTCGTCGAGCTAAGATTCACCATTCCTCGAACTCAGAAAGACAGTCTAAGCCCGGTGCTTATAAAACACAGAAAATTGGCTAAGGCAGAAAGCGTTGAGTGATGCGTGCTCACTCAACGCTCTCAACGCTTAAGCTGCTGAAGAAGCACAAATTTGGTTAAGGCAAAAAGCAATGAGTGGAGGTTACTAACTCAACACTGTATACGCCTAGTGAAGACAGAATTTTGTCTAAGGGGTTTTGCATTGAGTGATGCTTACTCACTCAACGCCAAGCAGCAGAAAGCTGATAAAGCAAGTTGGCATTGAGTGAAGCTGAATCTCACAATGCCTAGAAACAGACTTTATATTCTAAGTAGTTTGGTGTTGAGTAGAGGTCAATCACTCAACGCCAAGAGCTAGTAAATCAGTCTGTGTTTTGGCATTGTGTGATGCTTACTCACACAATGCCTATTCTCTGATGCTCGATTTTGGCCAAGTCCACAGGTATTGACGTCAACAAAATCGACAAAGTCAACTAAGGTCAATTCAGACACGGGGAAGCTACACTACATGACAAAAATTGCTGTGAAGCTACTGTACATCTTCTTTCATTAAAGCAAGGCGCAGTTGGAAGCTGCAGGTGGGGCCCACCGATATCTAAGATCCGTTGATCTGCAAACTACAAAAGGAAGAGATGGGGCCAAGACAAAGACAACTTTTAGGGCATACAATATTCAAAAAGGAGGGCAGTCGTCTTCATCTTCTTCGCCATTGTTGCATGTGAAAAGCTTGAAGCTCTCCAGTATGAAAAGTTCAGTTAGCTATGCATGTCTCTATCTGCCACAGGAGATTCAAGAACAATTCTGAAGAAAGAAGAACCTTCATCCTTTAACAGCTTCAGTGAGCTGTTTGAAAACTCAAGATCAAAAGATCTTTATCATTCAGTAGCAAGTTCAGAAGTTATCTTCTGAGTTCCTCCAGAAAATTCTTCCTCTATTGTAAGGAGAGTTGGAGCTGAGATTTTTCTGCTCTAGTTGTAGATATAGAGAAATTTCTCTGTGTCAAAGTAAATTAAACTATTTAATTTTGTAAGATCCTTCTAGATCTGAGCTGTAGGACCTTTGGGTCTGAGGTAGGGCAAATTTGCCTGAGCTGTAGGAGAGTGCTGCTCTCTGAGGTACGTGAGTTTTACTCACTGAGTAGTAAGGCAATTTTGCCTGAACTGTAGGTGAATGTATCACTCTGAGTTGTAGGAGCAATCTTGCTCTGAGGTAGGGCAATCCTCTATAGCCTGAGTGGTAGGGCTTAAGAGCCTGAGGTAAGTGATACTTGTATCACTGACTGTAGGACTTTGTGGCTGAGGTGCAAGTCTTGTAAGAGACTAAGAGATCCTGAGGGATCTGTGGTGTAAGCTCCTTGGAGCATTGGTTTGGAGAAGTGCATTGACTAACAAGAAGTTAGCAGGGTGGGAGGAGAGTGGATGTACCCATAATTTTTGGGAACCACTATAAAATACTTGTGTGCTTTTCTGTGTTTGCTTTTATTTTCTTAGTTGCAGGTGTGCTTTTCTGTGTTTGCTTTAGATCACTCTAAGCTGAATGCTAAAAGAAATAAACAAGTGATTTAAAAGACTAGCAAACCTATTCACCCCCCTCCTTCTAGGTTGCTAGCTAACTTGAAAAATAAGGTCTTTCAATAGGCCTGGACGACTTGCCGAGCGGGTCTCGCGAATGCTCTGCTCGCCTGTGGCAGTTCTTCCTCCTTAAAGCTGTGTAGCAGCCTTGGCTGGCTCACCTGTAGTAGTTCTTCCTCCTTGAAGCATTAGTTTGGAGAAGTGCCTTGACTAACAAGAAATTAGCAAGGTGGGAGTAGAGTTGATGTACCCATAATTTTTAGGAACCACTATAAAATAATTGTGTGCTTTTTGTGTTTGCTTTTATTTTCTTAATTGCAGTTGCTAAGGAGAAGCTTTAGATCACTCTAAGCTGAAAGATAAAAGAAATAAACAAGCTATTTTAAAAGATTATCTAAAGACCTTAGCAAACCTATTCACCCCCCTCCCTCTAGGTTGCTAGCTACCTTGAAAAATAAGATCTTTCAATAAGACCAGAAGACTTGTCGAGCCGGTCTCGCGAATGCTCAGCTCGCCTGTGGAAGTTCTTCCTCCTTGAAGCTATCTGTAGCAGCCTTGGCTGGCTCACCTAGTGGTGACTGGATCCAACCCTTAATCACCTTTGTGTTCTGCGTTTTTCAGCCAAAGTAGCTAATTCCTGATTTTAAATGTAGCCCTGTCCACCGACAATCTCAGCCTTGTCATCTAGGTGATAGCCTGGCAGCGGGTGTTGAGCATTAACCGAACTCAGCACTAGGGTCATAACGACGTTGAACGGGGATCCCAACCCAACTAGCAAGGTGGGAGCCTGGCAGTAGGAGCATCCCAGGACCTAACCCCAGAGAAAGAAAACTTACCATCACTAATTATTCGGGCGCTACCACCAGCCCAATCAGCTAGGTGGGAGCCTGGCGGTGGGTGTTGAGCATCAACCAGCCTTAGCCTTACAGGGTCATAATGACGTCCAACGGGGATCCCAGCCCTACAAGCTAGGTGGGAGCCAGACAGCAAGAGCATCCTTTGACCTAACCCAAGAGCGAGAAAATTTTCCATCACTTATCCTCCGGGCTCTACCACCGGCCCAATCAGCTAGGTGGGAGCCTGACAGGGGGTGTTGAGCATTAACTAGTCTCAGCCCTCCAGGGTCATAATGACGACTAACGGGGATACCAGCCTTAATAGCTAGGTTGGAGCCTGACTGCTGGAGCATCCTAGGACCTAACCCTAGAGTGAGAAAACTTGACATCACTAATCCTTCGGGGGCTACCTCCAGCCCAATCAGCTATATGGGAGCCTAATTGAGAGTGTTGAACATCAACCGTCCTCAGCCCTCTAGGGTCATAAAGATGTCTAACTGGGATCCCGCTCATGCTAGCTAGGTGGGAGCCTGACAGTGGGAGCATCCCGGTACCTAACCCCAGAGTGATAAAATATGCCATCACTTATCCTCCGAGAACTACCACCGACCCAATCAGCTAGGTGGGAGCATAACGGTGGGTGTTGAGCATCAACCGGCCTCAGCCCTCAAGGTTCATTACGATGTCCAATGGGGATCCCGACCCTGCAAGCTAGGTGGGAGCCTAATAGCGGGAGCATCTCGGGACCTAACCCCTAGAACGAGAAAACATGTCATAATCTAACCTCCACCCACTCCCAGGTAGGAAGGAGCCAAGTAACAGGGGCATTTTGGGACTTAGCTTGATAAACACAACTCTCCATAACTTGATCTGCAAAAGTGTTGGTGCATCAAAATATTTCATATTCATTGAAGGAATGGACATACATACTTTCACGGATAGAAACGCTTCAAGTCATCACCACTCTAGGTGTGACTTAGGGTCTAACCCTCAATATTTTGGAGATGGTACCCCCTTACCTCAAAACTTCATGGATAATATACAGGCCTTCCTAGTTAGGGTTGAGCTTCACCACTGTCGCTGACCTCCCTGCTGCATCCACCTTATTTAGTACTAAGTCCCCTTCCGCGAACTATTTTACCCTGACGTGCTCGTCAAAGTACTTAGCCATTCTTCGCTTTACCTCTTCCTATCGGATGTTAGAGAGATCCCATAGCTCTTCCATCATGTCAAGGGAGAGTCGTAGCTCCTCCTCGTTTTCAGCTCGCCACTCTTCCCTTCCTACCTTTGACTCGACCACCTGAGGCATACGAACCTCGAACTCTACTGGAAGCATGACCTCGCATCCATATGAGAGCTTGAAGGGGGTCTTCCCCGTGGTCGTATTGTGAGTTGTTCTAAGTGCCCAAATAACTGAAAGGAGCTGCTCTACCCAGGTACCCTTCAAATTCTCCACCTTCTTCTTTAGGAGGTTGACGATGATTTTGTTCGCCGCCACACCTGTCCGTTGCTCCTGGGATGGTGGACCGATGTAGACCTGAGATCGATCCCGAGTTGTCCGAAGAAATTTATGAACTCGGTGTTAGCAAACTAGGGCCCATTATCCGTGATAATGGACTGGGGTAGACCGTGTCGGCAGATGATCTCCCCCCAAATGAAGTTTTTGATTACCTGGGAGGTCACCTTGGCTAGCGCCTTCAATTCCAACCACTTAAAAAAATATCTATCATTACTAGCAGGAACCTCCTCTACCCGCTGGACTGGGGGACAATCCCTACCAAATCAATTCCCCAAATGACGAAGGGCCATGGTGCTGTGATACTCCTGATCTGCTGAGCTGGTTGGAGCAAGAGGGGGGGGAAAACAACTGTTACTTGTGGCACTTTTTTGCAAACTCCGCAGTGTCCTATCTTAGGGTAGGCAAAAAGTACCCCAGGCGGACTATCCTCTGTTGGAACCCTTATTGGATTTGGGCTAGGTCCACTCTTAGGATGTTGACCCATATGTATAGCCAGGGTCAAGGTCTAGGTCTCAGTTAGTCTCTACAGGTCAGAATTGTCAAGACCAGCTTTGGATTTCTCCCTTAGATCTCAGACTCAGAAGAAATTTGTGGATTTCATATCAGTTCGACTTTCGTCGAACTCAGCTCGACGATCGACGATCTCAGAGATTAGTCTCTGAATTGAGCTCGACGATCTACGAGCTCAGGTCGACGTTTTCTCTTTTGTTCTCAGAAATCTCAGATCGCAGATTATTGATCTCACCTCGACGATCTTCCAGCCCAGATCAACGATTTATCTCTGTGTCCGATTCCTTTTATTTTCAGCAGCTGTCTTGAAGTTTTATTTCCTAATTCATTGATTCTACTTATGTTAAATAATCTCTGGTAGTTAATGCTGACATTCTCAAGGCATATAACCGTTTCTTCACAGCAATAACTATGGTATTTCACAGAGTTATTATTCTGACTTATTTGCCAAGACAGTTGGGGAGAAAATTAATTGCAAGAATTTGTAGCCGTTTTTCTCCTCGTTTTCTGCAGTAATTTAAGGAATGTTTTTGAATCTCAAAAAGAGATATTCAGACTGGTTAATAGTTAGACAAGCAGATTTAAGAATCAAGAGTCTCTCAGAAAACACAAGCATTTGTCTACAATAGCTCTCAGAACTCTCCATTCTACTCTCAGAAAACAGAAGAAGAACAACAAATTTTCATCTTGAGTCTTCTTCTTCAGTTCTATCTTCAGTAATCTACAGAGACAGAAAATCAACATCATTCTACAGATTCTGAAGAACAAGAACACTAGTCTATTGAAGACCTACACCCTTGACAAAGATTCCATCTTCCTGAATCTACTCAATATCTCAGGGGGAGCTTTGGCATCATCAAATCAACATAGTCTTCTCATTTGCTTTGAGAAAGAGAAGACGGCCATCTATTTTCTTTAACCTCTCTTGTACAGGGTTATTTCTCCTTTCAAAAGTGAACTCCTTGGTGATAGGGCACCTGATCAAAAACCTATTGGTTTTTAGGCACTTGATCAAAAGCATGAAGGGTTTTTAGATCTACCTGAAGCAGATCTTGTGGTGATAGGGCACCTGATCAAAAACCTAAGTGGATTCCTACCAGGGTAGTAGAAGAGTGGATGTACCAAGATTTGGGGAACCACTATAATTTTCTTGTGTCGTCTGGTTGCTTATATTTCTTTATTTCTGTTGTGCTGTGTTTGCTCTTATTTTTACTCTCTTATACTTATAAGTAACACCTATTTTAATTTCGCTATAAAAATTAATTAAAAG
Source organism: Platanthera zijinensis (assembly GCA_039513925.1). Taxonomy (NCBI): domain Eukaryota; kingdom Viridiplantae; phylum Streptophyta; class Magnoliopsida; order Asparagales; family Orchidaceae; genus Platanthera; species Platanthera zijinensis. Next base: position 149,539,070 of record CM077093.1, read on the forward strand.
TTTTTATACTTTATTCACCCCCCCCCCTCTAAAGTAGATTTGATATTTCCCCTCTCTTTCAATTGGTATCAGGGGAAGGTTTCTATTGGTTGTACAGACTAACACCTGAACCGGAATATCCTTGATAGATCCTCTTCTCTCCTTCTTTTTTTTATAAACCATGGCACAAAATAAAGATTATGCAAGCACCAGACCTTCTATATAGAACCTGAATAAGTTTGCTCTCTAGAAGGCAAGAATCAAATTGTATTTGAATTCTATTGATGAGGACATCTTCAACTCAATTTTGACAGGTCAACCAGCTCCAGTGGCAACTACCTCAATAACATCAACAAGCTTAAATGTTGTTCCTCCTCCAGACTACAATGATGCTCAAAAAAAGGCTAAGATTGCTGATGCCAGATCCATGAACATTTTGGCCCAAACTATGTCAGATGAAATCTTCCAGAAGGTTGCTGAATGCACTTCAACAAAAGCCATTTGGGACTCACTAAAAAAATGGTTGCTGGATCTACAGATCAGAGAAAAGATAGAAGAGCCCATCTTCTTTCTTAGTATGAAAACTTCAAGAAAGCAGACACTGAACTAGTAGCTGAGATGTATAATAGACTCAACATAATTATTAATGAGCTAAAAATATTGGACAAAGACATCTCAATGACTGAGCTAAATGACAAGGTACTCATATGCTTTCCCAAGTCATGGGATTCCAGAATTTGGCCTATCAAAGAAGGTAGAATCATCAATGAGATCACAACTGAATCTCTGTTAGGCAAGCTCAAGAGCTATGAGCAGCTCCTCAAGATAAGAGAAGAAGAAGAACAGAAAATTTCTACCCCTCCAAGGAAGGATAAAAATATAGCATTCAAAGCCTCTTAAGAATCAGAAGCAACTCCTTCCAAAGAAGAACTAATGATTGTCTTTAAAAAGAGATTCTTCAAGATGGGAAGAAAAGATTTCAAAAGGAAATCTTCAAGAAATGAAGATAAACCGAGGTATGAAAAAACTCCAACTAAGGAGATTAGTTGCTTTGGCTGCAAGAAACCTGGACACATCCTACCAGAATGTCAAGAGAATCAACACAAGGAAAGAAGAAAGGAGAAGGACTCTAGGAAACACCATAGCAAACCATCCTCTCACAAGCACAAGAGGAAAGAGAAAGGTTTTGTTGCTGAAACCTGGAGTGAAACTGAAGAATCATCCTCCTCCAGCTCTAGTAAAGATGATGAAGAAGCAAATGCCAAAGAAATATGCTTAATGGCTATAAATGCTTCATGTCATGGATTAGAAGTAAAAGAATCTGAAGAATATTCAGACTGTGATCAGATAATAGAATCTTTTGATTTTATCTCTGAATATTTTAAAAATGATTTTAAATCTATGTGTAATGATCTTATATGATCTGAGAAGGAAATTAAACTTCTCAGAGATAGACAACTAGAATATGATAACTTAGTATCAGAAAATATCAAATTAAATAATGAATTGAATATGTCTAGAGAACAAATCACATTCTGAAAACTGAACTAAGTAAAGAAAAACAATTACAAGTAATTTTAAATGGCAGAAGCCTACAGATGGTAGAAATCACTAACATACTAAATGCTAGGTTAAACAAAAGTAAACTAGGATTAGGTGCATCACCTAGTGAACCTCCTCTAATTTAAAAAATATCTTATCTAAACCTGTAAATATCATTTCAGAAAAAGGTAAGAAAAACACTGAACACATTGAAAAAGTGAACAAAGAATTAGAGCAAGTTGAACTTAACAAAAAGAAACAAAAATCTAAGTCTCAACTAAAATTGTCGAACCAAGATCGACGATGTTAGTACTTCTCGTCGAACGCCGACCGACGATCTCTGGACCCAGAGATTTGGTTTAATTACTCAGGAAAGGGAGATCGACGATATCATCAAACATCGTCGATCGTAGATCGACAATCGTGGAACACAGATAGTAGCAACTATTATTCTGTGAACCGAGATCGACGAGGTCATCACTGGTCACCGAATGCAGATCGACGATCTCAACATAAATCGTTGAACCTAGATCAGTTTTATAAAAACCCTAACTACAACAGAAACTTCAATAAAAACCCTAAACCTGTTAACCCTTTTTCTAACTGGATAATCCCACCTAGAAAATTTCATCCCTTAGGTTATAGATTCCAACTTGTATGTTCCATTATTTCTCGTTTAAAGTATGAAAAGAGATAAGGACCCAAGGTCACCTGGGTCCAGAATATTTTCTCTATTCTCTTGCAGGTGAAGACCTGTCATACCACACTGGATAAGTGTTATTTGGATAGTGGGTGCTCAAAGCACATGACATGAAATAGGTACAACCTAACTAATTTTATGTTCAAGCTAGGTCCAAAGGTGTTCTTTGGAGATTCAAGCTTTGGTCAGACAGAAGGCTATGGAAATTTTACTATTGGAGCTATCATATTTAGCAAAGTAGCTTATGTAAATGGTCTGAAACATAATCTATTATCCATAAGTCAGTTATGTGATGCAGGTTATCAGGTATGCTTCACTGAATCCAAATGCAATATCTCTTTAAATAGCAATATTGTTTTATCAGTTTTAGACAAGGTAATATATATTTAGTTAACTTTAATTCTACTAGTTCAGAAATTTGTTTATTTAATCATGTTAGCAATAACAACACCCTTTGGCATAAAAGACTAGGCCATGTAAATCTTAGAAACATTGCTAGGTTATTTAAACACAACCTTATTAGAGGATTTCCCTCTTGCCCCTACAAGAAGGAAAGCCTTTGCAGGGCTTGTCTGTTAGGCAAGCAAACTAAAAATTGTTTTAAATCAGTAAATAAGAGTAATTCACCTAAGTTTTTGTACTTGCTTCATTTGGATCTTTTTGGACCAATTACTGTACAGTGCTTAGGAGGGAAGTTCTATACTTTAATTATTGTAGATGACTTTTCCAGATTCACTTGGGTTTTCTTCTTGAGACATAAGTCTGATAACTTTAAAGTTCTTACAGAGTTTCTGAAATGCATAAGGATTGAGTATTCTACTCCAATTGTTTTGATAAGAAGTGATCATGGTACTGAGTTTGAACCTCTTCCCATGCAAGAATTCTATGAGAGAGAAGGTATCATGCACTATTTCTTTGCTCCTCGAACTCCTCAACAAAATGGGGTAGCAGAAAGGAAAATAGAACACTCATTGAAATTGCAGGCACATTACTTGTAGATGCTCACATGCCTCTATCCTATTGGGAAGAAGCTGTAAGCACATCAAATTATGTCATGAATAGAAGATTGATACAAAAATATAAGGGCAAGACTCCTTATGAACTACTCAAAGGGAAGAAACCTAAAATAGATTACTTTAGAATTTTTGGTTGCATCTGTTACATTCATAATAACAACAAAACTCATCTTAGAAATTTTGAAGCCAAAGCTGCAATGGGAATTTTTCTAGGATATTCCCAAGTCAGCAAAGCATATATGGTTTTCAATAAATCATCTTTGAAAATTGAAGAATCTGTCCATATTACTTTTGATGAAGCAAATATGTTTTACAAGGAGAAGGAAGCTTCTACCAGTAACTCTTTGTAGGTACCCCAACTTTGTGAAAAATTGGATGATCTCAACCTTACTCAAAAGGTTATATCACATTCCTCCTCACAAGTTGATGAAGAAAGTGAAGAAGAAACTTTGGAAGTGTCTGAACTTTCTCCAACAGCTAACTCAATTCCACAAGAGGAATTATTTCCCCAAGCTATTGTTGAACCAATTCCACCACCTGAACTTGTCACACTTAGAGATCACCCTACATCTCAAGTGATTGGAGACATAATAGCTGGTGTGCAGACAAGGCATCAACTCAACCAAGACTTGATGCATTCCTGCTTCTTATCTTAAATTGAGCCCCAATCTATTAAAGATGTTGAGCAAGATCCATACTGGATTATTGTAATGCAAGAGGAGCTCAACCAATTTGAGAGATGCATAGTTTGGGACTTAGTTCCAAGACCCAAATACTACCCAGTCATTGGAACTAAGTGGGTTCTCAGGAATAAGCTTGATTCCCATGGATCAATCATAAGGAACAAAGCAAGACTTATAGCTCAAGGCTATAGGCAAGAGGAAGGAATTGACTATGATCAGACCTTTGCTCCTATTGCAAGGCTAGAAGCAATCAGGATATTTCTTGCTTATGCTGCATACAAGAAGTTCAAGGTATATCAAATGGATGTCAAGTGTGCCTTTCTCAATAGAGAACTAAAGGAATAGGTTTATGTTGAACAGCCTCCAGGTTTTATCTCTTCAACCCATCTCTCCTATGTTTTTAGATTGCATAAAGCTCTCTATGATCTAAAGCAATCTCCAAGAGCTTGGTATGAAAACTTAGCTAGCTTTCTTTTAGAGCATATGTTTCTAGAGGCATAGTAGATAAAACTTTATTTATTAAGCATCATCATGATAGAATCTTGTTAGTAGAAATTTATGTAGATGATATTATTTTTGGTTCTACTGATTCCAAACTATACAAAAGGTTCTCTGACTTGAAGCATTCTAAAATTGAAATGAGTAGCATGGGTGAACACTCTTACATCCTTGGTCTACAAGTGAAGCAATCACCTGATGGCATCTTCTTATCTCAGTCCAAGTATTCTAAGGAATTAGTAAAAAGGTTTGGTATGGCTGATGCCTCAACAATGAAAACACCCATAGCTTCCAATGTTGTGATTGATTCTCATTAAAAAGGGAAACCTATTGATCAGAAAACTTATAGGGCTATTGTTGGATCCCTATTATACCTCACAGCAAGTAGACCAGACATCATGTTCTCTACATGTCTTTGTGCTAGGTTCCAAGTGAACCCTATAGAATCTTATCTAATTTTGCTAAAAAGGATTTTGAGATATATAAATGTTTGCCCTAATCTAGGACTTTGGTATCCAATAGAGTCAGAGTTTGAGTTGACTGGATACTCAGATGCTGACTATGCTGGATGCAGAGTAGACAGAAAAAGAACATCAGGAATATGCTAGTTTCTTGGTGATAGGCTTGTGTCTTGGTTTTATAAGAAGCAAACATCAGTGTCCACTTCAACTCCAAAGGCTAAATACATTGCAACTGGCAGTTGCTGCTCAAAAATAATGTGGATTTAAAACCAATTGCTGGATTATGGATACAATCTAAATAATTCAATTATTTTTTGTGATAGTACTAGTGCAATTTCTATTGCTCAGAATCAAGTTCATCATTCTAGAACTTAGCATACAAAAATAAGGCATCATTTCATTAGAGATAGTGTAGACAAAAAGAAAATTAATCTTAACTTTATCTCCACTGATTTTCAAAGAGCAGATATCTTCACCAAGCTTTTGGATGAAAAGAAACATCTATTCTTCTGAAATCAGCTTGGAATGATAAATGAAGTGGATTAATTTATTTTCTGTCTATGTTTGAAGATCTGTTCACAAATCGTAGAACTCATCTTGACCTCTATCATCGACCTGAGATTAACGACAGCTCTGCATGAAGCTAAAATCGTCGACCAGAGTTAGACGACTTTTTTCTTCAAAAAATAAATTATCGACCTGAGATTGACGATCTGTTTTCCCTCTTCTTTCAGAGGCCGACAATAATATTTTTCTATAAATACGTCGTCGACCTAAGATCGAAGTTTTCTTATCTTATCGTAGGATAGAGCCCGACCTTTTGTATTGCAAAAGAATAACCTACATTAAGGTTTCTCGTCGTGCTCTATCCCGCGCCTTCCAAGTTCTTTTGCACTTGATCCATGTTTTCTTTGCAGGTCTCTAATTGTGATTTAAGAGGCCGTTCTTACTTCGATGAAGTTTGACACATATTTCAACATTAACATGGATTCCTTCAACCACTGCAATCAAATCTTCTTGGATATATTGAATCTCTTTAAAGAATAGAATCTGAAGAAGATTATTACAACCAGGATCAAGCTTCCAGCAACTGAAATTAAAGAATGGGTTTAGTCTTCAACATGTCCAGATGAATCGACTATGGTTGGAACTATTAATGGAACTCAGGTTATTCTAACTCCATCTATACATTCTGAGATTTTTGATTTAGTAAATGTAGAAGATGCTCTAGAAGTAGATACCTCTGAGTATAGTTCAATGCTGATAAGAATGGGTCATCTAGAAGGAACACCATCAAAACTGCTTAAGAAAAATCTGTCTGTAGAATTTAAATTCTTGGAAGATGTTGTTGGTAAAGTTCTGATGGGCAAGCACACAGCTCATGTCAGCATTAACAAGAAGCAGTTCTCTGTGATGTCTGCTCTAGTTAATAGGAAATTTATAAACTAGGCAGGTCTTTTCTTTGAGTTGATTAAAAGGAAAAACTCTTTGAAAGAGGTTTGTTTTGGGAAAATATTGGGAATATTTCTCCAGGCTAAAGCTCCTGAATTGCTGGTCTCCCAGACCTAATTCATAAATGCCAGTAATAGGTTGGACTCCTATTATTTGGAAAGTGGGAGAGGACCATTCCCAGGCCTTCCAGTGCCTCCAAGACTTCTGACAATACTAGAGATGATGCAGCTACTTCCCCAACCCCAGAAGATTCTCCTCTCTCTATCTCACCCTCAGTCCCCTCAGACCCTGCCTCCCAAATCCAATCCTCTCCAGTTCTTTCACCTTCACCTCCTGCTTCACCCATCCAAATTCAGAACTCCCCAAATCATTCTGCATCTCCTCATGCAGATCATCATCAATCTCCTCAGCACATTGCTTCTCCCATCATTTCTCCATCATTATCCTCTCAGATTCCCTCTAAGCCCATCCAAAAGGATATTCCATCATCATCTCTTCCCTCTGATGTTCATCCATCCTCTTCTTTTCCTGAATTCACGTATATAGATTTCCATTATGCATTCTCAGTTTGCTCAAAATGTTGTCATCAAACTCCGTACACCTCCTCTAAGCCTGAACCCCTTTACCTCAATTTCTCAGATATAGCTAAAGATCTTCTGCAATTCATTTCTCCCTCCTTAGATCATCTTATAGCACAATCTATAGCTCCTCTAATTGCCTCCATCACCACTCTTACACATAGAGTGGCTGCCCTCTCCTCTGTCATTTCTTCTGGGGGCCTGGCTATAAATGCCTCTACAGCCAGGCAGGGGGATATATCCAATGAAGAAGCTCCTATGCTTTCTCCACCAGCAGCAGTTTCAGCAGATATGTAGGAAGATGTCTCCTCAGATGATCAGATGGCTCTAGATAAAGAAATCATTGATATTGATACTGATATAGAAGAAATAGTTCTTCTAGAAGGTTTATTGTTGGTGATTGTTGCATCAATCCCATAGTAGATATCTTTGGATTGTTAAGTTTCTTCTGCACACTCTTTCTAGATTGTCTTCCATGTTTTAAGCCATCTTCTTTGGCTATTGTGTGTTGTACTCCTTCTATAAGTCCTGACGTTGTTAGACAACTAAAGGCAAGTTTTATAGTTCCTCTAGCAGGACAGTCTGATGATCAAATGTCAAGATCTCCTAGGCCATCCTATGTTTTGGATGATAGCACCATTCCAAGTCTTTATGATCTCATTGCTCAAGATATTTCTATGGAAACTGAAGCAATTCCTACTGAAGGTATCATTCCTCCAGCTAATAAGGAAGTTCCAAAGGAAGTAATCAGAGAGATTGATGCACTGTATGATAATCCCCAAGGCTCATCTGATGATGATCAAGATGATAATTCAGATTCGTATGACAGTATAAAGAAAGTGTCTAAGAAAAGGAAAGCTCCACTTATGCAAGTTCCAAAGCAAAATCCTCTTAATGACACTCCTTACTACATACTCCAAGAGATTACTCCTTATCAAGGAATGTCACAGTGGATGTGGTTGTCTAAGAATGAGCAAAAGGATAGGAAGAAGAGAAGAAGGTACTCTCCTCCTCCTCAAAAGTTCAGGAGAGGTCCTCCTCCTACTCCTCCTGCTGCAGGAGCTTCAGGAAATGTATCTCAAACCTCAAATATCTCTATGTCTTCAAAGCCAGCTCCTTCTCAGCATCAGAAGCAAGCTCCTTCTAGATCTCAAAGGCATTCCTCATCTAAATCTTCTAAATCCAAAGGCAAATTCAGTCAAGCTCCTCCTCAAAGTTATCTTTACTCTAGTAAACAACAATAAAATCTTGTACCAACAAACTTTCAAGCTCAATCTACCCAATTCAGAAGCTTATCTCAGAAGCAATCACATGATGCTAATTCAGAGAAACCTTCCTCTCCTCTTGCTGATCCAGAACTTGATCCTAACTTTAGGATTGTCAGACATAATGAGCTAATTGGATTGTGTCAGATTAACAAAGAGAGAAAAGAAGTACAAGATCACTCATAGTTTACTGCAATGTCCTCTTACAGAGAAAAAGTATTAGAAAGGCTGCAAGTAAGTAAGAAAGTATTCAATCCTGCTGAATATATGTCACTTCATCCAGAAGTAGTTGTACCAAGAGACACCTCTCAGAAAACCCTTGGTGAGCAAGATTTAAAGATGTAAAAGAAGGAAGCAGAAGACCCAATCAGGAAGATTGCTTTTACCAAAACTTCTTCTCCTCCTCCTCCGGCTAATTCTTAAGTTTTTCTCTAAACTGTTATTACTTTAATGCTTTACTATTTTACTGTTTTATCTGAACTAAATGTACAGTACATTGCTATATTTTATCTGTTGATAATTTAAATTTTATCAGTTGATAATTTAAATTTTATCAGATATGTATGGCCTTGTATTTTTGTTTCTTTTTACTTTGAGTGACCTCGCCCAAATAGGGGGAGATTGTTGGAACACTTGTTGGATTTGAGCTAGGTCCACTCTTAGGATGTTTACCCATATGTATAGCCAGGGTTAAAAGTTTGGGGTTAGATCTGGTATACTCTAGGGGGTGAATAGAGTATTCTTTGGGTTTTAAAACTTTAGCTGTAAATAAAAAGTTGTTCCTAAACATATATGATTTGTCACAGGCAAATAGCAAATATATGTAGTCACAACCACAACAACCTAACTTGCACAGCCACAGCAAGAACAAAAAGAAAATGGCATCCAGACAACACAAGAATTTTATAGTGGTTCCCCAACCTGGGTACATCCATTCTTCTACCACCCTGGTAGGAATCCACTCAGGTTTTTGATCAGGTCACTGCCACCAATGAGATTTTGATCAGGTGCTCAACAATCAAACATAAAGTCTTTTTATCAGGTGACTTGCAACCAGGATTAACTTTGAAGGGAGTTAAGAACCCTTTATATAGTGGGGTGAGATAATGATTTTGTCTTCTTTTTCTCAAATACAACTGAGAAGACTTTTGTGGATATTGACTTTAGCAATAAGCTCCCCCTGAGATACTGAATGGTTTAGGAAGGTGGAGCTTTGCTGCAGGGTGATAGGCCTTCAGACTTTTTGCTTTGACCAGAAGATCTGTAGGAACTTCTTGACTGATGTTGTAATTATTGTCCTTTGAAGATTTCTGAGATGAGGACAGAAGAAGACTCTTGATTTTTAATGGTTGTTCTTCTTCTTCTTCAACTTAATGTTCTTCCACTGGTCTAGCACTTTTTTCTCTATATCACTTTGTTCTGTGTACTCTGCGTCTCATAGTGCTGTTTAGAGAGAGAGAGAGAGAGAGAGTAGAAGATCCTTGTTCACTGTTGTTCTGTTCTTCTGTATGTCTTGTTGTTCTCTGTTGTATCTTGCCGAAACGAGGAAACTCCCTTTTATATTTTACGTATAAATTTGTTTTTGAATTTTTAATTCCTTCCTGCATTCAATACTGACGGCCTTGATAACGTTTACATTGATTGATTTCCCCAACTGCCCCTTTGAAAAATGGCAAGCAATAATTCTAATGTAGACCATAACTAATGCTCTGTCTAACAGTAATATTCAGAGAATATTTTAGCATTAATTACTCAAGAATTATTGCATTATAATAGGGACAGAAGGATGAAAATATCCAAGTCTTGATTCGTCAAGCTGAGATCCACGATCGTCAGCCTCAGAACTGCTGACTGCTGCTTGATGAATCTTTCCAATTCTGTGCATCAAGATCGTCGAGTTGAGAACCAAGTTCGTCGACTGGAGTTTGATTCTGGACTTAGAAATATTGAGCTGTTTTCTTGACTTGAGTGTTGAAGCAGATGATCCAAAAATCGTCGACCTGAGAAATGAGTTCATCGAGCTCAGCTCAAAGAATTTTTCTCTGATTTCGTCGAGCTAAGCACGACTTTCGTCGACCTAAGTTCGACGAACGTCAAACTCTTTTTTTAAGTCTTGATATATCTCTAAGTCTTGAATCTTTGGCAGACTGTTGATGGCTTGTCCATGCATTATTGACTCTAAGGACTTTACCTAGACTCTAGGACATAACCATGACCCTTGCTATATATATTGGGTCATATGATCCTAACTTAGTGAACCTAGCCCAAATCCAAGTAGGGTTCCAACAATCTCCCCCTATTTGGGTGAGGTCACTAATTATATACTCAAAACAAAAATATACAGAGTAAGAAAAATATATATCTTGTAGAAAAGAAAATAGCATATGCAGCAGATATATATATATACAGTAAGCTTTGTATCATGAATGAGAAAATAGTTTTAACAATACCAAAATCAAAGCAGTTCAAAATTTATTTCTTATGCTTCTTCTCCTTGTGCTTCTCCTCTTTTCTTTTGTCCCCAAGCTGAGTGAATATGATTTCCCTGTTGAGATTGGCTGCTTCTTTCTTTGACATATACAGATCTGATGCTCCAATCACAGTCTGGGTTGAAGTTCTAGTCATAACAGCCTCTGGGTGCAGTGCCATGTACTCTGCTGGATTGAAGACCTTCTTGATTACTTGAAGTTTGTTCAGTTCCTTTTCTCTGTAAGATGACATAGTGGTGAACTTAGATGGATCTTCTCCTTATTCAATAGCTTTCTTTATTTGTGATAGGCCAATTAGCTCTTGGAGCCTTTCCATTCTGAAATTTGGATCAACATCCTGATTAACAGTTGATTGATCATCTTGAGGAGATAGCAGGGTGACAGGTTTGAATTGTGTAGATTGAGCTTGAAAACTTGTCATGCTATGCTTTTCATCACTTTGAGTATAAAGAGATTTAGGAAGAGCAGCTTCACTAAACTTCCCTATAGGCTTATGAGATTCACTATGCCTTCTGGATTGATGTTGAGTAGCTTGTTGTTGTGAAGGAGAGAATGAAGGCTTTTGGTAAACAACTTCTTTTATTTGCTCAGCTGAACTTGTAATCCTTTGCTGCTGACTGCCACCTTGGGATTGATGTCTGGATGATCTTTCCTGCCTTTGATAGGTTTTTGTGAAAGATGTAGGCTTAGATGATACATTTTAACTTTGAGGAGCAACTACTAAGGCACCAGCAACAGGAGGAGGAGGAGGAGGACCTCTCATAAACTTCTAAGGTGGAGGAGAGTATCTCCTGCTCTTCTTCCTTGCCTTTTATTTATTCTTAGATAGCCATATCCATACTGGCATACCCTTATAGGGCGTAATATTTTGCAGAATATAGTATGGTGTGTCATTTGAAGGATTGGGTTTAGGGGCAGGAGGTGGAGGAGCTTTCCTCTTCTTGGATACTTTCTTTCTCTTGGGATCCTCATCTGAGTTATCATCATCATCATCTGACTCTTGTGGATTGTCATATAGTGCATCTATTTCTCTTATTGTCTCATCAGGTATTACAGATTTTGCAGTCTTGGAGGGAGCTAGAGGAGGAGCTGGAGAACTACACACATCAGTGTTTTCAGCAGCTGACATATTTTCTTCTTCTATGTCAGAAATGAACAGTGCATCTAGATCAGGCATTGGAGAATCATCCATAACAAAAATTGGTGCAAGAGGGGATGAGATAGTGGGGGAAACAAATCTGGGAGGAGATTCTGGAGTAGCAAAAGTGGCCTTGAGCCAAACTATGGGGCTTATTGGTGTGGTATAAGGAATTATAGCCATTGATGGCTTAGTGCTGTCTGCTGGAAGGTTATTAAAATAGACTGTATCTATTGGTTCTGTTGTTGCTGCTTCTGCTATTTTTGCTGCTACTTCTGCTATTTCTGCTGCTGCTTCTGCTTTTTCTACTGCTAATTCTGCTATTTCTGCGGTTGCTTCTGCTGTTTCTGCTGCTGTTTCTGATGTTTATGCTGTTGCTTATGCTGGTACATCTGCTGCTACTTCTTCATTGAGAATCTCCCCCTTCCTGGTTTTAGTGGCAACTGAAGCCAGGCCCCTTCCTGAAGAGGGAGCAGTAGAGAGAGAAGAAATTTGGGCAGCAAGGGTGGAAATGGATGCAGCAAGAGGGTAAATTGACTCTACTATGATGATCTTGAGGAGGGGTTTGAGAAGTTCAAGAAGTGGTTGGATAAGGGAGGGATCCAATAGTAGTGAGGCAGAGGTTGTGGCAGGGGGTATTTGACTGGGGATAGAGGTTTGGATGATAGTTGTTGGTGGAGTTACAGATGGAGCATCTTGTATATGAGTGTCTTGAGGAAATTCATTTTGAGGAGAAGGAGTATGTAAGGAGGATGATAGTATATTGAAGGTTGGTAGGTATGACAGGTTTGATAGGGGAATGTCAGCCAAGTGACGTGGATAGGAGATGAGGGTGGTAATTGTTTTGATGTATCATGATGGGGGAAGGAGTAGGAGATGGAATATGGGTTGGAGATGTTTGTATTGGGGATGATTTAGGTGTGGGAGTAGAGACTATAATATGAGTTGAAGGTTGGGTTGTTGATTTGCTAGCTGAGATGGAGTTTTGAGAGCTAGAGGTTGTGTAGTGGTGGATGGAACTTCTTCAGTATGGTGGAAAGTGGCTGGATCAACCCTTGTACTCTCTGAAGTGTTGATGGAAGAGGAGGTAGCATTGGAGGGCTTGGTGATGGTCCTTTCCCATTTTCTAAAGAGGGCACAGGTCAGCCTCTTGCTAGCATTTATGAATGTTGTCGGGGAGACCAGGGATTCAGCAGCCTTTTCCTTTTGGAAGATCCCTAGGATCCTTCCACAACAAACCTCTTTCTTTGTATTCTTTTTCAGAATTAGATCAAACAGGATCTGAGCCCAATTAACTTGTTTCTTATTTGAAAGTGAGGGGATAAGTTGTTAAACTACTCTAGAGGGGGGGTGAATAGAGTATTCAAATTTTATGAACAACTAGTCAGCTCCCTTGGAGTTTATTTGCGGAATAAATAATCTGATACTTGAACCCTAAGAGCTTAACACAGTGAAGTGCACAAGTGAGAGAGCTAACTGAAATTTCAGTTTAACTATAAGCCTATCACAGCAACTAGCAATCCTAGGTAGTTCTATCACAGCCACAGAATAAGCAATTAAACAGAACAGCCAGAGAGACACAGGATATATAGTGGTTCCCTCTTAATAGGTACTCCACTCTTCTACCACCCTGGTAGGAATCCACTGCAGGTTTTTGCTAAGGTGCCCTGCCACCAATGATCTGATTCAGGTAGATCAAACAAGACCCTTTGAGCTTTTGATAAGGATGCTCAACCACAGGTTGTTGATAAGGTGCCCTGTCACCAATGTTCACTTTTGAAGAGGTGTGAAAACTCTTTTACAAAGGGGTTGAGAGGGTTAGATTGTCTTCTCTGTTGTTAATAACAGATTAGAGAAGACTTGTGGATTCTCTAAAGAATCAAAGTCTCCCCCTGGCTCAGTGGAAGTCCAGGGAAAGCCTTTGCTTCAGGATGAAGGAGTTTCAGATATACTGAAACTAAATCCTCAGAGATCTGTAGACTGATTTTTATCAGGTCTTCAGATTCTGGAACACTTGAAGCAGAACTGGAGCTGGTCTTTCTGAAGTCTTGAAAACTCTAAGCAGATGCTCAGGAGACTTGAGAAAGAAAATGATTGCTCTAGGCCTTTGCTTCAGGAAAACTTTTCTTCTCTTCTTGAGAGATGGAGAAGAGCTGCTCTGATGAAGCTTGAGCGAATGAAGCTTTTTGAAGAAAATCTCTCTGTGTCTGTAACTTTCTCTCTTTTTTTGCTGAGAGAAAAATCTCTTTTAAATATATCTTCTCTTTTTCCCTTGAAACGGCTCTATTGATTTGAATATCTCGAGCCCTGCGACAGGTTATCTCAATATAGAATATAGCAATAGGAATAGAATGAGCTATTAACTCTCTGTCAGTCCCAATAAGGAAATAAATGAATGGGAAAATATCTCAGCATAAAGACTTAACATACTTGGAAATAACATACAGCACCAACGGCTAGAATACAGCCTGGAAAGATAAAGTCAACATATTTTGTATAATAGGACAAAATACTTTATCAAATACGGAATCCCGTAATTTGTGCTTAACATATTTGGTAATTAATTCATTTGAATTTAAGTCATAAATTAGCAAAAACAACTTCAGAAAATCTCTCTAACCACAAGCTAAAACACTTGGAAATAAACCAAGGAATAGAACGAATACAAACTGTTAAAGGCAGACAATAATCGTCGAACAAGGGTTCGATGATCGTCGACCTAGCCAACCGATCGTCGAATAAGGCAGAAATCGTCTGGGACAGAAAACGTCGAACAGCTCATGCTATCGTCGACCAACAAAGAATCTGTCGAAACAGAAATCGTGAAGCAAGACTGCGATCGTTGAACTGCTGATGGCAGATCGTCGACCAATCCTTCAGAGCATAATAAACTTGCTCTGAGATCGTCGACCATTCGTCGACGATAATTGTCTTGGCTTCAACTATTCTATATCCCTGCTATCATCGACCAATGGTCGACAATCGCGAGGCCTCGTTCGACGATGGTCGAACGGAAAATGCCTTAACCATATATTCATTCTACAACTTCTAATCTAAGCTCTAGGTCAGTTATAAACTACCCTAGGGAGACTAAACAGAGTCTAAATATGATCATATATAGTTATATGGATCAAGAGGGGCTGGAAAGGGATTACATGAGCCAAATCACATCTAGGGTACCAACATTATTCACCACTGCACGCATGATCAGGAATTGGTGCCTAGTGATGTAGTCGTGGGTTGTATACTTGCCCAGCAAGACTTTCCCTACAATGTCTGCTAGAAACTTGAATTCAGCAGACAATTGTTTCTTCAGCAATTTGTTAGGGTTATTTCCAGAATAACCCATTTGGCTGAGCATCTCAGTATATTCCTCATTCTCAATTTCTAATTCATTTGTTCCATTATTCAATCCAAAAAATTTCAGTTAAAACTTCAAGAGTAAGGGAGATGACATTACCTAATATAGTTCAAGTCATGGTATTCTCTTCTATTGTGGAGGATGTATAGACCCACTCCTTGAGTTCAGTGCCAGGTATTTTAATCCTTATAGAGAGCAGAGTCTTCAACTGGTGTCCTTCAAGCAATTGCAGGTTTTCCAGAAAGACGGGCTCGGAATATTGAAATGACTCGAAATCAACATCAAATCCAGTGTCAAATTTTATTGTCGCGAGAGCTCCTGCTGGAATTGCCATGAGAGCACCTACAAGAGAAAAATGAAGATCAAGTGCAAGGAACTGAAAGTGCGGGACGGAGGTCAAAGAAAACTTAAATATAATGTTTTCCAGAATATGAATCGACAGACTCCGTTCCACTAAAAGTAAATAATTCTTCGATCTGAGGTCGACGAAATAATTAGGAATTAATCAATTCGTCGAGCTCAGTCTGAAGGTTTGAAGACATTTCGCCGAGCTCTGTTCGATGAAAGTTTTCTGAAGTAGATTCGTCGATCTCAGGTCGACGAAACTAACTTCAATAACAGAGAGTTCGTCGATCTCAGGTCGATGAATATCTCAAGAACATTTCCCAGTTCATCGACCTCGGTTCGATGAACTTTGAAAAATTCGTCGAGTGCAGACATAAACTAAACTAAGTATTCTGTATTGATCATTCCGAGCTGATTTATAAAGAACAGGTAGTTTTTTTCATCCAGGGGTTTGGTAAAAATATAAGCTCTTTGTAAATCAGTGTAGATATAGACAAGTTTAATTTTGTTTTTGTCTACACACTCTCTAATGAAATGATGCCTAATGTCTATATGTTTAGTCCTACTGTGATGGACTGGATTTTGTGCTATAGCTATAGCACTTGTGTTATCACATAAGAGAGTTGAATTATTTAAGTTGAAGTCATAGTCCCGGAGTTTGTTTTGGATCCACAGCATCTGGGAACAACAACTGCCAGCTACAATATATTCTTCTTCAGCAGTTGATGTTGACACAGATAACTGCTTCTTACAAAACTAGGACACTAATCTCATACCAAGGAACTGGCAGGTTCCTGAGGTACTCTTTTTGTCCACCCTGCATCCAGCAAAGTCAGCATCTGAGTATCCAGTTAACACATATTCTGACTCAATAGGATACCAGAGTGCTAGACTGGTACAACTCTTTATATATCTCAAAATTCTTTTTAGAAAAACTAGGTGAGATTCTTTAGGGTTCACCTGGAACCTAGCACAAAGACATGTGACAAACATGATGTCAGGTCTTGGAACCAAATCCCAAACTCTACATCTCTCAAATTGTTTGAGTTCCTTTTATATAACAATGATCCAGTGGGGATCTTGCTCAGCATCTTTTATGGATTGATGTTTAACTTGAGAGAGAAAAAAGGCATGCATCAAGTCTTGGTTGAGTTGATGCCTTGTCTGTACACCTGCTTTTATGTCTCCAATCACTTGAGATCTGGGGTTATCCCTTAGTGTGACAGGATCAGTGGGTGGAGTTGGTTCAGCAATAGCATTTGGATTTAATTCCTCTTGTGGAATTATGTTTGTTGTTGGATGAAGTTCAGTCTCTTCAGTGTCTTCTTCTTCACTTTCTTCTTCATCTTGTGGAGAAGGATGTGTTGGAGCCTCTTGGGTGAGGCTTAGTCCATCCAAATTCTCACACAAGTGAGGTACCTACAAAGGATTATTGGTAGAAATTTCTTTCTCCTTGCAAGACATGTTAGCCTCATCAAAAGTAATATGGATTGATTCTTTAATTTTTAGAGATGATTTATTGAATACCCTATAAGCTTTGCTTACTTGGGAATATCCCAGAAAAATTCCTTCTTCATCCTTAGCTTCAAACTTTCTAATATATTTCTTATTATTATTATGTATATAACAAACACATCCAAATACTTTAAAATAGGTGAGTTTAGGTTTCTTCCCTTTATGTAATTTATAGGGAGTCCTATTCTTTAGTTTATGTTTCAAGCTTCTGTTCAGTACATAATTTGCTGTGCTTACAGCCTCTGCCCAAAAGGATAGGGGCATGTAAGCATCTGCAAGTAATGTGCCTACAGCTTTAATAAGGGTCCTATTTTTCCTTTCAACTACCCCATTTTGTTGGGGAGTTCTAGGAGCTGAGAAGTAGTTCCTGATACCTTCCTTCTCACAGAACTCATGCATAAGAAGAGGCTAAGACTCTGTACCATGATCACTTTTGATCAATACAACATGAGTAGAGTACTCAATCTTTATGGTCTTGAGAAAATCTGTAAGAACTATAAAGGTATCTGACTTAGATCTCAGAAAGAACACCCAAGTGAACCTTGAGAAGTCATCTACAATAACTAAAGTGTAGGATTTCCCTCGTAAGCTATGTACAGCAATGGGTCCAAAGAGATCCATTTGTAGCAAGTACAAGATCCTAGGTGAATCACTTTTATTTACTAATTTAAAGCTAGATTTAGTTTTCTTGCCTAGTTGACAGGCCCTGAAGAGGCCTTCCTTCTTGTAGGGACTAGAAGGTAAACCTCTCACAAGGTTGTCTTTTGATAGCCTAGCAATATTTTTCATGTTTACATGTCCTAGCCTTTTATGCCATAATTCATTCTGATTACTAATTATGTTAAGTAAGCAGATATCTGAATTGAAAGCATTAAAATCAACTAAATATATATTTCCTTGTCTATTCCCAATTAAAACATTTTGTTTTTCTTTATTTGAAATAGTACAAGATGTTTAGTTAAAGTGTCCCTGGTAACCTTCATCAAATAATTGACTTATGGAGATGAGGTTATGCTTGAGTCCACTTACATAGGTCACCTTCTTGAATATGATAGCTCCAAATCTTACTTGTCCATAGCCTTTAGATTGGCCACACTTTGGAATCACCAAAGATTACCTTTGGTCTCAGCTTGGTCTTGTAGTTGAGTAGATTTTCCTTATTGCCAGTCATGTGTTTGGAGCAACTACTGTCCAGGTACAATAGTTGATTCATAACTGGAAAGCTCTTTATCAGATCAGCTTCAGATGCTTAGGCTTCTTCAGTGTCTGATTCTTCCTCCTCTGAATGACTCCTGGTCAATGGCCATGAGGAAAACTTCCTTGGCCCTTGCCTCCTCTTCTTCTTCACTGGAGCTGGAAGATGAGGATTCATCTTCAGTTTCACTCCAGCTTTCAGATATAAAGCCTTTCTCCTTCTTCTTAGGTTTGCTGGAGGAAGGCCTGCTGCTTTGATGTCTTCTGGATTCCTTCTCTCTTCTCTTCTCCTTCTTCTGATTCTCTGGAAATTCTAAGAGGAAGTGTCCAAGTTTCCTGCAGCCAAAGCACACCACTTCTTTAGTGGGGGTTTTATTTTACCTTGGCTTGTCATCCTGCCTGGATGACTTTCTTCTTAAATCCTTCTTTGCCATTTTGTAGAATCTTTTGGCAAATAGACTCATCAACTCTTCATTAACTGTTGGAGTCTCTGTCTCTTCAGCAGCCATGAATGCAATGTTTTGCTCCTTCCTTGCTGGTGGAGGTTTTCTTTGCTCAGCTGCTTCTCTAGATTTGATAAGCTGCTCATAGGACTTCAGCTTTCCCAAAAGAGATTCAGTGGAAATCTCATTTTGGCACCTATCCTCCTTGATGGGCCAGATCCTTGAATCCCATGAGCTTGGAAAGCACATAAGGATTTTATCATTCACCTCTATGAGGGTGATGTCCTTATCCTTGGTTTTTAGCTCATTGATGATAGAGCTTGTTGGTACCCTAGGTTTTGATTTGAGTTCAGTCCTCTCTTTCTGTCTCTTGACCCATGATTTATCTATGGTCAAAGGTTAGTTGATAGGTTAGATTCTCTAGTTGTGTAGAATTGCTTTTCCAGATGAATATTTGGTTAAGTAGTTTTTCGTTCGACTATAGTCGAACATCGCTCGACTATTGTCTATCGCTGATCGACTATCGTCTATCAGTTGGTCGACGTTCTGTCTGTGTTGATAGCTCGACTATCTGTTGATAGATCGACTATCTATTTGTCTTGGTAGATCGACTATCTGTTGATAGGTCGACTATCTGTGTTGCTTTGATAGTTCGACTATCTGCTTGGATAGTTCAACTATCTGATAGTTCGACTATCTGTTGATTGATCGACTATCTGTTTTGTTTGATAGGTCGACTATCTGTTGATAGGTCGACTATCTGTTTTCTGTGATAGGTCGACTATCTGCTTGATAGGTCGACTATCTGTTTTGTTTGGTAGTTCGACTATCTGTCCGGATAGATCGACTATCTGATAGCTCGACTATCTGTTCTGATAGGTCGACTATCTACTGAGGTAGTTCGATTATCTTCTTTGATAGTTCGACTATCTGGATCGTTCGACTATCTGTCTGATAGGTCGACGATCTCCGTGCGCCGTTCGACGATCTCCGAGGGTCGTTCGACGTTTTGCTGTATGCTCTTATTTAGTTTTGTCGTCTTCTATCCGGACTAATTTCATATTTATTTTTGCATATTTTATAAAAGATTATCTGAATAATTTGTGACATTATTTCCATGCAATATCAATTCTATTCTATATGCATGAGCTAATCTTTTCTGACAAAGTTGTTTGTCTTATAACTGAGATATGCAATCTGCTTTATCTGCCAGGCTGTCTTTTATAGCCGTTAGACTCAAAAAGTCTTCCTTGGCCGTAAAGAGTTCTTTCTGATGTGACTTTCTCTTATATTATTTCATCAGAAGTATTTGCAGCTTCTTAGAAAGCTTTATCCTTTTATATGATATCTGCATGTAGTATTTTTGTTTTGCTTTATGCTTTTTGCAGCCCAGCTTGCAGAGTTCAGAAAAAGACAAGATTCAAACTCAATTAGAGCCGTTGCTGTTGCTGATATATAAAGACTTCTTTGAAGAAGAAATCAACTAGTCCACATAAAAAGAGATCAACTAGTTCTCAGATTATATTCATTCAGCAAGCTTACAGCAAGAACAAGTTTAACTGCTCTCAGCAATCTTCACTCAACTGAGAAGTGTTAGCTCTTCTGCTCTTCTTCAACCTGAGTTCTCCTGTTCCAGGAAGTTTTAACTTAGAGATCTTTTGAAGAAGAAGAAGAAGATAGCTGCTAGAAGATTTTCATTTCTTATTTTATATCTTCTTGTAGTTCTTCCTTCAGTATTTACTGAAGTGTTTCTGCACTGAAGCAAGACTTCACCTGGACGTTCTTTGAGCCAGGAGGAGCCTTGATTCTTTTAGAGCTTTCTAGCTCAGTGCAAGTTATTGTGCTTCTCTAATCTATTGTAAAATAGAGAATACACCTTAACCTCCTTTCCCCCTCCAATACAGGGTTATTACTCCCTTCAAAAGTATCCCTTGGTAGCAGGGCACCTGATCAAAAACCTGTGTTGGTTTTTTAGACACCTAATCAAAAGTCTAAAGGGTTTCTTGATCTACCTGAAGCAGATCTTTTTGGTGGCAGGGCACCTGATCAAAAACCTGAGTGGATTCCTACCTTGTTGGTAGAAGAGTGGACGTACCCTAGTTGTTTGGGGAACCACTATAAATTCCTTGTGTCGTCTGGATTGCCTTGTTTAATTACTTGCATTGTGGTTGTGATTAGATCTTAACTAGGTTTGCTAGTTGCTGTTTAGGTTTCCTAGCCTTAACTGTAATTACAGTTAGCTTTAGTTTGTGCACAACACTTGTGTTAGGTTCTAAGGTTTAATCTTAAATATCTATAACTTTCATTCCGCATTTAACTCCAAGGGAGTTGAGTAGAAAGTCAACTTTGCTAGTGCAATTTTTGATTACTCTATTCACCCCCCCTCTAGAGTAGTATCTATCCCTTCTCTTTCAATTGGAATCAGAGGGAGGTTCACTGGCAGAATAGGCTAACACCTAAGTCACAAGATCCTGATAGATACCAAAGTTTATAGATATTCACTTTCACTATCATGGCCCAGTCCAAGGATTATTCTAGCACCAGACCTCCAGCATGCAACTTGGCTAAGTTTAGCATCTGGAAGGCAAGGATCAAATTATATATGAATTCTATTGATGAAAGTGTTTTGCTTCTATTTTCTCAGGACCACCAAGAGCACCTGCTGCTGCCACTGCCTCATCATCAACTGATACGAGTGCAGTGCCTCCTCCAGACTACAATGATGAGTGCAAAAAGGCAAAGATAGCAGATGCCAAGGCAATGAACATTCTGGCTCAGACAATGTCTGATGAAGTATTCCAGAAGGTTGCTGACTACTCCTCAGCAAAAGCTATGTGGGATATACTGAACCAGATTGTAGCTGGTTCAGCTGATGAAAGGAAGGACAGGAGGTCCAACCTTATCTCACAATATGAGAATTTCAAGAAAACTGATGCTGAATCAGTTGAAGCTATGTACACAAGGCTCAGCTCAATCATCAATGAGCTAAGGACCCTTGACAAGTATATTTCATTGACAGAGGTCAATGATAAGAATCTTATGTGCTTCCCTAGCACATGGGATCTGAGGATCTGGCCTATCAAGGAGGCCAGAAGCACAACAGAAATCTCAACAGAAGCCCTTCTCGGCAAGCTCAAGTCTTTTGAGCAAGTGCTGAAGTCCAGGGAAGCAGAAGCTGAAGCAAAGACCCCAACTCCTACAAGAAAAGAGCAAACCCTTGCTCTTAAAGCTGCTGACACTTCTGAAGGAAGCCAGTCAAATGAGGAACTGATGGCATTATTTGCCAAAAGGTTTCTCAAGATGGGAAGGAAGGAATTCAGAAAGAAGTCTTCAAAGTATGAAGAAAAGCCAAGGTATGATCGCACCCCTTCTAAAGAAATTATCTGTTATGGTTGCAGGAAGCCTGGACATATCCTTCCAGATTGTCCAGAGGAAAAGAATAAAGAAAAGAGGAAAGATAAGGATCAGCACAGGAAGCGCTCCAAGCCATCCTCCTACAAGAATAAAAAGAAGGAGAGAGGCTTTGTTGTTGAAACCTGGAGTGATTCTGATGAGGAATCCTCCTCCTCAAGCTCCAGTGAGGATGAAGAATAAAAGAAGGCAAAGGAAGTTTGCCTAATGGCAATTGATGCCTGCAGCAATCACTCAGCTACAGAGATTTCAGATTCAGATGAAGAAATGCCAACAGAAGATGAGGTACTATCTTCTTATGACTTTACTTCTGCAGAATTTAGATTAGAATTTAAATCTTTATGTTTAGATTTAATTAGTTCTGAAAAGGAGATTAAAGAACTTAGACATAGGCTAGCTGAATCAGAAATCATATCTATTGAAAACATTAAGTTAAAGGAAGATCTCACTAATTCTAGTGAAGAAATTAAATTTCTTAAGAATGAATTAGCTAAATCCAAAAGGTTAGAAGAGTCTCTAAATGGTAGAAGCCTTAAGTTGCTTGAAATAACCAGCATGTCTAACACTAGGACAAGCAATAATAAATTAGGCTTAGGAGCATCTTCTAGTGAACCCCCAATCATTCTTAAAAACCAACTTTCAACTCCAGTGAACTTTATCTCAGCTGATGGGATAAAGAACACTGAGCAAGTCAATCAAGTAAATAGAGCTTTAAATAAAGCTAAAAGAGAGAAAAGAAAATAGAAATTTAAAGAATTACAAAAAACGTCGAACGCTGCTCGACGATCTCAGGCTCAGTGGTCGAACGAAGCTCGACGATCTGAGCATCTATCATCGAACGTCGATCGACGATCGCAGGCTCAGTGGTCGAATGGAGATCGATGATCTGAGCAGCCATCGTCGAACGCTGGTCGACGTTTTCAATATGAATTTCAAAATTACACCCAGAACTTTAGAAACCCGAATATGAATAGAAACCCTAGGTTCATTGACCCATCATCTGTATGGAGAATCCCACCTAGGATATCTTACCCTTTAGGTTATCACCCTCAGCCTGCTTATTCTTTTATTTCCAGTTTTTCTTATGTGAAAAAACAAGGGACCCAAGGTTACCTGGGTCCACAATGTTTAAATTGTTTTATTTGCAGGTGAAGACCTATCCTATCACTCAAAATAAGTGGTATTTGGATAGTGGTTGCTCCAAGCATTTGATAGGAAATAAAGAACATCTGTCAAAGTTCAAAGCAAAGCTTGGCCCAAAGGTAATCTTTGGAGATTCAAGCTGTGGTCAAACTGAAGGCTATGGCAGGATGACAATTGGAGCTGCTACATTCAAGAGAGTTGCTTATGTGACTGGACTAAAGCATAATCTAATTTCAGTAAGTCATTTATGTGATGCTGGATACCAGGTATCATTCTCTAACTCCCTTTGTAATATTACTTTAAATAATAGTGTTGTATTGGTAGGCATTAGACAAGGTAACATTTATTTAGTAGATTTTAATTCAACTGATTCTGAAATCTGCCTGTTTAATGAAGTAAATAATAATAACACCTTGTGGCATAAAAGGCTTAGCCATGTTAACCTCAAGAATATATCTAGGTTATCTAAACACAACCTTGTTAGAGATTTACCTTCTTGCCCCTACAAGAAGGAGAGCCTATGCAAGGCTTGTCAGCTAGGCAAGCAAACCAAGAATTCTTTTAAATCAGTAAATAAAAGTGATTCTCCTAGAATCCTGTATTTATTACATTTGGACCTATTTGGCCCAATAAATGTACAGAGTTTAGGAGGGAAGTATTACACCCTAGTCATTGTAGATGACTTCTCTAGATTCACTTGGGTGTTCTTTTTGAGAACTAAGGCTGATAACTTCAAATCCCTTACAGATTTTCTATTATGTGTGCAGACTGAGTACTCTACTCATGTGGCCTTGATCAGAAGTGATCATTGTACTGAGTTTGACTCTCTTCTCATGCAAGAATTCTGTGAGAGAGAAGGTATCAAACATAGCTTCTCAGCTCCTAGAACTCCCCAACAAAATGGGGTGGTTGAAAGGAAGAACAGAACACTAATTGAAGCTGCTGGCACATTGTTGGCAGATGCTAATATGCCTCTTTCCTATTGGGCAGAAGCTATTAGTACAGCCAACTATGTCTTGAATAGAAGTCTGATACACAAGCTTAAGTGTAAAACTCCTTATGAGTTACTTAAAGGAAAGAAACCTAAAATAAATTATTTTAGAGTTTTTGGCTGTGTAGTTTATATTCATAATAACAATAAAGAATACCTTAAAAATTTGAAGCAAAGGCTTCAATGGGAATTTTTCTTGGATATTCCCAAGTAAGCAAAGCTTATAGAGTATTTAATAAATCATCTTCTAAAATTGAAGAGTCTGTTCATGTGTCCTTTGATGAATCCCAAATGTTTTACAAGGAGAAGGAATCTTCCCCTTCCTCAAGTTCATTACAGGTACAAGATTCTTCCAAAGATGTCTCTCAAGAAATCCTCCATCTTTCAACTCTTCATATCACTGAATCAGACAGTGATGAAGACATTGCTGAAGCTGTTGTTGTTCCACCAACAGTAGATCAAATTCCTCCTGAGGAATTAATCCCAACTGTTGCTGAAGATCACATCCCACCTGCTGATGTTGTCAAACTTAGAGATCACCCCACATCTCAAGTGATAGGAGACATATCAGCTGGTGTTCAAACAAGACATCAGTTAAGACAGGATGTGATGCATGCTTGTTTCCTTTCACAGATTGAGCCCCTCACCATTAAAGATGCATAGCTAGATCCCCATTGGATCATTGCTATGCAAGAGGAACTCAATCAGTTTGAGAGATGTAAAGTTTGGACTTTGGTTCCAAGACCTAAAGGCCAACTTATCATAGGCACCAAGTGGGTGTATAGAAACAAGTTGGATGCAAATGGCATCATTGTAAGGAATAAAGCTAGGCTTGTAGCTCAGGGCTACAGACAGGAGGAAGGTATAGATTATGACCAAACCTTTGCTCCTGTTGCAAGGCTAGAAGCAATAAGGATCTTCTTGGCCTTTGCAGCCTACATGAAGTTTAAGGTTTTTCAAATGGATGTCAAAAGTGCTTTTCTTAATGGTGAGCTAAAGGAAGAGGTGTTTGTTGAACAGCTACCTGGTTTTGTTTCTTCAACTCAGCCCTCATATGTATTCAAGTTGCAGAAAGCTCTTTATGGACTAAAGCAAGCTCCCAGAGCCTGGTATGAGACTTTAGCTAGTTTCCTGTTAGAGCACAACTTTACTAGGGGAGTAGTTGATAGAACCCTCTTCGTCAAGCACCACAAGGACATAATCCTGTTAGTTCAAGTGTATGTGGATGACATTATTTTTGGTTCCACAGATCCCAAACTTTGCAAAAAGTTTTCTAACTTGATGCATTCCAAGTTTGAGATAAGTAGTATGGGTGAGCTGTCTTACTTTCTTGGTCTCCAAGTAAAGCAAGATGCTGATGGCATCTTCATATCCCAATCCAAATATGCCAAGGAATTGGTAAAGAAGTTTGGGATGGCAGATGCTTCAGCAATGCATACACTTATGGCTACTAATGTAGTTATTGATTCTGATGATCAGGGAAAGCCTGTAGATCAAAAGAATTATAGGGCCATTGTTGGATCCCTATTGTATTTAACTGCAAGTAGGCCAGACATAATGTTTGCTACATGCCTTTGTGCTAGATTCCAGGTCAACCCCAAGGAATCTCATCTGATTCTTCTCAAGAGAATTTTGAGATACCTGAAGGGATGTCATAATCTAGGACTCTGGTACCCAGCTGAGTTAGAATTTGAATTAATTGGATATTCTGATTCTGATTATGCTGGTTGTCGAGTTGACAGGAAAAGTACCTCAGGAACTTGTCAGTTCCTGGGAGAGAGATTGGTCTCTTGGTTCTGTAAGAAGCAGGCCTCTGTCTCAACTTCAACTGTAGAAGCTGAATATATAGCAGCTGCCAGTTGTTGTTCACAGATCCTGTGGATACAAAATCAACTTTTGGATTATGGGTACTCACACAAGAACACTAAAATCATGTGTGACAGTACAAGTGCTATCTCCATTGCACAAAATCCAGTGCACCACTCTAGAACAAAGCACATTGAGATTAGACACCATTTCCTGAGAGATTGTGTGGAAAAGAACAAGATCAGCCTTGAGTTCATATCCACAGACCTTCAGAGAGGTGATATATTCACCAAGCCCTTAGATGAACAGAAGCATCTGTTCTTTCTAGTTCAACTAGGCATGATTAATGGATGAGACTAAGTGTGACTTCTGCCTTGTTGAAATCTGTTCGAAGATAGTCAAACGACGTTCGACGATAGTCGAGCGAATCAAGCCTATCGTCGACCTATGGTTGAAGATAGCTTATCTGCTTAAAGATCGTCGACCGGCGTTCGAATATAGTCGAACAGGTCGAGCTTATCGTCGATCTATGGTTGACGACAGCTTGCTGTTTGTGAAGACAGAAATAGTCGAACGATTGATCGACTACTCTGCTTCAGGACCGATCGTCGAACGACCGTTCGACCATCGTCTCCAGTATCTTTTAAATAGATCGACTATCGCTGTTTTAATATAAAGCCGATGGTCGACCTAGGTTAAAAGATAGTTGCTCTTATCGTCGACGGAGAGCGTCTTTTTGCATTTCGTCTTCCCGCTTGCTCTTTGTCTTGCTCTCTGTCTTGCGCTCCGTCCTCGCCGTCTCTCTCTCGTCTTCTACAGCGTTTTCAATGGCGATTGCTCCAGCGCTTCTTGCAGTGGTAAAGTTTGATGCCGGATTCAGCGTTGATTTCGACGCCTTCAGCTGTTGCGAACCAGGGATAGTAGAAATCCTAAATCTGTGCAGAGATCAAGGACTAGAGAGACTCATGTCTTACAGGATAAAGATAAACACTCAAGAAATCAAAGAATGGGCCTTCACTTCATCGTCGACTGATGATTCGATGACCGGAACAATTAGCGGAGAAGAGGTAATATTAACTCCCGTGATTCTGACTGAAATTTTTGGATTAATTAATGGTGAAGAGGAGTATGAGCAAGACGCTCCTGAATTCGGAAGGATGTTAACTGAGCTGGGACATGCCGAAGGCATTCTCTCCAAGCTGCACAAGGTGAATTTCCCGTTCAAGATCAAGTTTCTTGCGGAAATTGTTGTAAAAGTGCTACTGGGAAAGCACTCAGCCCACGATAATATGACAAGGCAACAATTTGCACTAATGTGTGCAATTGTTAATAAGAAGCAGATAAATTGGGCTGGCATTATGTTTGATTTAATAAGGAAAAAGAATGGAAAGAAAGAGGTTACCATAGGAAGGGTAGTTGGTATTTTCTGAAGGAGAAATACCCCCATCTGCTAGTATCTGCCGCCACCTCCATCAACGCGAGTAAGAAGATGGATCCTTCGCTATTCTCAAAGTGGAAAAGGACTTTCCTGAAGCCCGCTCCCGCAGGGGTTGCTCTAGTTATATCTGAGAGCACCAGGACTGTCGCAGTCACTCCCCCCCTTCTAGCAGCTGGCTCAGCAAATCCATCTCCTCCAACATCTTCATCATCTTTGCCGTCTACTGCAGTTGAAGTTCCTTCAACTTCAACTGAAGTACGACATTCTGCTTCTCCTCCTGCATCTTCTCTCCCGACTGATCTTGCTGGGATTTCTCAACCCAGTTTTGATTTGTTGGCATCTGAAATTTCTTCTCCAGTTCATTCTCTAATTCCAACTCCTCCTCACTCTCCAATTCTATCTTCAGATCATCTTGATCACCCTGCATCCACCCATGCATCTCCACATCATTCTCTAGATCCATCTCCAGCTCATTCTCCAGCTCATATTGTATTTACCACCCCTACTGTTCTTTCACCCTCTGAAATTCCTCCATCATCTTCATCATCTTCTTTTGTTATAACTCCAGCATTTATTGCTAGCATTGTGGAGTTAATTACCCCCTCAATCAAAACTATGATTGATGAGGCAATTGCTCCCCTTGCTTCTTCTATATCTTCTTTGAATGCTACTATTCAGGCACTCTCAAAGTCAGCTGAGCCCTCTTCTTCTATGGGCCTGGTTTCAGTCTCTACTGAAATCAGGCAGGGGGAGATGCTTGATGAAGATATCTCAGAGCATCCTTTAGCCTCCTCTCCAGCAGTTCATCTTGCAGTAACAGAGAAAGTAGCAGAAGATTCAGCTCCTCCTCCTCCATCTGAAAAGGAAATATCTGATGCAATCATGTTGACAGAGTTTGTAGTAAAAGTTTACTTAGAAGAATCCTCAACTCCCTTGGTTGCCCAGTACCTAGAAGGAATTATCACTTCCTTTCTAGATGATTTATGGGAGTTAGGAAACCCTGAAGAATATCTTGAAGGTATGTCTCTTTCTCAATTTGTAGATTACTCAATTGATATGCTAGTTTTGGAATATCTGAAAGGGATGATTAGATGTCATTTAGCAAGATTTTATTCCTAATCCTACAGATATAATGGAAGAAGTAGTAATTGTCCAAGAACCTGAACCTGAACCTGCTCTAGAGATTCTAGATGCTGTAGAAACTGAGCCTGAACCTGTATCTGCTCCTGATGTCCAAGTGGTTGTAGAGCCAGTAAGTGAACCTGCTTCTGAAGTTCAACCTGAACCAGAAGCAGCTGTTCAAGTTTTTGAAGCTGCTGAACCTGCTCAGCAAGCAGTGCAAATTGAACTGGTCCCCACGACAGTTCCTAAGCTTCAAGAAATGGATTCTGAAAGTCAAACTGAAAAATCTACTGTATGGGATGATTCCCCAAGATTGGACTTAGATACTCTCCTGGCACGGGATGCCATGGAAGAAGAAATGGAAAAAGCTGCTTTAAAGGAAAAAGAAAGAGCTCTGAAAGATGCTGTTGACCCATATGATCTACCTATCTCTTCAAATTCTGAAGAAGAAATTGACTCTGATGAATCTGCTGAATCTAAAAGAAAAAGGATTGCTAAAAAGAAAAGAAAAGCTGTTACTCCTCCTCCTGCAAATCCAGACAATGATACACCATATTATATACTGAAAGGGATTGATCCAAAGTCAAAAGACTTCCAACATTGGATGTGGTTTTCTAAAAATCAGCAAAAGCAAAGGAAAAAGGCTAAGAGGTATGACCCTCCTGCTACTAGATGGAATCCTAGAGGTCCTCCTCCTCCACCTCCCGGTGCAGGAGCCTCAGGAAATTTATCTTCTAAATCTGCCTCTCAATCTGAAAGATCAAATCCACCTCAACCTGCTCAAAGGAGAAGTTCTCTAGGTTTCCAAGGTAAAAGCCAAACTGGCTATCAAAGAACTGATACAGTTAAAGAACAAGTTAAGGAGGTAGTTTATCAAAAACCAACCTTTTCCCCTCCTCCTTCTCCAAAGAAAAAAGTTTCATCTCCAAAGCCAGTTCATACTGAGAAAGATGTTCCAAAAGGTAAGTAATTTATTTTATCTGAAAATTCTAGCAAGAACTTTGCTAAGTCTGCTCTCTCTTGTTATTTAGTTAATCAAGATAAAGAACCAGTTGACACTTCTTCTGAGATTGTTTATGAAAGCCCAGAGCTTGATCCTAACTTTAGGATGGCTCATCTTCTTGAATTGGTTGGAGCAGCGCAGATAAGGAAAGCTAAAGAAGAAGGAAAGGACACTGCCGGATTAACCACAATGTCTAAATTCAGAAAGAAGGAGCTCGAAAAGTTCCAGATTAGACCTGAGATGTTTGATCCTTCAAAATATATGGAAAAGCATCCAGAGGCAGTGGTCCCAAGAACAACTGAATTGAAAATTATTGGAGAACAAGATTTGAAGCTATCGAAGAAAGAAGCTCTAGATCCTACAAGAAAAATTACTTTTGTTTCTAGCTCTTCTAATCCTGAATCTAACTCTAAAGCACCTTAATTGTTCATTGATTGACAGTTAATTTTATCTGATTGATTGATGATATCTGCTTAGTTATTTCCCTTTATGCATTTTATTTACTTTCTGTAATTTGTGTTGTTTGTTTTATTTGTTGAGAGACTTAACTCAAATAGGGGGAGATTGTTGGTACCCTAGGTTTTGATTTGAGTTCAGTCCTCTCTTTCTGTCTCTTGACCCATGATTTATCTATGGTCAAAGGTTAGTTGATAGGTTAGATTCTCTAGTTGTGTAGAATTGCTTTTCCAGATGAATATTTGGTTAAGTAGTTTTTCGTTCGACTATAGTCGAACGTCGCTCGACTATCGTCTATCGGCTGATCGACTATCGTCTATCAGTTGGTCAACGTTCTGTCTGCGTTGATAGCTCGACTATCTGTTGATAGATCGACTATCTGTTTGTCTTGGTAGATCGACTATCTGTTGATAGGTCGACTATCTGTGTTGCTTTGATAGTTCGACTATCTGCTTGGATAGTTCAACTATCTGATAGTTCGACTATCTGTTGATAGATCGACTATCTGTTTTGTTTGATAGGTCGACTATCTGTTGATAGGTCGACTATCTGTTTTCTGTGATAGGTCGACTATCTGCTTGATAGGTCGATTATCTGTTTTGTTTGGTAGTTCGACTATCTGTCCGGATAGATCGACTATCTGATAGCTCGACTATCTGTTCTGATAGGTCGACTATCTGCTGAGGTAGTTCTACTATCTTCTTTGATAGTTCGACTATCTGGATCGTTCGACTATCTGTCTGATAGGTCGACGATCTCCGTGCGCCGTTCGACGATCTCCAAGGGTCGTTCGACGTTTTGCTGTATGCTCTTATTTAGTTTTGTCGTCTTCTATCCGGACTAATTTCATATTTATTTTGGCATATTTTATAAAAGATTATCTGAATAATTTGTGACATTATTTCCATAAAATATCAGTTCTATTCTATATGCATGAGCTAATCTTTTCTGACAAAGTTGTTTGTCTTATAGCTGAGATATGCAATCTGCTTTCTCTGCCAGGCTGTCCTTTATAGCCGTTAGACTCAAAAAGTCTTCCTTGGTCGTAAAGAGTTCTTTCTGATGTGACTTTCTCTTATATTATTTCATCAGAAGTATTTGTAGCTTCTTAGAAAGCTTTATCCTTTTATAGGATATCTGCCTGCAGTATTTTTGTTTTGCTTTATGCTTTTTGCAGCCCAGCTTGCAGAGTTCAGAAAAAGACAAGATTCAAACTCAATTAGAGCCGTTGCTGCTGCTGATATATAAAGACTTCTTTGAAGAAGAAATCAACTAGTCCACATAAAAAAAGAGATCAACTAGTTCTCAGATTATATTCATTCAGCAAGCTTACAGCAAGAACAAGTTTAACTGCTCTCAGCAATCTTCACTCAACTGAGAAGTGTTAGCTCTTCTGCTCTTCTTCAACCTGAGTTCTCCTGTTCCAGGAAGTTCTGACTCAGAGATCTTTTGAAGAAGAAGAAGAAGATAGCTGCTAGAAGATTTTCATTTCTTATTTTATATCTTCTTGTAGTTCTTCCTTCAGTATTTACTGAAGTGTTTCTGTACTGAAGCAAGACTTCACCTGGACATTCTTTGAGGCAGGGGGAGCCTTGATTCTTTTAGAGCTTTCTAGCTCAGTGCAAGTTATTGTACTTCTCTAATCTATTGTAAAATAGAGAATACACCTTAACCTCCTTTCCCCCTCCTGTACAGGGTTACCCTTCAAAAGTATCCCTTGGTGGCAGGGCACCTGATCAAAAACCTGTGTTGGTTTTTTAGACACCTGATCAAAAGTCTAAAGGGTTTCTTGATCTACCTGAAGTAGATCTTGTTGGTGGCAGGGCACCTGATCAAAAACCTGAGTGGATTCCTACCTTGTTGGTAGAAGAGTGGACGTACCCAAGTTGTTTGGGGAACCACTATAAATTCCTTGTGTCGTCTGGATTGCCTTGTTTAATTACTTGCATTGTGGCTATGATTAGATCTTAACTAGGTTTGCTAGTTGCTGTTTAGGTTTCCTAGCCTTAACTGTAATTACAGTTAGCTTTAGTTTGTGCACAACACTTGTGTTAGGTTCTAAGGTTTAATCTTAAATATCTATAACTTTTATTCCGCATTTAACTCCAAGGGAGTTGAGTAGAAAGTCAACTTTCCTAGTGCAATTTTTGATTACTCTATTCACCCCCCCTCTAGAGTAGTATCTATCCCTTCTCTTTCAGAGCTTAACCTATCATCAACAGATCCAGACACCATTTGATTTAGGGAGTCCCAGATGGCCTTGGCTGATGTGCATTCAACCACTTTCTTAAAAATGTCATCTGTCATTATTTGGGCCAGGATGTTCATTGCTTTGGCATCAACAATTTTGGCCTTCTTCTGAGCCTCAGTCCACTCAGGTGGTGGAACATCATTACTGCTGGATGTTGTTGTAGAGGTAGATGCCTGAGGGGGACCTGTCGAGATAGAATTGTAGATATCTTCATCAATAGAGTGCATACTAGAGGTCTGGTGCTTGCATAGTCTTTGTTCTGTGCCATGCTGTGTGTATAATTCAAATAAAAATGAAATGTGAGATCTAACTTAGGATCTTTGGTTCAAGGGTTAGCTTGTATAACCAAAAGAACATCCTCTGATACCAATTGAATTTTAGGGGTTAGATCTGGTATACTCTACGGGGAAGGGGTTAATAGAGTATTCTTTGGGTTTTAAAACTTTTGTTGTAAATAAAAAGTTGTTCCAAAACATATATGATTTGTCATAGGCAAACAACAAATATAAGTAGTCATAACCACAACACCCTAACTAGCGCAGCCACAGCAAGAACAAAAAGAAAAGGGCATCAAGACAACACAAGAATTTTATAGTGGTTCCCCAACCTGGGTACATCCACTCTTGTACCACCCTTGTAGGAATCCACTCAGGTTTTTGATCAGGTGACTGCCACCAATGAGATTTTGATCAGGTTCTCAACAACCAAATCTCATGTCTTTTGATCAGGTGACTTGCAACCAAGAATAACTTTTGAAGGGAGAACCCTTTATATAGTGGGGTGTGTTAACCCCAGAATCCGCAACACGGTTGATGTATTCTTTGTGGAGCATCTCAAGCGGCGGACTCTGATCCTCAGTCCGCTCAGGTCGCACAGATACCCCAAATGCAGACTCAAATCCTCAGTCCGCCCAGACCGCTCCACAAAGAATTCAAGATCACTCATTCTCCAGCTCGCAAGCCCAGTCCGCCTAGGTCGCGTGACTCCAGGGAGATGGCGCTCCGGATGGCCAGGAGTTGCCTCCAACTCGCAAGCCCAGTCCGCATATCTCGTGCGGACTCCTTGTTCTTTTCTTTTTGATTCCCGTCACCGCTGCCCGGTTCTCTTGTACCGCGGGCAGCCGGTTATCTTAGCCCTGCCCGTTTGGGCAGGCCCCCAAGCCTATAAATAGGGGGAAGTGGTGCACCTGAGGCACGCTGACTCGAATCCAAGAGCCTACTTGTTAAAGGCTGCGGACTCGGATCTCGAGCTTCGCGGACTCTGACTTGCTTCTCGCACAATTTCCTTCCCACCTTTTGTAACCCGCCGTTTGTAATCAAAATCAAGCCCGTCGCAAGAGTGACATTCAGGCCGCGACGGGCGAAGTCTGGTGTCGTCGTAGCTCACGGCTTCTCTGCTCTTTTCTCTTACCCGCTTAGTAGACTACTGCTTGCAGTTTGTTTTTTCCTTCTTTCCCCAGTGCTCGAACAGTTAGCTGGTGGTGCTTGAGTCTGTCGCATTTTGAGAATCAACAGTTAACACGCGGCCTTCAGATACAAGCAGTTTTTGTAGTTTGCAGACAGAGATGTCATATCGCCGAGCTCGCCGGTCCGACCGCTCCAGCTCTCCCGAGGACTCGTTGTGGGAGGCACTGGAACAATCTCGCTGGGAAGCCGAGATATCTCGCTGAGAGACTGATCAGCGGCTCGATACCCTTGGCCAAGCTCTACTCGCGCTGACTCAGCGGCTTGCTCCCCAGGTCGCGGAGAACGTTGCTGAAGCCCCGGCTCGCCCACCTCCTCAGCGGTCGCCTGCAGCAACTCCTCTGTCCCGCCACCAAGCTCAGCCCGCGACTCCCTTGCAGCCTTAGAACGATCAGTTCGCTCCCTTGATGGATTTCTTAAGGGAAGCAGCCAGGGAAGCCCCAGCCCGCCGGCTTGACTTTACTGATCGGCAGTCCGCAGAGCCCGCGGACCCCCGGGCGCCAGTCCGCTTATCCGCCGAACTTGACACCCCCTCTCCTTTCGTTGATCGAATCCGATGGGAGTCTGCACCCAACAATTTCAGAGAACCGCGTCTCCCCTTTTACTCGGGGGAAACTGATCCAGTTTCCCATTTGCAGGCGTTCGAGGGGGCAGTTGCTTTGAGATGCCTTTCCGACGCCCTAAAGTGCAAACTTCTAGTCACCACCCTCGAGTGTCAAGCGAGGGAGTGGTTCTATGAGCTGCCTCCAGGCACAATTTCTTCCTTTGCCGAATTCCACAGCGAACTCCTCTTGAGATTTGCCACTTCTAAGAAAAGGAAAGATGGGCCGGCAGCCCTCTTCGATATCAAGCAGAGAGACAATGAATCAGTGGCACGATTCGTTGATCGTTTTCAGAAAGAGATCCAGGGGGTGAGGAATGTGAACCCCGATTACTATAAGGTTGCCTTGATTCACGGCCTCCGGGAAGGTCCGTTGAAGTTCAAAGTGACAACTAAGGCGCCGTCTACCTACCAAGAGTTGATAGCGATAACCAATCACTTTATTGAGGGAGAAAATGCCAATCCCACCTATATCTCATCCCTGACAGCTAAGGCTGGAGGAAGGGATGCCTCCAACACCTCCTCCAGCAGCCAACATCATAGCAAGCCCCCTCGGCCTGATTCCCAACCCCCTTCTCAGAGGGGGCGAAACTTTCACCACAAGAAACCTTTCATTGGCCATCAACAGTTTCGTGAGCAGAGACTGCCGTTGGCCGCCGCTCCCGCCGTTCCCCTTCATGCCCTCCCTATCTACCAGAATGCTCTACCAGTCTCACAGCCGCGCGAGAGCAGCTCAGCAGAGTTCTCGGATCTGGGACTCGACTTCGAAGAAGTCATCCAGATCATTCAGAATAAAGCAGATGAGAAGAGGCAAGGGTTTCAAAGAGACTGGAAGCCCAGGAATAACTCCTAATTCTGCAAATTCCACAAGGAGAAGGGCCACTTGACTGAAGATTGCAAAGCCCTTCGGCAACTAGTTGATAGACTGATCGCTGAAGGAAAGATCAAAGATTTGGATAAGAGGGGGAACTCTTCGAAGCATCCCATCGCTAAGGGCAAGGAGGTGGCAGGAATTCAGATGGAGTGTGTGGAAGTGGAGGACGTCGGCCGGCTAGGGCCCATCAATATTCGACCTGAATGCTTCGATGCAGACGATGAGGGTCCCCTCGGGCGGCTCTTTTTCATTCATGGAGGGGCAGGAGCCGAAGCCACAAAGAAATCTTCACTCGCGAGAGTTTCTTGGGCAGAGGTTGCCTCCTCTTCCTCTTCTGCCCCTTCCGGGGTCGATATTGTTTTTGGTGAGGAAGACCTGCCTCAGATAGCAATTCCATTTGACAATGTTGTGGTAGTCAAAGCAGCCATAGAAGATTACACCGTAGACCGGATCCTTATTGATACAGGTAGTTCAGTTAATCTTCTGTTCAAGACAACTTTTGAGGCCCTGAAGACCGAAAAGCCTTTGCTTTCCACTGAAGGGCCACTCTATGGTTTCTCCGGAGAAAGAAAGGAGGTGGAGGGAAGCGTCAACCACACCGTAAAGCTCGGGGGAGCCGCCCGACCAATCCAGTTTGTAGTGGTGGATGCTCCAAGCTGCTACCACGCCATCTTCGGGAGGCCATTTCTGAACAGATACCAGGCAGTGGTATTAACTTATCATCTTGCTGTAGAATTCTATGCTGATGGAAGGATGTGCAGAGTCTGAAGCAACCTAAGGCATTCAAGAGAGTGCTACCTGCGAACAGTAAATGTGACCGAGCCTGCTCCCCCCATCTTTCCAGCAGTGGAGGAGATTTCTACGCATCCAGAGGCTGTTGCGGATAAAGAAGGTGCTCACCTGGAACCTGCTCAGGTGACGCAGGAAGTTCCTATCGCAGAAGGAGAAGAAAGAAAGCTCACCATCAACGCAGAACTTCCATAGGATCAGAAGACAGAGTTGATCTCCTGCTTTCTAAAGAACCTGGACGTCTTCGCTTGGTCGGCAGAGGATATGCCGGGAGTCGATCCTGACACGGCTTGCCACCATCTCAACATCGATCCAACTGCCAAGCCGGTACAACAAAAGAAGAGGGATGCTGCAACCAAACTGGCGGAACCCATCAGGGAGGAGGTTGCTAAACTCCTCAAGGCACGTTTTATTCGAGAAATTCAATATCCTAAGTGGGTTTTGAATGTTGTAATGGTTAAGAAATCGGGGGGGGGAATAGAGAATGTGTGTAGATTTCACCCGACTGAATAAAGCGTGCCCTAAAGATTGCTACCCCCTGCCTCGGATAGATTCTCTAGTTGATTCTATGGTAGGGTATTCTTTTATGAGTTTTCTAGATGCCTTCTTAGGTTACCATCAAATAAGAATGCATAAACCTGATATCCCTCATACTTCATTTATTACGAATGACAGCTGTTACTGTTATCTTGTGATGCCCTTCGGGCTTAAAAACGCGGGTGCAACGTACCAACGCATGATGGATCACGTGTTTAGAGGACAAAGGGGCAAAAACCTTGAAGTGTACGTGGATGATCTCTTAGTAAAAAGCAAGTCCTATTCACAACATTTGCATTATCTAATGGAAACTTTTTCCACCTTACGAAAGCATAGGGTAAAGCTTAACCCGCTAAAATGTACCTTTGGAGCAAGCAAAGGAAAATTTCTCGGCCTCTCCTCACCTCGGAGGGCCTTGCCCCCAATCTGAATAAGGTCAGAGCCATCCTTGATATGGCTCCCCCCCCCCCCCCCCCCCCGCTCTCCAAAAGAAGTTCAGCAGTTAGGGGGAGGCTGGCAGGACTCGGGAGGTTCATCTCTCGAGTCAAGGATAAGAGCGCCCCATTCTTTAAAACCCTTCGAGGAGCGTCAAAATTTCAATGGACGGAAGAATGCACGCAAGCCTTTGAACAGTTAAAGAAATAATTGACTTCCACACCTTTGTTGCAAAGCCCACGAGCGGGGGAGATGTTGCTCCTATATCTGGGAGTTGGTCCTGAAGCCGTCAGTTCCATTCTTGTCCGAGAGAAAAACTGGAAGCAATTCCCAGTCTTTTATGTCAGCCACATTCTGAAAGATGCGGAGACCAGGTATCTAATTCTGGAGAAGCTGACCTTGGCATTGGTCATGACAGCTCGCCGACTTCATCCCTATTTTCAAGCACATTCAATCCAAGTAGTCACTGATCAACCTTTAAAGAGTGTGTTGGAAAAGCCCGAACATTCAGGCAGGCTGGCTAAATGGGCCATCGAGCTGAGAGAGTTTGAGATCTCCTACGTACCCAGAGCAGCCATCAAGGCACAGGTGCTGGCAGATTTTCTGATTGATACCGCGAAGTCTGGCTCCGAGCAGGAAGAAAGATCTCCTCTAGCTTGGACCATCTACGTTGATGGGGCTTCTGGTAAGAACGCCTCCAGGGCAGGGGTGGTCCTAATAAACCCAAATGGCATCAAGCTCGAACAGTCAGCCAAGTTCTACTTTCCAGTGACTAATAACCAGGCAGAGTATGAAGCCCTGCTGGCCAGTTTAAGGCTTGCCAAGGAACTCGGAATCGACCATGTCCACGTAAAAACTAACTCCCTGGTAATGGCGTCTCAGGTTTTGGGCAACTTTGAGACTAGGGAGCCGGTGCTGAGGAAGTACCTTACACTTGTGAAAGTTGAGGTCGGCAAGTTCAAAAGCTTCACCATTGAGCACATCCCGAGGATGGAGAATGTGGAAGCAGACGCTCTTGCTAAATACGGACTTCCATCAGGAGGAACGACCTCAGAGCTCTTTCATCCGGCAATAGAGGAGGGAGAAATAATGCAAATTGATCAACATCCTTCTTGGATAGATCCCTTCATCCTTTATCTCTCCACTGGGAACCTGCATCAGTCAGTAAGAGATAAGAAGAGATTCAGGTTAAAAGCAACGCACTACTACTTAATATCTGGCATCCTTTACATAAAGACCTTCCTATCCACCATGGCAAGATGTGTCCCAGAAAATGAAGTCCCCATTATCCTCCAAGAAATCCACTCT
The DNA here is from genome assembly GCA_039513925.1 of Platanthera zijinensis. Lineage (NCBI taxonomy): Eukaryota > Viridiplantae > Streptophyta > Magnoliopsida > Asparagales > Orchidaceae > Platanthera > Platanthera zijinensis. The sequence goes on from CM077093.1 coordinate 149,577,357, forward strand.
GGTGAATGTGGGAGCCATTCAGGAGCAAGGACCTTGGAAGGAAGGATCCTACGACAAGTTTACTTCTGGCCGACGATGAAAAAAGATTCTGAAGCTTATGTCAAAAAATGTGTTAAGTGCATAAGGTTCGCTCTACTGCAGCACCAAGCAGCTCAAACTCTCAAGTCGATCGCAACCCCTTGGCCCTTTGCTATCTGGGGGATGGACCTCGTCGATCCTTTCCCCATGACAAGCGGGCAGCGACGCTTCATCATAGTCATGATTGATTACTTCAGCAAGTGGAATTAGGCTAAGGCACTGGCAAAGACAACAACTCAGGTTGTGAAAAATTTTATTTGGGGAGAGATAATTTGCCGACATGGTGTCCCTATGGCAATCATCACTGATAATGGACCACAATTCAATAACGCCGAGATGATAGATTTCTACAAGCAGGTTGGGACAGAACTGCATTTTGCATCAGTCCATCATCCCAGGAGCAATGGTCAGGTAGAAGCAGCCAACAAGCAGATCCTCAATTTGCTCAAGAAAAAAGTTAAAAACACAAAGGGCAGCTGGGTGGAGCAACTTCCCTCGGTCCTCTGGACCCTGAGAACGACGCCTTCGTCATCAACAAAGGAAACCCCGTTCAGAATTTCTCATGGGTCAGAGGCACTGATTCCGGTTGAATTTGAAGTCCCGTCACCTAGGGTCCTGCTGGCAAGGCAAGGAGAGGAAGACTGGCTCGAGCTGAACAATGAAGAAATGAGGTTTAGTCTGGAGCATATTGAGGAAATTAGGGACAAAGCCGCCATCAGGCAGGAAGAAATCAAGAGAAGAATGGCTCGTTACTTTGATAAGAATGTAAGGATCAAACACTTCCAAGTGGGAGATCTAGTCCTTAAAAAGGTAGACGCTGCTGCAAGAGCTAGCTTGGTCGGAAAGCTCGATCCCAATTGGGCTGGGCCGTTCATCATCAAGGAGGTCCTCAAAAAGGGAGCTTATCGGCTGCAGACATATGAGGGAGAAAACATACCACATACATGGAGTGGTGATGACTTGAAGCGGTTTTATTCCTGAACCCCTTGTTTTCTTTCTATCCGTTTCGCAACTTGTAAATTGTTGGTCGTTAATAAAAAAGCTTTTTGCTAACACTTCTTCAAGCATTCCTATGACAGCTGACATGTTGAGTATGAGCAATTAAAAATATCGTCGTATACCAGGAGAAATCACCGAGTTCAGCAAAAACCTCCTTTAGAACCCCTGCTATTAGCGTAACACCACCAAGAACACGTGTTGCGGGGAGATTTCGCACCGTGTAGTAGGAGCTTGCCAGTTCTACTGCGGTAGGACACTGAACCTCGGATCCCGGCTAGTATCTAACCCCACTTCTGTGTTTTGGAGGGACAGAGTGGCGGTCAGCTCTACCATGCCATTCATGGGATATCGCCACAACTTTGATGATCGCGCATGGAAAGCAATGCCGCTACGGCCGCACCTGCCAGCAGATCATCTTAGTTTGTGACCTTTGAACACTCCTTGGTACGCTCAAGCAGTGCCTGCAGGAGACCCGCAGTCTGGTTGATCTTAGGAAAAGCAATGCCGCTCCTGCCGCACCTGACCAAAAGATCAATTTAGGCTGCACTCCAGGCAAGAGGGAAGCATCGTTACCGGCAAGGTGGTATTCGGCGGACTCCAATTCTCTATCCGCTCAGTCCGCCGAAAGGGTTGACTAGCTCATGAACCGGTGTGGAAAGCAATGCCGTGTTAGCCGCACCTGCCCACTTGGTGACGAGCGGTCATTTCTGTTGTTCTCGAAGTATTCGGCAGGCTCCAATTCTCTATCCATTCAGTCCGCCGAAGGGGTTGACTAGCTCATGGCCCGGTGTGGAAAGAAATGTCGCGTTTGCCGCACCTGCCCACTTGGTCACGAGCAGTCATTTCTGTTGTTCTCGAAGTATTTGGCGGGCTACAATTCTCTATCTGTTCAATCCGCCGAAGGGGTTGACTAGCTCATGACCCGGTGTGGAAAGTAATGCCGCGTTAACCGCACCTGCCCACTTGGTCACGAGCGGTCATTTCTATTGTTCTCGAAGCATTCGGCGGGCTCCAATTCTCTATCCGTTCAGTCCGCCGAAGGGGTTGACTAGCTCATGACCCGGTGTGGAAAGCAGTGCCGCGTTAGCCGCACCTGCCCACTTGGTCACGAGCGGTCATTTCTGTTGTTCTCGAAGTATTCGGCGGGCTCCAATTCTCTATCCGTTCAGTCCGCCGAAGGGGTTTACTAGCTCAAGACCCGGTGTGGAAAGCAATGCCACGTTAGCCGCACCTGCCCACTTGGTCACGAGCGGTCATTTCTGTTGTTCTCGAAGTATTCGGCGGGCTCCAATTCTCTATCCGTTCAGTCCACCGAAGGGGTTAACTAGCTCAGAGCCTGGTGTGGAAAGCAATGCTGCATTAGCCGCACCTGCCCACTCGGTCATGAGCTGTCATTTCTATTTCTTATGGTTAACGGACTTCTGGTTTCCTACCCGCTCAAAGGATTTTGTTTTCCTCGGGTTGATAGATTAGATTTCGATTATTAGCAGAGTTCAATTGTTCAAAATTCATAAAAAGGTATTTCGGTGATCTGGTGATATAGAAGACACGTTGATCAGTTATAAGCGGACTAAGATACTATGCGAATAACATATGAGCGCAGACTAGAATACACACAACAATCGGATACCACAGATCCATTTCATTTCATTACAAAAATATTAGTATTGGCGGACTCACTTGGAGTCCGCATTCTGTTTACAATAACAAGATAAAAGATAAAAATTCATTCCTCGGTCCTTTGTTTTTTCTATGCAGGAACTTCCGGGCTCGATCCATCTATATTGACTGGTGGAGAGTAGTCGCCTGAATCACTGCTGCTACTGCCGCTGGAACGAAAGCTAGTCGGGCTTCGTCCGCTGGCCGTCGTAGGTTCTATCCGCTCACTATCGCCTTCCGATTGAATCAAATGGCTTGCTTGTCCACTTGACGCGGTCTTGGAACTCTCTCCGCCGGAAGGCTTCCCCTCTTCACCGGCAACTGCTTTTCCTTTTGCAGCCCGCTCGAATTCAGTGACCTGATCTTCGAGTTCGGGAAACAATTCCAGGAAGGGGACGGAGTCCACGCCTTCTTGAGCATACCCGGCGTCGATGAAGCGTTTGATAGCTACCTCCACGCTTTCTTTCACGAAAGGAAACATGGAAGCTTGGAAGCCAGGGTTGGTGATATCGTGTGCGGTCTGCATAAGGTAGCATAGTTAGCCTGCTGTGGACAAAGCAAAGGTCAATGCGGATTACAAATTCTTACCGCTTTAGTTTCTTTGAGCTTGTTTACTTTAATCCCCAGCCGTTTATTCCTATCTGCCAAAGACTTATTTTCTCGCAATAGGCGCTCATTTTCCTTGAGCAGCTCGCGCGTCATCTGACCCAGGAAGTGATTTGTGACGGCACTATTGGTGCTAGCCTGGGCTGCGACCAGGGGAAGGTCGGCAGTAGGGATATCCCGGAGTTTACGGAGGTTTTGCTTCCCGTATAGTGTGAAAAGCGCCACATAGGCATGGCGGGAAGTGCGCGGGTTTTTCCAGGAGGGAAGAGCGGTGGAAAGGCGGACAAATTTCTTCTTTCATGCCAGTGGATCAGTGGATTGCCCATCTTATCCCTCTGGTTTTTTCCGAAGGCCACCATGTCGAAACTATCGGACGAAGAGTAGTCCGCCACTAGATCTCTCTCTTCACGTCTCTTCCTTGCAGTTTCACTTTTCCTTTCTCCTTGTGTAGGAGTTGCGCTAGCTGGAGTCAAGGGCAGATTGGCGGGTAGCGACAACGTCCCTGCAAAGAAAAGGACATCAAGTAACGAAATGATTGGCGGATAAAAAAAAGGATCGCGGTACTGACTTTCTTGTCGGCTAATGGTATCCAGGCTGGGTAGCAGCGGAATATAATAGTCGACATCAAGCCTTGCCCCGGCAAGAAACTCGACAATGGCGGACTCCTCTGTGTTTAGCGACACGCTCTTGAAGTCAGTATCCGCGCGTACCTGCGGATAAGTATGCAGGAATCCCAAGTCGCCCTCGAAGATAAGGTACCTCAAGGTCTAGTTGTGGATCTTGTTTTGAAGACCCGCAACTTTCATCCCCCGGCAATAAAAGTAGATCACGCCCTTGAATTGTTGATCCTTTGACGGCGCAATTGCGCGGACAGAGAATATCTTCCTGAAGATTTTCAGGGAGAACTGGATCTTCTCAGAACGCATGTAGGCGAGATAAGCATAAATGGCCTCTACGGTATTCGGCGCGAGTTGGCCCGGAACCACCCCATAATGCTCAAAGATCTCGGCGACCTCCCATAGCAAGGGGAACTTGAATCTGCATTCAAAATGATCGACAGGCACCGCGATCTGGGAAGCGGTGGAAAAATTCAATCGCTCGTCGTCCTCCGGAAGTCGCGCAAGGACTGGCGAGCCCGCCATGTGCCTTTCCCTAAAAACCTCTAGGTCCGCTACAGTCAGCCTACTCCTCTTATGGTCGGCAGAATGAAATGCGGTTGCGGCGTTTACACGAACGGATACCATTTTTCCAAGCCGCATGGTTTTTCGATCCAAGCTGCTTCCGATAGAAGCAAAACGAGAACGTATATATATAGCAAAAACTCGACAAGACAGGTAACATTGACTTCACGCGGATTAAACCATGATCCGCGCAGTTCGCTCCATCCTGCAAAAGTTAGTACGGGTTGAACCCTCATCCGCAGCATAAGGCAAAAAGGCTTTCCAGCACACGGAAAAAGTTCATACGCATCAAATTCGCATAAAACAATCATCCAGCAAAAAGCACACAGCATGACATAATAGATAACAACATAGAGTACCATATTATACAAAAATTATCGATGTCAGCATCATTAAGGAATAATAATAATTTCTCAGGGCTCAGTGGCCTGGCGAGCAGGGCGCTCTTCGTCCTCTACTCCAAAGTATGCGGCCTGGTCACTACCTCGAAGAATCTCCCTGTACATTTGCTGGACTAGATGGTGCATGTTGTTATACGTCCGGTGTAGGCGTGCGGAGTCCCTTGTAACTCGGCTAAACGGGATCATATGTTCGCCCGCCGGCCTCTGGTTCGTATCCGCCACAGGTTGCCTGCTCACGGCCAGGGTCGATCATCCCCCCGGAGCGGGCTGAGTCTGCTGCGGACGGGTGTCGACGACCTCGGCAGCTTGCTTCTTTCCTTCTCGCACCAGGGCCAGATACATATTCCTGTAGTGTTGCGCATCCTCGCTTAGATTTTGCTTCTCTTTCTTCAGCCCCTCCACCGCGGCCGAGAAGCTGGCGACCTGGCTCTCCAACACTTTCTCTCTTTCTTTTCGTTTCTGAGCGTCAGCTCGCATTTCCCTTAACTCTTCTTCATATTTCTTCAACTCTTCTTCATATTTCTTCACTAAGGGAATGTATTCCTCCAGGGCGGACTGGACCCCGGGTGTAGGCTCTGCAGGAGCATTTGCTGACATGGATACAGGAGCATCCGCGGATAACGGTGCGATCTCGCCCACTTCAACGGAATCCGGCGGTGAGTTTCGAACTGCAACAGAAGAAGCAAAGTTCAGTTATCTCCAAGGCGCGATAAACTCGGAGAAAAGATGGAAGAAAATTCACTTTTCATAATCATTGCGGCGATCTGGCGACTATCTACTATAGGCCGCCGTACTCGCTCGGGATCAAAAGCGACCAAGTGTTGGTTCCATCTTTGATGAACCATCGCTTTCTTTTCTGCCATGGATCTACTGGAAGACACTATGTCTTCAGTCTCGGTGATAATTTTTACTGGCTTTAACTTTCGCACCGGAGACTTGTACAGCCATCTCTTCTGGAAACGCGGTGGCGACTTACCTGTCCGTATCCCCTCGACTGCCATCCGCAGATCCTCATCCCGCCTGTCTGCCTCTAGCCGTTCAGAAACCGCCTCAACCTTCGCTTGCATGATGGAGAGCTGCTCCTTCGCCTTCTCCCTCTTATAATCCACAGTAGAAGGGGCGGGTTCGGCAGCCTTCTCGCCTATTATCACCGCGTCAGACTGCAATACCTCAAGCAGAGACTGGTTAATATCAGCAAGCCGCTCATTGTCGATAGAGTCAAGTATTTCTGTGGTAGACAGACTGACCGCAGACAGGGAATCACCGCCCGGGATGGAAACATCCAGCGTGACTAAGCTTACGTCTCGGACCTCCTTTTCCCGAGGTCGGTATTGCAAGCTCGCCGCACCTGTTCGTACGGAGACATTCTTTTCTTTCTAAGTTCGCAGTCGCTTTTCAATTCGTTCAGAAATAGAGGATTTGTCCCTCTTCCTCTTCTTTTTCTCAGGAGTCTTCTCCAAGGCCGGCATGTTCTGCTCCGAGTCCGGCAGTTTCGCGCTGACAACGCCTTGATTAGTGCCGACTGCTTCTAGGGAGGTCGCCGGAGTTGCAGTTTGATTTTCAGCCAGCTCCTCTATCCGTTCTACTGCTGCGTCTGTTCGTTTCTCAGTATCCGGATTTGTAGTCTGTACCTCCTCAGAACCCAACTGACAGATCTCCGGCGAAGAAACCTCTTTTCCGTCGTTTAGTTGCAGCATGAAGGTTCCAGACGCGGAGGCGACTATCGCCATTCCGCCAGATCCCGCGGGGTCCTAGTCTGAATGCTGCGGCTGAGAAGCAGTGGCCGCGCCCTGAGAAGCTGCCTTCAAAGGATCGGGTTCCTTGCTCTTTGCGGACGTTCCATCCTTTTGCGAACTCTCCTCGATATCATGAACATTCTTTTCCCCTCGTTGAACCACCTTCTTCACCCGCGTCGCGGGCCCCTTGGATCTATCGGCTTTAGGGAGATTACCGAAAAAAGATCCCAACCTCGACATGCCGGATTCGAGGACGCAGACCGCAAGTGGTGAATAGCGTCCCGTCGTGCAGATAATTTTGACAAAAGTACATGCCCCTGGCCATATTTATAGCCCAAGCAGTGGTAGCATTGGTTGCAGACTCGGCGGTTAAAGAAACATTTCCGAAATTTCTCGGAATTTGAAAATGTGCGGGAATTATGTTAACCCTAGAATCCATAACACGGTCGATGTATTCTTCGTTGAGCATCTCAAGCCACGGACTCCGATCCTCAGTCCGCTCAGGTCGCACAAATACCCCAAATGCGGACTCAAATCCTCAGTCCGCCCAGACCGCTCCACAAAGAATTCAAGATCGCTCATTTTCCAGCTCGCAAGCCCAGTCTGCCTAGGTCACGTCACTCCAGGGAGATGGCGCTTTGGATGGCCAGGAGTTTCCTCCAGCTCGCAAGCCCAGTCTGCCTATCTCGCGCAGACTTCTTGTTCTTTTCTTTTTAATTCCCGTCACCGCTGCCCGGTTCTCTTGTACCCCGGGCAGCCGGTTATCTTAGCCCTGCCCGTTTGGGCAGGCCCCCAAGCCTATAAATAGGGGGAAGTGATGCACCCGAGGCACGCTGACTCGAATCCAAGAGCCTACTTGTTAAAGGCTGCGGACTCGGATCTCGAGCTTCGCGGACTCCGACTTGCTTCTCGCACAATTTCCTTCCCACCTTTTGTAACCCGCCGTTTGTAATCAAAATGAAGCCCGTCGCAAGAGTGACATTCAGGCCGCGACGGGCGAAGTCTGGTGTCGCTGTAGCTCACGGCTTCTCTGCTCTTTTCTCTTACCCTCTTAGTAGATACTGCTTGTAGTTTGTTTTTTCCTTCTTCCCCAGTGCTCGAACGGTTAGCTGGTGGTGCCTGAGTCCGTCGCATTTCGAGCATCAATAGGGTGAGAGACTGATTTTGTCTTCTCTTTCTCAAATACAACTGAGAAGACTTTTGTGGATATTGACTTTAGCAAAGAGCTCCCCCTGAGATATTGAATGGATCAGGAATATGGATCTTTTCTTCAGGGTGATAGGCCATCAGACTTTTTTCTTTGACCAGAAGATCTCAACGAACTTCTTGACTGATGCTGTAATTGTTATCCTTTGAAGAATCTTTAGATGAGGACAGAAGAAGACTCTTGATTTTTAATGGCTATTCTTCTTCTTCTTCTTCAAATTAAAGTTCTTCCTCTGGTCTAGAACTAGTTTCTCTCTATCACTTTGTTCTGTGTACTCTGCGTCTCAGAGAGCTGTTCAGAGAGAGAGAGAGCAGAAGATCCAAGTTCACTGTTGTTCTGTTCTTCTGTATGTCTTGTTGTTCTCTGTTATATATTGCCGGAAGGAGGAAAATCCCTTTTATATTTTACATATAAATTTGCTTTTTGAATTTTGAATTCCTTCATGCATTCAATGCTAACGGCCTTGAGAATGTTTGCATTGATTGATTTCCCCAACTGTCCCTTTGAAAAACCGAAAGCAATAATCCTAATGAAGACCATAACTAATGCTCCGTCTAATGGTAATATTCAGAGAATATTTTAGCATTAATTACTCAGGACTTATTGCATTATAATTGGGATAGAAGGATGAAAATAACCAAGTTTGGATTCGTCGAGCTGAGATCTACGATCATCGGCCTCAGAACTACTGACTGTTGTAGGATGAATCTTTCCAATTCTGTGCATCAAGATCGTCGAGCTGAGAACCAAGTTCGTCGATTGGAGTTTGATTCTGGACTTAGAAATATTGAGATGTTTTCTGGACTTGAGTGTTGAAGCAGTTGATCCAAAAATCGTCGACTTGAGAACTGAGTTGGTTGAGCTCAGCCAAAGAATTTTTCTCTGATTTCGTCGAGCTGAGCACGACTTTCGTCGACCTGAGTTCGACGAACGTCGAACTCTTTTTCTGAGTCTTGATATTTCTCTAAGTCTCTAATCTTTGGCAAACAGTTTATTGTTGGTCCATGCATTGTTGACTCTAAGGACTTGACCTAAACTCTAGGACACAACCATGACCCTTGCAATACATGTTTGGTAATATGATCCTAACTTAGTCAACCTAGCCCAAATCTAATAAGGGATCCAACAAGGGTCAAGGTGTAGGTCTAAGTTAGTCTCTATAGGTCAGACTTGTCAAGACCAGCTTTGGATTTGTACCTTATATCTCAGACTCAGAAGAAATCTGTGGATTTCATATCAGTTCGACTTTCCTCGAACTCAGCTCGACGATCATCGATCTCCGATCGACGATCTCAGAGATTAGTCTCTAAAATGAGCTCGACGATCTACGAGCTCAGGTTGATGTTTCCTCTTTTGTTCTCAGAAATCTCAAATCGCAGATAATTGATCTCAGCTCGACGATCTTCCAGCCCGTTCTACGATCATTCTATGTGTCTGATTCCCTTTTATTTTCAGTAGCTGTCTTGAAGATTTATTTCCTAATTCATTGATTCTATTTATGTCAAATAATCTCTGGTAGTTAATGCTGACATTCTCAAGGCATATAGTTGTATCTTCACAGCATTAACTATTGAATTTCACAGAGTTATTATTCTGACTTATTTGCCAAGACAGTTGGGGAGAAAATTAATTGCCAGAATTTGTATCCGTTTTTCTCCTCATTTTCGGCAGTAATTTAAAGAATGTTTTTGAATCTCAAAAAGAGATATTCAGACTGCATAATAGTCAGACATGGAGATTTCAGAATCAAGAGTCTCTGAGTAAACACAAGCATTTGTCTGCAATAGCTCTTAGAACTCTCCATTCAGCTCTCAAAAAACAGGAGAAGAACAACTAATTTTCATCTTGAGTCTTCTTCTTCAGTTCTATCTATAGGAATCTACAGAGACAGAAAATAAACATCATTCTACAGATTCTGAAGAACAAGAACACCAGTATATTAAATACCTACACCCTTGACAAAGCTTCAGTCTTCCTGAATCTACTCAATATCTCAGGGGGAGCTTTGGCATCATCAAATCCACATAGTGTTCTTATTTACTTTGAGAAAGAGAAGATTGCCATCTATTTTCTTTAACCTCTCCTGTACAGGGCTCTTACTCCCTTCAAAAGTGAACTCCTTGGTGATAGGGCACCAGATAAAAAATCTATTGGTTTTTAGGCACCTGATCAAAAGACTGAAGGGTTTCTAGATCTACCTGAAGCATATATTGTAGTGATAGGGCACCTGATCAAAAACCTAAGTGAATTCCTACCAGGGTGGTAGAAGAGTAGATGTATCCAGATTTGGAGAACAACTATAATTTTCTCATGTTGTCTGGTTGCTCATCTTTCTTTATTCCTGCTGTGTTGTGTTTACTCTTGTTTTTAATTCTCTTATACTTATAAGTAACACCTATTTTAATTCCGCTATAAAAATGAATTAAAAGTTTTTAATACTCTATTCACCCCCCCCCCCCTCTAGAGTAGATTTGATCTATCCCCTCTCTTTCTTCCTCCCTTCTAAGGTTTTGCTTCCCGAGTGGCTTCCACACTCCCTGGAATGCACCTCCTCTAGAATCCTCTGGACCTCTTCCTTGGCTATGCAACATTCCAACATCCCCGAGAGAGTCTTCCTATACCATTGCCCGTCGTGCATAAGATAATATGTTGACTTGTGTTTGAACTTCTTCTTATCTATCCCTTCAAGGAACTCCCCTATGGACAGGAATGTTGAGAATGGATCTATCCATGAGGGGTGTTGGTCCACCTCCATCAGCTCACCCTCCTAGATTAATGGACAGAACATGTCAGTGATGGTACCCTCCACCCGAGGACCATGCTTGGCTAGCTGATCAACCTGCTTATTTTCCTCCCGCAGCACATATCGAATTGAGAAGGTTTGGAACATACCGATAACTCTCTTCACCTTTGCCAAGTACAACTGGAGAGTAGGTTTCCTTACCTCGAACTCCCCGTTGATCTGGGAGGCCACCACCATGGAGTAAGAGTGGAACTCCACATCATGCACCCCCTGCTCCCTGGCTTGGCGCAACCCTACTATCATGACCTCGTACTCAGGTTGATTATTAGTGATGGGAAAATGCACCACCACCGTCTGCTCGATCCTCGTTCCAAGGGGGCTCTCCATGATCACCCCCAACCCAAGGGAATGCCATCCCGAAGCACTGTCCACCATGATCTTCAAGGGAACCTGGAGGGTGGGTTCCGCCTCCGCCACCTCGACAACATAATCAGCCAAAAAGTTGGTCATTGCTTGGGCCTTGATCGAGAGATGTGGGATGAAGGAGATGTCAAACTCGCTCAGCTCCATCGACGACTCTGTCAACCTGACTGAATGCTCCACCCCCTCGATGATGTTTGGAAGGGGATGGTCAGTCACCACTCGGATAGAGTGTGCCTACAAATAGGGTCGAAGCCTCCGAGCCGAGATGACTATATCAAAGGTGAAAGTCTATAATTCAAGGATAGCTAAATCACCTAGAGGGGGGTGAATAGGTTATTGGACTCTTTTTAAGTTCTTCTTATTATTTCCTTTATAAGTGATCTAGAGTTTTCCTTAGTACCTGCAATATAAAAGAAGAATAAACAACACAACACAACACAGAGATATTTATAGTAGTTCCCCAACTAGGTACATCCACTTTCCCTCCCACTTATCCAATTATCTTGTTGGATAAAACACTTCTCCAAAACCTGCTCAAAAGAGCTTACACCTCAGATCACTCAGGAACTCTAACTCTCCTCCAAGATTTACTTCTCAGCCACAAGGGCTTATAACTCAGTGGTAAACAGACAACCTACCTCAGGTTGTTAAGCCCTACATTAAGGCTGGGAGGACAGCCCTACCTCATATCCACCATGGATCCTACCTCAGAGCTGTGTAGTGTTCCTACACTCAGTGACCCAGAAGCCAGCTACCTTAGCTTTGTCTCTAAGTTGAATAGCTCAGGCTTTTCAGCACTACAACTTCAGACACAAGGACCTACTCTTAGAGTTCTGCAGCAATCCTATAGGTTAGTACCCTTCCAGGTACCTACCATTGTGCCCTTCCAGGCACCTACTGCTCAGTGACAAAATTGTCACCTACCTCAGGCCAAAAGGCCCTACACTCAGATCGACACTTGGATCCTACCTCAGAGAGCAGCACTCTCCTTCCTCAGGCAGTTAAGCCCTACAGCTCTGATCAACAATTGGATCCTTTATAATTAATGTGGGTTGGTGGTAACTCTTGACACAAGATATGTTTCTCTATGTCAAGCTTCTGGACTGAGGTAAACTCAGCCCAACTTATGACTACAGGAATTTAGGTCCTGAGTCTACTTTTGACGCTGTATACATCAAGCAAAGGGAAGCTTGCATCTTTCTTCTACATCGTGACACGAAGAAGATGGGTCCATTGGAAGGTAGTGACAACCTTCTCTACCCCGGACATTGTTGAGGACCTAGCTTGGACGCGGATTAACAACCCGGAGATTCCTTTAGCGACCCCTCGACGAGCCTTCAGATTCGGTCGATCTCTTGACTTGTTCTTGCTTTCTTGTTGAATATGTGTGGTTAAATCTGTTTATGTAGATGATGTGAATTTTAGCTATAAACATTATTTGTTCATGTCTATGTGAAACTGTTTTGTTTTACCGCTTTAGTTGCTTGAGTAGCACCTGCATTTTCATCTGCCACCACATCCAGCTTTACCGCTCTAGCCATTGCTAGAGGCGGGCGTAGCGAAGCAGTGCTCTTGACCCTTATTTCACCATTCTCACCACGTCATCCGCAAGCCTACTCGTCCATCCACCCAGTGATTTGGTTCATATTAACCCATGTAGTCTTCCATCCTGCCTGGCGAAGCATATCATAGTGGCGCTGTATAGGAGTAGTTCATAGTGTTTTACTTTCTTTTTCCACAAACAATCCACCCCCCTTTTGTAGGTTAGACCTTTGAACTTCAATCTCAAGTCCTCCTCAAAATTAACTCCACCTTGCTGTGTTCCCTAGAGATCGATACTTGGGAAAATTCTCCCATTTTATATTACTTGTGTGACCGGTACACTTGTCGTTTAATGCATAAGGTAACAACTACCACCGAGCGTTGTCCTCTCAACGCTCGATGATCAAATTTCGTTGAACACCTTTCGTCATCTGGGTTACCGCCACGTAGTAACTAACTACCGCCGAGCTATAACCCTCTCAACACTCACCAAACGACTATCGTCGAGCTGCACCAGACGAAACAAGGCTACCCCAAGGCGATAGCTACTATCGTCGTGCGGTAGCTTCTATATAAAGGTCTGGAAAACTGAGGTGTTACATACTTTCCATTGTTAAGCACGAAGTATTTACTACCAAAGATTTTAAAATATGAAATATTCTGTTTCTTTCCCTTTAGTAGTTCGTAAGGTGTCTTGTTATGGTTCTTGTTTATGAGTGCTGGATTTTGCACGTGGCATACAGTGTTGACGACTTCAGCCCAGAAATATTCCGGTACTGAGGCATCACTCAAAGTGGTTTTGCAAGCCTGTATGAGTGTTCCATTCCTTCTCACAACAACTCCATTCTGTTGAGGAGTACAAGGAGAGGAAAACTCATGAAAGATACCAAGACTTTACAAGAATTCTGTCATGATCCCAGACTTGAACTCTGTTCTATTGTCACTTCTAATTTTGACAACGGAGAAGTTGTATTCATTCTGGACTTGCCTGACAAAATTATTAAAGATATCAAACGTATCTGACTTGTGTTTTAGAAAGAACACCCATGCAAAGCGAGAGTAATCATCAACAATAACCAATGCATAATCCTTACCTCCCAAACTTCTAATTTGTAGTGGACCAAACAGGTCCTTATGAATAAGGTGTAAAACTTATTAGAATCTTTACCAATAATGCTTTTAAAGGTAGCCCTTGTTTGCTTGCCTTTTACACATGCATGACAAGGTCTATCTTTAATACACTTAACATTGGGTGCATCACATACTAAATTAAGAGAAAATAATTTATTAATAATTTTGTAATTTATATGTGCTAACCTCTTGTGTCATTGGTCACCAAGAGACACAATATCTTATGCTAAAAATCACACTAGCGAAGAAGAGTCTATGCAATTAAAATTTAAACAAAATATATTTCTACTACGAGTGCCTGATAGAATCGTCTCTAAATTATCGACTGATTTTTTTCAAACACTTATCTGCATGAAATTTACTATGTATCCTTTGTCACAGAGTTGCCTTATGCTTATAAGATTGTATTCTAATCCTTCAACATAAGCCAAATCTGAGAAGGATACACTACCATTAGTACTCAAACCGTAGCCTTTTGTAATCCCTCTATCAGAACCTCCAAAGATGACCTTGTGCCCGTTCATGACTGGAGAATAATTCTAGAGAAGGCTTCTAGTCCCGGTCATGTGCCGAGAGCATCCACTGTCAAAATACCAGATGAGATTTTTGGTGGCCTTTGTACATTCCTGCAAAAATATAATCAAGTTGACTTAGGGACCAAAACTTGTTCAGGTCCTTGTTCTCTAGTTAGCATACTGCCCCTACGTATGGTAACATTGTGAGTGATCTTTCTCACATTATTAACTTGAGGAGTTTCATAATATCTGGGATTAAACCAACATTCTATGAAAAGTGACCAATTTTGCCACAACACCATCAGTCAAACCTATTGTATCTTTGCCTAAAGTTCTCCGACTTGACCTATTGAGAGTGTGGTCTAGCAGGGGTAGCAGAGTTGGAGGTAGAATCTTTGTGGTTATGGCACTCCCATGAATTATTCTCCTTGAGAAGCTTTTCCACAACGGGTTCAACTCATGGAGCTTTCTTGATATTATGACCATGACTATAAGGCTCGTAGCTCTGAAGAGTAATCTCCTCATAAGGTGCCTTGAAGACACTTTCACCAAAGTTCCGGGGATGAGTCTATCCTTGGTACCAGGAGTTGGGATCTACATAAGTAGGCCCATCAATATGACCGTAGGATTAATCAAGATCAAACTCGTTTGTTGGAAGGATAACCTTTTTAAACAAAGTTTTTTCTTGAGGAGCTTTCCCCTTCTCCTTGGCTAGAGCTTTCTTTGCAGCCTTATTTCTCCTCTGGGCTTAATTTCTCCTAGAATATTTACTATGAGCAGTCACATGGTCTAAGCCAGCTCCTTTATCCTGAGAATAGAACTCAGCGACAAGTGGATGGGGTGTCTTGGGCTTGGAGAAAATTTCAACAAGTTTCTTTTCAGCGGCCAGTTGTTCTTCCAACTCCTTGATGATTTGCTCTTTCAGGTTTAGGTGTTCGAGAGCCTTTTTGTATATTTCAATTACTTCATGGGATTCCTCTCTAAGGGAGTCCATCTTTGTGACTTCCTCCCTTAGAGTGCTCTCCTCAGCCTTAAGAGATTTAATCTCCTTATCTTGAGCTCTTGCGATTCTTCGAAATTTGTCAGAAGCCTTAATCAACTCTTTGTATTGAGTCATGAGTCCAAATTCATCATCAGACAAATAGTCCTCATTATCATGGTCAGAAGCATTTGAATCCGAGAGAGGGGTAGAGAGTTTACCTTCCTAGTGAACTGGAGTTCTTCTTCTTCATCTATATGTGCTATGAGACCAAAGTAGGCTTCCTCATCATCACTAGACTCAAATGAGTCTATGTCACTGAGGGTCGTGGCCTTCTTGGCTACCAGGCTTCTTTCAGTATTCTTCTTATTATAAGAAGAATTCTTTTCCTCTCTTCTTCCACCCACCTTCTTCTTGTGAGGGCAATCAGTTATGATGTTTCCGGGCTTATTGTAGTTATAACAAATAATGTCAAAAGAAATATGCTTGTTCTATTTAGATTGATACATGTCTTGGCTATTTGAGACTTTTTTATGACGATCACCATCATGATGTGAACTTCTCGACGAGGCATCTTTGCCTCTCCAATGTTTCTTATTGTTTAAGAACTTCTTGAACTGCCTTGAATGAAGAGAAAACTCTCCTTTAGATAGCTTTGAGCCCGAGGTACTTGACTCTGAAACTTCTTCTTCACTTTCTTCATGTGCGGGAGCAGGAGATGAAACTTTTGACTCTCTTGAGCTATCTGCCATTAGAGCGATAGAATTCTCCTTGGATGAAGACTGACTTTTCTCATCTTCAACTTTTCATGAGTTTATTTTCAGTTCATACGACATAAGCTTTCCAAAGAGATTCTGAGTGTCATTCTCCGCCATCTTTCCAAACTCCCGGATTGCACAGAATTTGTTGTCCCATTCCTTTGTCAGGGATTTCAGGAATTTTTCATTCAGTTCTCCATTAGTGAAGACCCGACCATAGACTCTTAGGTCGTTGACAATCTTAACGAAACTTTCAAATGTATTAGTAATAGAGTCCTTAGGACCTTGTCTGAATGCTTCATACTTCTGATTTAGAAGGGATATTTTGGCATCCCTTAACTCTTCGGTACCTTCCATCAAGACGATAAGAGATTGACACATTTCCTTGGCGGATTTGCAGTGAATTCGATTTTGCAACATAGAATCATCGACTGCACTTGCGATGATATTCTTGGCTTTTTTGTCTAATGAGACAAGTGCAATCTCATCTTTGTCAATATCCATGAGCTTCTTTGGAACTTGCTTTATTGAGTCAATGATGGAGGTTGTCATAGGAACATAGGGTCCTTCTTCCACTATTATAAAGATCCTTAGATCTACAGCTTTCATGAAGAACTTTATTCTTTCTTTTCACATAGCAAAATTATTTTTTGTGCACAAGGGAAGCTTAGAAAAATCCTAGGCTCTATCCATGCTTGTATCCTCTAAAGACAACTAGGAAGAGATTTATTCAAGGGTTAACCTTTTCGATGAACAACCTCCCTCCGATACCATTTGATGTTTTTAGTTATCTACCTAAATAACCTAGAGGGGGGTGAATAGGTAAGGTCTACATCTTTTTGCGGAATAAAAACTTAAAAGAATGGAGCGCTTAAAATAAACAAACAAGCTATAGAGAACACAAGATTTATAGTGGTTCCCTAACCATGGGTACATCCACTCTCCACCTCACCGATCTAGCAACATGCTAGACTCGGATACTTCACTATTATCTCAGATTAAAAACCAATTCTACTACTCGGAGCAACGCTCCTACAACTCAATCCTCAAAATGGATCTACACTCGGAAGAAAAAGGACTTTCCACAAAACTCGGAGACAAAATCTCCTACAAGATTAAAGATGTAAAAATTATACAAACAAAATTATCTCAGATCTGAATCTTCAGCCTTTCTTCTTTCTTTAACTTTGAAGCTTTGTCAGAAATGGATTGAAGAAGATAAGCCAAAATCTCTGGATCTGAAAACTTGGGATCAGCACGATCAAGAGATGGATCTGTAGAAATTGAACGCCTTGATCTGTTGATCTCTTCTTGCTCTGAATCACTTGAATCGGAGAAGAGCGACGACGAGATTGATGATGAAGAGCGGCAGCTTTTTCAGATTTAGAAAGTATAGTGCGATTCAGAAAACTATTTCTCATGTGTTACGATTAGTCGAATTTGATTAGACCTTTTATAGGACAAGTCTAACGGTCATAATAATAATTGACTGTACACGTGGACCAATAAGAATCGAGGTTAATTTTGAAAACATTTCCTTCTGGACTTAGAGAAAATTCGGAAAAACTTCTGCATTTCTCGAGTGAGGAGAAGAGTACTAGAGAACAATAGCTAGTTCTAGAGAAGAGTATGTAGGGTTCTCGAGAACAAGTCCTTAAGAAAAATTTGGGAAATGATTTCTGGCTTCTCGAGAAATAGCTTCTATTACTCGAGAACTATATAATGTCTTCTCGAGAACAAACTTCACTTCTCGAGAACTATCTAAATACTCTTTGAGAACTAATTTGACTTCTCGAGAACAAATGGACTTCTCGAAACTTAACTTTTGATTACTCGACTACTAGTCTTCTGCTTTCTCGAGACAGGGCTTGGCTTTCTCGAGTAATGGTTTATGTTACTCGAGTACATCAGTTAGAAAAATTTCTGAAATAATTTTTCAATAAACTCGAGAATTAGGTGAGTAGTACTCAAGTACTGCATGACTTTCTCGAGTACTAAACAAGGACTTCTCAAGAAGAGTTTCTGCTAGTCGAAGACTACACAGAGCTTAATTCGAGAAATCATTTCAGCACTACTCGAGTACAACATGTACTTGTCGAATAATGGACTTGGAAAAAATTTTATTTCTGAAGAGTGTTTTTCTTCAAGGTATACTACAACTACTCTTTCTCCAATTACTTTAGTACGTGAAAAGGAAGTGTGTCCCAATAGAGGGGTTACATATGAGTCAACACCATGGATAACACAACGAGGGATTACATTGTCTTGTCCTTTGTTTGGTGACTCATTGTAGAATTACATTGGTACACACTTGGAAATTATAACATGCAAGCACTCAACCTAAAAAGAGCATCAAATACAAACTTAATTCTTCTTAGTTCAAGGGTGACTTCATACAAATCTAGGTTATTGTGGATACAATACCCAACACATCTGTAGGTAGAAATGAAAGCACTCTGATACGTTTAACGAAGCCCTCAGATAGAAAAGAATGAGAATCCCCTTTATCGAACAGTGCTCTCGTCGGATTGCCCGCTATCAGGACAAAGTCTAATACAAACAATTTATCAACAAGCAACGTACAAGGTATTAAGTATGTAAAACAGTAATAACTGAATCTTAACTCATACCTCTTGAAAGTATCTAGTGTCGACTAAATCCACCAATAGGGGTGGGGGAATAGGGGTCGTTCGGTCTTTTGCGGAATTAAATTAACCTGCACAAATTAACAAACACAGCACAGAAAACACACAAAAAGTTATAGTGGTTCCCCGATTTGGGTACGTCCAGTTTCCCCCTTAGACCTATCTCCCACCAAGGGACGACTCGGTCACTTCTCCAAACGGATTGAAATCCAATCCTAACACTATGGAAGGAACCCTTCCAACAAAGGAGTCACAACTCCACCACCACGGGTTGCACCCAACCCTTACAACTAGGAATAAAAATTCCTTTACAACAAAGCCTAAATAGAATGTATAAGAAAATACAAACAACGCTTATGGAGAATCCGATGTCCTTCTTCGTTCGTTGAGGCTTTCTTGAAAGTAACGAAGATTCCATAATCGGATTTCTCTCTTGGAGAGTGTTGATACACGAAATGCGACGGACTCGGGCACCACCAGCTAACCGTTCGAGCACTGGGGAAAGAAGAAAAAGCAAACTACAAACAGTAGTCTACTAAGCGGGAAAGAGAAAAGAGCAGAGAAGCCGTGAGCTACGGCGACACCAGACTTCGCCCATCGCGGCCTGAATGCACCTCTTGCGACGGGCTTGATTTTGATTACAAATGGCGGGTTATAAAAGGTGGAAAGGAAGTTATGCGAGAAGCAAGCCGGAGTCCGCAAAGCTCGAGAGCCGAGTCCGCAGCCTTCAACAAGTAGGCTCTTGGATTCGAGTCAGCGTACCTTGGGTGCACCACTTCTCCCTATTTATAGGCTTGGGGGCCTGCCCAAACGGGCAGGGCTAAGACAACCGGCTGCCCGGGGTACAAGAGAACCGGGCAGCGGTGACGGGAATCAAAAATAAAAGAACAAGAAATCCGCGCGAGATAAGCGGACTGGGCTTGCGAGTTGGAGCAATTCCTGGCAATCCGGAGCGCCATCTCCCTGGAGTGACGCGACCTAGGCGGACTGGGCTTTCGAGCTGGCGAATGAGCGATCTTGAATTCTTTGAGGAGCGGTTCGGGCGGACTGAGTATTGGAGTCCGCATTTTAGGTATCTGGGCGACCTGAGCGGACTGAGAATCGGAGTCCGCGGCTTGAGATGCCCAATGAATACATCGACCGTGTTGCGGATTCTGGGGTTAACATAATCCCCGCACATTTTAAAATTTCAAGAAATTTCGGAAATGTTCCTTGAATCGCCGAGTCCGCAACCAATGCTACCATTGCTTGGGCTATAAATATGGCCGGGAGAATGTCATTCTGTCAAAATTATCTGCGCGACGGGACGATACTCACCACTTGCGGTCTGTATCCTCGAATCCGGCATGTCGTGGTTGGGATTTTTTTTCCGGCAATCTCCCTAAAGCCGACAAATTCAAGGGGCCCGCGACGCGGGTGAAGAAGGTGGTTCAACGAGAGGAAAAGAATGTTCGTGATATCGAGGAGAGTTCGCAGAAGGATGGAACGTCCGTAAAGAGCAAGGAACCCGATCCCTTGAAGGCAGCTTCTCAGGGCACGGTCACGACTTCTCAGCCGCAGCAATCAGACAAGGCCCCCGCGGGATCTGGCGGAATGGCGATAGTCGCCTTCGCGTCTGAAACCTTCATGCTGCAACTAGACGGCAAAAATGAGGTTTCTTCACCGGAGATCTGTCAGCTGGATTCTGAGGTACGGACTGTAAATCCGGATACCGAGAAACGAATAGGCGCAACAGAAGAACGGATAAAGGAGCTGGCCGGGAATCAAGCCGCAACTCCAGCGATCTCCTTGGATGCAATCGGCACTAATCAAGGCGTTGTCCACGCAACACTGTCGGACTCAGAGCAGAACATGCCGGCCTTGGAGAAGACTCCCGAGAAAAAGAAGAGGAAGAGGGACAAATCCTCTGTTTTTGAACGAGTTGAAAAGTGACTGCGAACTCAGAAAGAAAAGAATGTTTCTGTACGAACAGGCGCGACGAGCTTGCAATACCGACTGCAGGAAAAGGAGGTCCCAGACGTAAGCTTAGTCACGCCGGATGTTTCCATCCCAGGCGGTGATTCCCTGTCTGCGGTCAGTCTGTCTACCACAGAAATACTTGACTCTATCGACAATGAGCGGCTTGCTGATATTAATCAGTCTCTACTTGAAGTATTGCAGTCTGGTGTGGCGATAATAGGCGAGAAGGTTGTCGAACCCGCCCCTTCTACTGCGGATAATAAGAGGGAGAAGGCGAAGGAGCAGCTTGCCATCATGCAAGCAAAGGTTGAGGCGGTTTTTGAACGGTTGGAGGTGGACAGGCGGGATGAGGATCTGCGGATGGCAGCCGAGGGGGTACGGACAGGTAAGTCGCCACCGCGTTTCCAGAAGAGATTGATGTATAAGTCTTCGGTGCGAAAGTCGATGCCGGTAAAAATTTTCACCGAGACTGAAGACATAGTGTCTTCTAGTAGATCCATGGCGGAAAAGAAAGCGATGGTTCACCAAAGATGGAAACAACACTTAGTCGCTTTTGATCCCGAATGAGTACGACGACCTGTAGTAGATAGTCGCCAGATCGCCGCAATGATTATGAAAAGTGAATTTTCTTCCATCTTTTCTCTGAGTTTATCGCGCCCTGGAGACAACTGAACTTTGTTTCTTGTGTTGCAGTTCGAAACTCACCGCCGGATTCCGTTGAAGTGGGTGAGATCGCACCGTTATCCGTGGATGCTCCTGTATCCGTACCAGCAGACGCTCCTGCAGAGCCTACACCCGGGGTCCAGTCCGCCCTGGAGGAATACATTTCCTTAGCGAAGAAATATGAAGAAGAGTTAAGGGAAGTGCGAGCTAACGCTCAGAGATGAATAGAAAGAGAGAAAGTGCTGGAGAGCCAGGTCGCTAGCATCTCGGCCGCGGTGGAGGGGCTGAAGAAAGAGAAGCAAAATCTAAGCGAGGATGCGCAACACTACAGGAATAGGTATCTGTCCCTGGTGCGAGAAGGAAAGAAGCAAGCTGCCGAGGTCGTCGACACCCGCCCGCAGCAGACTCAGCCCGCTCCGGGGGGAGGATCGACACTGGCCGTGAGCGGGGAACCTGCGGCGGATACAAACCAGAGGCTGGCGGGCGAACACATGATCCCGTTTAGCCGAGTTGTGAGGGACTCCGCACGCCTGCACCGGACGTTCAACAACATGCACCATCTAGTCCAACAAATGTACAGGGAGATTCTTCGAGGTAGCGACCAGGCCGCATACTTTGGCATAGCGGACAAAGAGCGGCCTGCTTGCCGTGCCGCTGAACACTGATAAATTATTATTATTTCTTAATGATGCGGACATCGATAATTTCTGTATAATATGGAACACTATATGTTGTTAGCTATTGTTATGTCATGTTGTGTGCTTTTTGCTGGATGATTGGTTTATGCGAATTTGATGCGTATGAACTTTTCCCATGTGTTGGAATGCCTTTTTGCCTTATGCTGCGGATGAGGGCTCAACCCGCACTAACTTTTGCAGGATGGAACGAACTACGCGGATTATGGTTTAATCCACGTGAAGTCAATGTTACCTGTCTTGTCGAGTTTTTGCTATATATATACGTTCTCGTTTCGTTTCTATCAGAAACAGCTGGATCGAAAAACCCTACGGCCTGGAAAAATGGTGTCCGCCCGTGCAAATGCCGCAGCCGCGTTTCATTCCGCCGACCATAAGACGAGTAGGCTGACTGTAGCAGATCTAGAGGTTTTTAGGGAAAGGCATATGGCGGGCTTGCCAGTCCTTGCGCGACTTTCGGAGGACGACGAGCGATTGAATTTTTCCACCGCTTCCCAGATCGCAGTGCCTGTCGATCACTTTGAATGCGGATTCAAGTTCCCCTTGCTCTGGGAGGTCGCCGAGATCTTTGATCATAATGGGGTGGTTCCGGGCCAACTCGCGCCGAATACCGTAGTGGCCATTTACGCTTATCTCGCCTACATGCGTTCTGAGAAGATCCAGTTCTCCCTTAAAATCTTCAGGAAGATATTCTCTGTCCGCACAATTACGCCGTCAAAGGATCAACAATTCAAGGGTGTGATCTACTTTTATTGTCGGGGGATGAAAGTTGTGGGTCTTCAGAACAAGATACACAACTAGACCTCGAGGTACCTTATCTTCGAGGGCGACTTAGGATTCCCCCATACTTATCCACAGGTGCGCGCGGATACTGACTTCAAGAGTGTGTCGCTAAACACAGAGGAGTCTGCCATTGTCGAGTTTCTTGACGGGGCAAGGCTTGATGTCGACTATTACATTCCGCTGCTACCCAGCCTGGATACCATTAGCCGACAAGAAAGTCAGTACCGCGATCCTTTCTTAATCTGCCAATCGTTTCGTTACTTGATGCTCTTCTTTGCAGCGACGTTGTCGGTACCCGCCAATCTGCCCTTGACTCCAGCTGGCACAACTCCTACACAGGGAGAAAGGAAAAATGAAACCGCAAGGAAGAGGCGAGAAGAGGGAGATCCAGTGGCGGACTACTCTTCGTCCGATAGTTTCGACATGGTGGTCTTCGGGAAAAACCAGAGGGATCTGAGGGGCAATCCGCTGATCCACTGGCATGAAAATAAGAAATATGTCCGTCTTTCCACAGCTCTTCCCTCCTGGAAAAACCCGCGCACTTCCCGCCGTGCCTATGTGGCGCTTTCCGCACTATACGGGAAGTAAAATCTCCATGAACTCCGGGATATCCCTCCTGCCGACCTTCCCCTGGTCGTAGCCCAGGCTAGCGCCAATAGTGCCGTCACAAATCACTTCCTGGGTCGGATGACGCGCGAGCTGCTCAAGGAAAATGAGCGCCTGTTGCGATAAAATAAGTCTTTGGCGGATAGGAACAAACGACTGGGGATTAAAGTGAACAAGCTCAAAGAAACTGAAGCGGTAAGAATTTGTAATTCGCATTGACCTTTGCTTTGTCCGCAGCGGGCTAACTATGCTACCTTATGCAGACCGCAAACGATATCACCAACCCTGGCTTCCAAACTGCCATGTTTCCTTACGTGAAAGAAAGCGTGGAGGTAGCTATCGAACGCTTCATCAATGCCGGGCTCGCCCAAGAAGCCGTGGACTCCGTCCCCTTCCTGCAATTGTTTCCCGAACTCGAAGATCAGGTTGCGGAATTCGAGCGGGCCGCAAAAGGAAAAGCGGTTGCCGGTGAAGAGGGGAAGCCTTCCAGTGGAGAGAGTTCCAAGACCGCTTCAAGTGGACAAGCAAGCCATTCGATTCAATCAGAAGGCGATAGTGGGCGGACAGAACCTACGGCGGCCAGCGGACGAAGCTCGATTAGCTCTCGTTCCAGCGGCAGTAGCAGCAGTGATTCAGGCGACTACTCTCCACCAGTCAATATAGATGGATCGAGCCCAGAAGTTCCTTCACAGAAAAAACAGAAGATCGAGGAATGAATTTTTGATCTTTTATCCTGTTATTGTAAACAGAATGCGGACTCCAAGTGAGTCTGCCAATACTGTAATATTTTTGGGATGAAATGAAAAGGATGTTCTGTGGTATCTGATTTCTGTGTATATTCTAGTCCGCACTCATATGTTATCCGCATAGTATCTTAGTCCGCTTATAACTGATCAACGTGTCTTCCATGTCACCAGATCACCGAAATACCTTTTTATGAATTTTTAACAATTGAACTGCTAATAATTAAAATCTAATCTATCAACCAGAGGAAAACAATATCCTTTGAGCGGGTAGGAAACCAGAAGTCCACCGTTAACCCTAAGAAATAGAAATGAGAGCTCATGACCAAGTGGGCAGGTGTGGCTAATGCGGCATTGCTTTCCATACCGGGCCATGAGCTAGTCAACCCCTTCGGCGGACTGAAAGGATAGATAATATGAGTTCGCCGAAAACTATAAGATCAGATGACCGCTCGTGACCAAGTGGGCAGGTGCGGCTAACGCGGCATTCCTTTCCACACCGGGTCATGAGCTAGTCAACTCCTTCGGCGGACTGAGCGGGTAGATAATTTGAGTTCGCCGAAAACCATAAGAACAGATGACCGCTCGTGACCAAGTGGGCAGGTGCGGCTAACGCGGCATTGCTTTCCACACTGGGTCATGAGCTAGTCAACTCCTTCGGCAGACTGAGCGGATAGATAATTTGAGTTCGACGAAAGCCATAAGAACAGAAATGACCGCTCGTGACCAAGTGGGCAGGTGCAGCTAACGCGATATTGTTTTCCACACCGGGTCATGAGCTAGTCAACTCCTTCGGCGGACTGAGCGAATAGATAATTTGAGTTCGCCGAAAACCATAAGAACAGAAATGACCGCTCGTGACCAAGTGGGCAGGTGCGGCTAACGCGGCATTGCTTTCCACACCAGGTCATGAGCTTGTCAACCCCTTCAGCAGACTGAGCGGATAGAGAATTTGAGTCTGTCGAAAACCACCTTGTCGGTAACGATGCTTCCCTCTTGCCTGGAGTGCAGCCTAAATTGATCTTTTGGTTAGGTGCGGCAGGAGCGGCATTGCTTTTCCTAAGATCAACCAGGTTGCGGGTCTCCTACAGGCACTGCTTGAGGGTACCAAGGAGTGTTCGAAGGTCACAAACTAAGATGATCTACTGGCAGGTGCGGCCGTAACGGCATTGCTTTCCATGCGTGATCATCAAAGTTATGGCGATATCCCATGAATGGCATGGTAGAGCTGACCGCCACTCTGTCCCTCCAAAACGCAGAAGTGCGGTTAGATACTAGCCGGTATCCGAGGTTCAGTATCCTTCCGCAGTAAAACCGGCAAGCTCCCACTACACGGTGTGAAATCTCCCCGCAACACGTGGTCTTGGTGGTGTTACGCTAATAGCAGCGGTTCTAAGGGATGTTTTTGCTGAACTCGGCGATTTCTCCTTGTATACGGCGATATTTTCAATTGCTCATACTCAACATGTCAGCTGTCATAGAAATACTTGAAGAAGTGTTAGCAAAGAGCTTTTTTATTAATCACCAACAATTTACAAGTTCTTGGCGAAACTGATAGAAAGAAAACAAGGGGTTCAAGAATAAAACCGCTTCAAGTCATCACTACTCCATGTATGCGGTATGTTTTCTCCCTCATATGTCTGCAGCCGATAAGCTCCCTTTTTGAGGACCTCCTTGATGATGAACGGCCCAGCCCAATTGGGATCGAGCTTTCCGACTGAGCCAGCTCTTGCCGCAGCGTCTACCTTTTTAAGGACTAGATCTCCAACTTGGAAGTGTTTGATCCTTACATTCTTATCAAAGTAACGAGCCATTCTTCTCTTGATTTCTTCCTTCCTGATGGCGGCTTTGTCCCTTATTTCCTCAATATGCTCCAGACTAAACCTCATTTCTTCATTGTTCAGTTCGAGCCAGTCTTCCTCTCCTTGCCTTGCCAGCAGGACCCTAGGTGATGGGACTTTAAATTCAACCAGAATCTTTGCCACTGACCCATGAGAAAGTTTGAATGGGGTTTCCATTGTTGATGACGAAGGCTATGTTCTCAGGGTCTAGAGGACCGATGGGAAGTTGCTCCACCCAGCTGCCCTTGGCGTTCTGTACTTTTTTCTTGAGCAAATTGAGGATCTGCTTATTGGCTGCTTCCACCTGACCATTGCTCCTAGGATTATGGACTAACGCAAAGCGCAGTTCTACTCCAACCTGCTTGCAGAAATCTATCATCGCGGCGTTGTTGAATTGTTGTCCATTATCGGTGATGATTGCCATGGGGACACCATGTCGGCAAATTATCTCTCCCCAAATAAAATTTTTCACAACCTGAGTTGTTGTCTTTGCTAGTGCCTTGGCCTCAATCCACTTGCTGAAGTAATCAATCATGATAATGATGAAGCGTCGCTGCCCGCTTGCCATGGGTAAAGGACCAACGAGGTGTAAGATCCTGTCTCCTCATCCCGAGGCTAACCCGGATCTTATGCCCAGAACCGCCGCCTTACGGTGACACTAACGCACGGGTTAGTCGTCACCGCAAGACGCCGATTCTGCCGGCTAGTACGATCATAACCTGTCGGCCAATATGAGAATAAATGCATAATAACAGAGTAAACGCAGAAGAAGTCCACAGCCACAGCACATATATATATCAAAAGAGAATGAAATATCAGTCCGCAATGAGTACAACAAATATAAGTAAATAGGGCTTATGCCCAGTACATCATGATCACTCTCACTCTCACATACAGTAGCGGAAAAGCTAAAACTCTCTCACATCACACCTGTAGATGTGCTCCGGTAGTAGTAGCTGGTATCTGCCCCTCAAGTCCTGCCTCCTCGACGTGCTGGTCCACCTCCTCGAGCTCCTAAAATAGTAAGGTCAACGACCATTAGTCAAAAAGACTAAGTCGTATCCTCAACACCTCCTCCTGCAACTCCTAGGCACCGTGCGGGAGGACGAAGTGGAGGACAACAAAGGGTGGCAAAGGCGAAGCAAGTGACAGGAAACTAAGCAGAATATGTAATCAAGTAAATAATGGAAAGTAACCTTCACTTATGCGGGTACGCATAAGCAAGGGGTCTTCTGCAGGGCTCTCATTGTATAAAATGTCCCATACCATTTATACAATGGGGTGTCAGGTGTCACAAGCATATATATATAAAAGAAAGTAAAGTAACCTCAACCTATAAACATGCCCACTCAAGCTTATAGGCTAAGGGATCGTATACCAGGTCCTAATGTATAAGCGTCCCATACCACTTATACATTAGGTGTCTTAAGTTGTTATGAAGGTTAATGTTATGCAACTATATGGTGGGTATGATATGAACATGCAGTGCAACACACACACTCGACTCCGTGATCACAGACCTTTAGTTCCCACTTTTCGAGAGCTAGCATCACTCTCAGGTACTACCGTTGTGGCTACGGCAGCAGCGGAGCGGGCGTCTCCGCCTTCTAGGCGAGTATACACACTACCAGGCCTAGACCTCTCTTGTACACCTCTGTACACCGCCAGTGCACTCTAGAGTCTCTGCGTACCACTTTGCTGACGACCCGTCAGTCTTGTTGGGTCGGGTGCGCGTTATTAGGAAAAGTCCTCCAGACTCCAGTATAAACATCCTACTGGTCCTTCTAACCCTCGCACCCGCCTGGTCCACCGTACTACCGTCGGTGTGACGAGCGGCCAGTACCGCATGGCCCGCCACTAGTACATGCACATGCAAGTATAGTATATTGAGCCTCCAGCTCGATGGACTATCCAGTCCCCAAATCTCTCCAACCCGTCACGGGTGAGTATGTGCTACAAAAACTCCAACCCTGCCTGGGTGAGTGTATATAAACCAATCCCTTTCTCCAACTCTGCACGGGTGAGCAAGTAGTCAAAAGACTCCAAGTCCCTCCAACCCGGCATGAGTGAGCACATGTCCAGTTCACTTAACCTATTAGACTACTCTTGTCTACAGATTATCATACTTAGAGTCTTAAGGTTAATCCCAGGACTGCCCAAGGTATTCCCGGTGAAGGGCTCTCAGGGGCACTAGGAGCTACGATGGGCGGAAACCCAAAGATCCCTTTCTCAAGGATATTTACTTTAGTTGTTGCCTACCCCGAATCCCTTATTCTCTCTCCTGTTACATAGAGTGACCTAGTGACTTAAGGTATGGATTAAGGAGTGACGGTCTTCCGTCAACTCTTCCTAGGCAAGTCTAATGTTGCACTGTTACTCTCGCCTCTAGAATGCAACTTCCATCCAGGGTTATACTTCCAAACTTAGACTCTAACTCAGTTGTTGATTCATCCCCTAGCGGCCTATAGTCCAGCCTACTTTTACTAAGCGCACCCCATGACCTAACACCACCCTGAAATTGAACTTCTAAATTCTTGGTCCAACTGACCCCAAATCTTTATCCTAGGGTGGTATGGACTAATGAAATGAGTGTGTTGATTTTCATAATTTTCCTAGGTCATTAAGGCCTTTAATTAAATCTTTTAATTTATTCCCTAGGTCATTTTACACAAGAAGTATTATCAATTAAAATCTTCTGACCTAAGGGAATTTTCCTGAGTTGCATATGAATAAAATATTACTGTCTACAACATTTCATAATTTCCCTTTTTATATTTCTATTTTTCCCATAAATAATACAGATTCTACCTATTTATCACTTTCCAAATGAGGTACAAGAAATATATACAACAAAATTCCAGGAAAATTACTGAGCATTTATATTACTATTTTATGACTAATGGCAGGGTTTCATTAATTTCTACAGTATAATGGTCTATCAAAATCCATTCCTAATTATTTACCAAAAAAGCCATTATGCTAATTAATAATTAACAGTGTACCCAAAAATTCTGATATAAATCTACAAGACTAATATAACAAAATTATGCAACTCTAGGATTATTTTCACAATTTTCCAACAAGTATTTATACCAATTCATAAACATTTACAAAAAGGGTAAAATGGTCATTTCCATGAATTTTGCTCTAACGGTTGTCAAACAGAGATATGAAATTTTCTTAAGTCAAATAAAAGCCTCATTTTTGCCTTGACTGATTTTGGGGATCTTTCATTGATCAAAACCTATTCCTACAATTTATTTTCCAAAAAGGCCTTTATTTTGGAAATACCAAATAATAGGATTTTTGATCCCACAAATTTCCATAATAAATTCTAGGGGTGAAATTTACTCTAATTAATCCCTGGAATAAATTCCACAATTTTTGGATGCCTCAACTAGGCTAAATACACAAAATATCATTTCTTGCTAAATGCACCCCAAGGTTATAATTAGCCAACACATGCACATGGGTTAACCCAACATGCAGTGATCCAATTGTTCTGAAATTTCTACCAGACACCAATAATGTCCCTAAGGACATGCCACCAAAATTTGGGGCCATTTGGAGTTAGCTAACTGCAAGAATCACTTAGTTAAGCCCTAGGGGTATTTTGGTAATTTACCCATGTTTTATTTTCCAATCAAGCCCATTTTTGGGCAGGGCCTAAATATGCCCTAATTATACCTCTGACCAAAATCTCAGGTCAAGGGGGCTTCTGGTTTGACTTGGGCAGCCATTTGAAATTCTGCAAAATTGCTATTTGCAGCCCAAGCCAAACATTATTTCTCAAACATGCAAGTGAGATTCCTCATCATGCAGTCCATCAATTTAGCCCAAATGTTAACTATGGGTCTAATATACCCATGAGAGGATGCCACCAAAATTTGGGGCCATTTGGAGTTAGGGAACTCCAAAAATCACATTTATTTACTTTTGGGTATTTTTGTAAAAACTATAGCAAAATGTTCCCCAAAAATTCTGATTTTTGGGGAGGGCCTAGATAAACCTAAATTAGTAACCTAGCCCAAATTTCAGCCCATTTGGACCTAGGGTTTGGGCTGTGGAATTATTTTAATTTCTGTCCTACCCTAAGAGTAGTCCTAGTAAAATGGACCTACAGGGCAGAATACTTAACCAAATTTGATGAATAACATGTCAAATCAAAGCTAACACAGAGATCTACAATATTCATGTTGGGAAAAAATTCATCAGGTGGCTGTAAGGGCCTTAATATCAACATGTAAAGTGACTGCCAAAATGTCACAAATTAATTCACTATTCATTAATTAAATAGTAGCAGATTTATTATTAATAACCTAATCAGGCCAGCACCAATCTTAAAGCAAATCGGACGGTGCTGGGTCATCTTCCTCATGCAGCATGCATGGCCAAAACCCGACGCAGGGCCCTTTTGCGGGGCGATTCCCGGCCATCGTCGGCGGCGGGACCTCCGGCCAAGTCCCTCCCCGGCCTCACGGTGGTCGGGGCTAGAGCTGGCCGGCGACTGGGCGGCGGAGAGCGGCGGACGGCGGCGGCGCAAACAAGCCGAAAAGCCCCAGGACGCCATTTTTCTTCAGGAATCCGAGCTTTTGATTCCTAATGTCGAGCTCGTTTGAGCTCGACCTCTAGCCTAGTGGATCTAGGATACTAGTATAGTTAGAGGGGAAGGGATACGGACCATCGGCGGCGGTTGTGGTTGAGGGTGGCGGTGGTTTCCCATGGCATGCAAATTCCAGCGAGCTCCTCCTCTGTTGGCCATGGCAGCAGCGGTCTCTCTCTTTCTCTCTCTCTCTCTGGGGCAGGGATGAAATGGGAATGAGAGGGATAGTCGGTTTGGGGCTGGGTTAAGAGGGGGAGGCGATTTCACCAAGGAAGGGGGCGATTTCACCAAGGTGGCTCGGGTTGGGGGTGGTTGAGCCGGCTGGTGTTTGGGAGTGGGTCCCACTGCTCCTGCTGGGTTAATTAACCCCTAATGGGTCGGGTTCTAGGGTAGAGCTGAGTTGGTGAGTGGAGAGAGGGGTGTTTGGCTCATATGAGTGGAATGGGTTAGATTGGGCTCGGGTTGGGCTTGGGCTTGACCCAAGGCTGCATGGTGGGTCCCCACACCTCCTAATACACCTATATGGTCAGCAAACCCATTATGGGTTGGTGGGATGAGCCCAAGTGGCCCAAACCAATTCTTAACATTTTCTCTCTCCTATTCTTCCTCTTTTCTCTCTCCTAGGTGTTTTCCCAAAATTACTATTGCATGTCCCTATTTTTCTCTTCCATAGGGGGTATAGGGTCACTTTAGGCCCACCTAATGAGTTTGGGTTGGTTTGGGTGGACCCAACCCAGTGAATTGGGCTAGGGCACCATTTTTACTAATTAGGTCAAAAGTGTTGACTTGATTCCACATAGGTCAACTGGTTGACCCCATGGCCTACCTTAGGGTCCACTTAGATTGTATTTAGGGTTAGGGCATCATGGTGGGGTCATGGTGTGGCTAGGGTTCCTGTTTAGGCTAGTTTGACCTAGTTTGACTTTGGTCCCATGGTGGGCCCCACATGGCTACAACCCACTATCTAGGGTCAAACCTAGCTTATTACCCTAACACCCACCCCATGCCTAACCCAATCTAAGCTAAGGGGTTTAGAAGTAACATTGGGATGTTACAAATCCTATAAATAAAAGAATAATTTCGTCCCCGAAATTTAAGTTCGGGTCTATGGGTTCTATTTGTAGAAACTTAAAGGGACTTTTAAAAGATAACATAAAAGGTACCTGATGAAAATAGCTCCGGATGGCGCTCCAGCATCAGATCCCTAGGTTCCCAGGTGTGCTCCTCCTTTCCATGGTTGGACCACAACACCTTCACAAGCGGAACCCTCTTTTTCCTCAACACTCGGACGGCTGAATCGTCGATCCGGATCGGCTCCAATCTAACTGAACGGTCAGGCTCTACCGGTCCAGCTGCAGTAGTGATATGCTGCTCAGGTCGAAGAAGAGCTCTTCGCAAGGAAGAGACATGGAAAACATCATGTAGGCTGCTCAGCTCCGAAGGTAGCTGCAGCCGGTAAGCCAAGGGGCCCACACGCTCCAAAATCAAATAGGGTCCCATGTACCGGGGGCTGAGCTTCTTGTGTCTCCGTATCCGAGAAACACCGTGTACCGGTCGAATTTTCAGAAAAACTCTGTCCCCAACCTGGAACTCCACCTTCCGGTGTCGTGCATCATAATATTTTGCCTGTCTGCTCTGAGCCTCCAAAAGCCGATCCCTGATCAAGCGAATTTGGGCCTCCGTATCTTCCACAAAATCTGACCCGAGGGCTCGAGTATCCACATCCTGAACCCAAGACAACGGAGTCCGGCATTTCCTCCCATAAAGTGCCTCGTAAGGAGCCATCCCAATGCTGGCCTGGTGGCTGTTGTTGTAAGAGAATTCGATCAGTGGCAGTAGCCTCTCCCAGGGCTTCCCTGTATCCAGAATACATAACCTGAGCAGGTCCTCCATAGTCCGTATCGTCCGCTCTGTCTGACCGTCGGTCTGCGGGTGGAAGGCAGTGCTAAAAGAAAGCCTGGACCCCAAGTAAGCATGCACTGCCCTCCATTCCCTGGAGGTGAAGCGACCGTCTCTATCTGAAACAATAGACCTGGGTACTCCGTGATACCGGATGAACTGCTCTACAAACAACCTCACCAACACAGCAACTGGGGCATCTTTTCTGACCGGGATAAACCGTGCTACCTTGGTCAACCTGTCTACAATGACCCAGACAGAATCGTGCCCAGAATGGGAGCGAGGGAGTCCGTGTACAAAATCCATGGAAATATCCTCGAACTTCCATTCTGGGACTGGCAGTGGTTGTAATACACCGCCTGGGCTCTTGCACTCGGCCTTCACTCGCTGGCAAGTCTCGCAGTGTGTCACAAGATATATGATCTCCCTCTTCATTCCTGGCCAGTACATGGTCCGTCGTAAGTCAGCCCACATCTTGGTGATGCCGGGATGCACTGAATATCTGGAGTAGTGTGCCTCTCTGAGGATGTCATCCCGGATCCCACCTCCTGCTGGAATGTACACCCGACCACGAAATCGAAGAAGATCATCCTCCAGCGTGTAGTCCTCATACTTGCCTCCTTCCAAAGCGCCAAAAATAGGCTCTAGATCAGTATCCAATCTCTGATGTGTAAGAATACGCTTCTGTATATCATCATCACTGACCAAAGAGTCCAGGTACTCTCGATAGATCACTGGCTCGGCCTCCGAAACCATGGTAATGTGCATATCCTCCATCATGCGTAGCAGCTCCATAGACATCACCCGGGGCTCCGGTCCAGAAGTGCCGGCTCTCCTGCTCAAAGCATCTGCTACAGTATTCGCCTTCCCCGGGTGATAGTGCATCTTATAGTCGTAATTGCAGAGGAACTCAAGCCACCTCCTCTGTCGCAGGTTCAGAACCTTCTGCGTGTCGATGTACTTGAGATTCTTATGGTCGGAGTATATATCACAATGAATCCCGTAGAGGTAATGTCTCCATGTCTTGAGGGCAAAGACTACGGCCTCGAGCTCGAGATCATGTACTGGATAGTTATGCTCATGCCTCTTCAGCTGTCGCGAAGCATAAGCGATAACATGTCCATGCTGCATCAAGACTGCACCCATCCCCTGATAGGAGGCATCTGTGTATATCTGGAATCCTTCGCTCCCAGAGGGAAGTGCAAGGATGGGGGATGAAGTGAGCTGGTTCTTGAGCTCTTGAAATGCTGATTCACACTGCTCTGTCCAGTCAAATGCTGCATCCTTTTTCGTCAAGGACGTGAGGGGGAGGGCTATCCTCGAGAACCCTTCCACGAACTTGCGATAATAACTTGCTAGGCCCAAGAAGCTACGGATGTCCGACGCTATCTTTGGCCGTGGCCAATCCTGCACCGCCTCTATCTTAGCCGGATCCACTGCTAATCTAGCTCCACTGATCGTGTGTCCTAGGAAAGCCACTTCCTGAAGCCAGAACTGGCACTTAGAGAACTTCGCATACATCTGGAATTCTCTTAACTTCTGCAATACCAGCGCTAGGTGCTCTGCATGCCCCTCTCGAGACCGTGAGTAAATCAAAATATCATCAATAAAAACTATGACAAACCGATCTAGATACGGCTCGAATACACGGTTCATGAGTGTCATGAACGCCGAGGGGGCATTCGTGAGCCCAAACGGCATCACCGTGAATTCATATAGCCCGTAGCGTGAGCTGAAAGCCGTCTTCGGTATATCTTCTCCTCTGATGCGGAGCTGATAATAACCCGAGCGCAAATCCAATTTTGAAAACCAGCAAGCTCCTTGAAGCTGATCGAAGAGCTCATCTATCCGTGGCAGTGGATATGTATTCCGAACCGTCAACCGGTTCAGTTCTCTGTAATCTATACATAGTCTCAGCGAACCGTCCTTCTTCTTCACAAATAGAACGGGTGCTCCCCAAGGCGAAGAACTCGGTCGTACAAAACCCGATTCCACCAGTTCCTGTAACTGTGTCCTGAACTCTGCCAATTCTCTAGGTGCCATCCTGTAGGGTGCCCGGGACACTGGTCTCGCCCCTGGCACCAACTGAATCCTGAAGTCCAAGTCCCGTGATGGTGGTAGTCCAGGTAACTTCTCCGGAAAGACATCAGCATAATCTCGTGCCACTGGAATATCGGCTAGGGAACTCTCTACTACTGCCATCTCGAAGCAAATGAGGTATACCTCTTCCCCCTGTTCATAGGCCTTGACAGCATGTACTGAAGATAAAGAAAGGCGGGGGATGGAACGGATACCTTCAATGGTGACGTAGGAGTCTCCGTGTCTGAGTGTGATCCTCTTCGAGGGGCAATCTATCTACGCGTAGTTCCAATGAAGCCAGTTCATGCCTAGGATCAGATCAAAATCCGGTAGCCTCAAAACTGTTGCCGGAGCTTCGAACGCTTTGCCTCCTATCTCGACATCCATATTGCAGCAGTCTGTGGTTCGAAGTTCCATACCATCAGGGAGTCGCACTCTCTTTTCCAAACCGGAAAACTTCTCCACTCCTTCTAATCCTTCAATAAACGAGTGCGACACGAAGGAGTGTGACGCACCCGTGTCGAAGAGGGTATGAGCGGGCTTGCCGCTAATCATCACTATGCCTGGGTTCGTTTGAGTTCAAAGAATAGTATTACTTTTAATGTCCAAGGTACTCTTAAAATTTACAATTTATAAATCCTACAAAATTTTAAGTACCTGTAATCACCTCCTCTGGGTCCCTCTGCTCCATGAGATCCAGCGCATATACCTGCTCCCAGTCTCGGCCTCGGCCGTGATGTCCTCGGCCTCGGCCTCGGCCTCGGCCTCGTCCTCGTCCTCGGCCTTGGTGAACTGGAGGGGCCACTGGAGGTGGAGGAGGAGGAAGAGGGTGGACCTGAAGCGGGCACTGCGTCCTGATGTGCCCAGGTTGGCCGCAACCATAGCAGGTGATCTGCCTCTGACCTCGATCATCTTGTCTCATCGGCCCGGGAGTCTGTATAGGTGGGGGAGCCAATGGTGGAGGGGGCCCCTGATCCTGCCTGTAGTTGGGACGACGACGTCCCCCACCTCTCCTGTATCCAATAGTCTTGCCTCTCTGAGATGATCTGCTGCTTTCCCCAAAAGACTGCCCATCCAGCGATCTCTTCCCTCTGCCTTGCACCATTAGCTGGTCAGCCTCCAGCTTCTTTGCCATCTCGATGATCTGCGCCATGGTACCTTGTGCAATGAACAGCAAGGGCTGCCTCAAAGAATCGCGGAGTCTGTGATAGAATCTCTTCGCATACTTCTGGTCGTCCCAGTCATGGAAGCCTGCAAACCTAGCCAGGTGGGAGAACTCTCTCTGATACTCTATGACTGATCGGCTCCCCTGCTGGAGGTGAAAGTCTACTTAGTGTCAACTATCATCACCTATGGGGGGGGGGGGGGAATAGGTGTCTCTGCAGCGTATTTGCGGAATTAAGATTTTACCTGCACAAGAAAACAAAACAACCAAGCACAGAAAATACACAGGCAAATTATAGTGGTTCCCCGATTTGGGTACGTCCACTTTCCCCCTTCGACCTATCTCCCAACACGGGACGACTCGGTCACTTCACCAACAGGATTGAAATCCAATCCTTGCACTAACGGAAGGAACCCTTCCACACATAGGAGTCAACACTCCCACAACCCGGGTTGCACCCAACCCTTACAACTAAAGACCAATCGGTCCGTTACAAAGAAATTGAAAATGCTTGTAAGAAATACAAACGACGTTTGGAGAGTAAGGTGTCCCTCTTCGTTCGACGACGTGTTCTTGAAGTCAACGAAGAGTCCACAACCCTAGATCTCTCTTGGAAAGAATCTTCCCAAAACCGGCGGCGGCTTAAAGCGGCGGCAAGGTTCTCGGAATCAGCGGCAGCGACGGAGAGCAGCAGCAGTGCCAACTTGATTCAAACTTCGTAGCGAAGGAAGCAAGGTCTTCCAACGGTCACACTAGGATCGATCGTCTCGATCGATTCGGAAGGGGAAGGATTTTCCCGATCAACGAATCAAGAGACAAGGGATCTCTGGTTAGACGCGTGAGACGCTATGCTATCCTAAGCTTCGGTTGCCGGAGATCTGGAAGAACCTGAGATCAGCAGCGGCGACAAGTGCACGAGCGGCGGAGACGGTCGGCGGACCGTTAGGGCTTGTCGGCGGCTCGTGCTTTTTGAAATCCTGTGTGTTCTCTTTTTACTGTTCATACATACGGAGTATATATACATTAGGTCAAGTATGTGACCGTTGTGGGTCCCACTGATAAGAAGACATGAGCCCGGTTCGAAACAGTTCAGATAGTTTGAACCGGTCCAGAGAACAACAGGAAACTGCCTAAGTCAAATTCGGCGAGAATCGTAGGTGATTCTCGCCGAATCGGCGAGAATCACTTACGATTCTCGCCGACTTCTACTTAGCCGAAATCTGGCTGAACTGATACAGAAGCCGGGGAGAATCAGCGGGAATCACTTTTAATTCTCACCGAATCGTCGAGAATGCAAGGTCATTCTCGACGAATCGGCGAGAATCATAAGTGATTCTCGACGATTCTGCCTTAGAAAATTTCCCTGTCTGTGTCGAAGCAGCCGGCTTCAACCGGCGAGAATCAGCTAGTGATTCTCGACGACTCGGCGAGAATAATTAGTGATTCTCGCCGAATCGGCGAGAATCACTTAGTGATTCTCGTCGATTTTTACTTGGGCTATTTCTCCTCTTTCTTTCCTTGAGCTGGTCTCTGGCCCATCCTTGCTCCTTGTCTGCTCTTGCTTTATCATAGCCCTGTACTTGAAATTAAGTACACCCCAATAGAGAGAGTACACGTAGGCCAACACAATGATCTGCTCAACGAGGGATTACGTTGCACAGACCCGTGTATATTGACCCACTGCACCCTGACATTGGTGTGTACTTAGCATGGAATATCTGCAAGTACAACTAGAAAATAATTCATCAAATACATTGTGGATTCATCTTAGCTTGACAGGTGGCTTCCTCAAATCCAGGTAATTGTGGATACAGTACCCAACAGGAGGTTCAGAAACCTCGCCTCCAAAGCATCTCGGTCTGTGGAGGATACAAAGTGCTCCAAGAATACGTCACTGAACTCCTCCCAAGATATGTCCATC
Source organism: Platanthera zijinensis (assembly GCA_039513925.1). Lineage (NCBI taxonomy): Eukaryota > Viridiplantae > Streptophyta > Magnoliopsida > Asparagales > Orchidaceae > Platanthera > Platanthera zijinensis. Next base: position 149,614,917 of record CM077093.1, read on the forward strand.
AGCTCCCTGTCGGCGAATGTAGAGTCTCGCACCGACTTCCACCACCTCTTTGTATGAGCATCTAGTGCCGAGGTGGCAAGAGGAACTGCCTGTCTGACGGGGCAGCTGATGCCAGCTAGCAGCTCCTGGATGGTCTCCAACCACTTCTCTGTCTTCACAGCAACTTTTGTCCCGCGATACAATGGCGGAGACAGACTTTTAAACGCACTCAGCCAGTTCGACCCTGGGTTGGGTAGCTGTACCGGGGCTTGCTGATCTCTGAATGCGTCCAGGATCGCCGTCAGTGTTTGCCCCATCTCTGTCTGCATGAACGGAATGGCAGCCGGAGGGGGAGGAACCGCATCCTGTGGAGGCTGCATAAAGGTAAGATAATGTCAAAATTGGCCTAACTCATTGTTTAATGGACTGTTTTATGTGGCTTTTACACATGGGCACACCATTGCTTCCGCTGCATAGTTTGTCCGCAAACTAATGCTCGCGCGGGGTGTTCCAGTATGGTGGACTGTATTCTCATATGATCGTGTGTTCAAGTGATACCAGTTTGTAAGATCCTGTCTCCTCATCCCGAGGCTAACCCGGATCTTATGCCCAGAACCGCCGCCTTACGGTGACACTAACGCACGGGTTAGTCGTCACCGCAAGACGCCGATTCTGCTGGCTAGTACGATCATAACCTGTCGGCCAATATGAGAATAAATGCATAATAACAGAGTAAACGCAGAAGAAGTCCACAGCTACAGCACATATATATATCAAAAGAGAATGAATATCAGTCCGCAATGAGTACAACAAATATAAGTAAATAGGGCTTATGCCCAGTACATCATGATCACTCTCACTCTCACATACAGCAGCGGAAAAGCTAAAACTCTCTCACATCACACCTGTAGACGTGCTCCGGTAGTAGTAGCTGGTATCTGCCCCTCAAGTCCTGCCTCCTCGACGTGCTGGTCCACCTCCTCGAGCTCCTAAAATAGTAAGGTCAACGACCATTAGTCAAAAAGACTAAGTCGTATCCTCAACACCTCCTCCTGCAACTCCTAGGCACCGTGCGGGAGGACGAAGTGGAGGACAACAAAGGGTGGCAAAGGCGAAGCAGGTGACAGGAAACTAAGCAGAATATGTAATCAAGTAAATAATGGAAAGTAACCTTCACTTATGCGGGTACGCATAAGCAGGGGGTCTTCTGCAGGGCTCCCATTGTATAAAATGTCCCATACCATTTATACAATGGGGTGTCAGGTGTCACAAGCATATATATATAAAAGAAAGTAAAGTAACCTCAACCTATAAACATGCCCACTCAAGCTTATAGGCTAAGGGATCGTATAGCAGGTCCTAATGTATAAGCGTCCCATACCACTTATACATTAGGTGTCTTAAGTTGTTATGAAGGTTAATGTTATGCAACTATATGGTGGGTATGATATGAACATGCAGTGCAACACACACACTCGACTCCATGATCACAGACCTTTAGTTCCCACTTTTCGAGAGCTAGCATCACTCTCAGGTACTACCGTTGTGGCTACGGCAGCAGCGGAGCGGGCGTCTCTGCCTTCTAGGCGGGTATACACACTACCAGGCCTAGACCTCTCTTGTACGCCTCTATACACCGCCAGTGCACTCTAGAGTCTCTGCGTACCACTTTGGTGATGACCCGTCAGTCTTGTTGGGTCGGGTGCGCGTTATTAGGAAAAGTCCTCCAGACTCCAGTATAAACATCCTACTGGTCCTTCTAACCCTCGCACCCGCCTGGTCCACCGTACTGCCGTCGGTGTGACGACCGGCCAGTACCGCATGGCCCGCCACTAGTACATGTACATGCAAGTATAGTATATTGAGCCTCCAGCTCGATGGACTATCCAGTCCCCAAATCTCTCCAACCCGTCACGGGTGAGTATGTGCTACAAAAACTCCAACCCTGCCTGGGTGAGTGTATATAAACCAATCCCTTTCTCCAACTCTGCACGGGTGAGCAAGTAGTCAAAAGACTCCAAGTCCCTCCAACCCGGCACGAGTGAGCACATGTCCAGTTCACTTAACCTATTAGACTACTCTTGTCTACAGATTATCATACTTAGAGTCTTAAGGTTAATCTCAGGACTGCCCAAGGTATTCCCGGTGAAGGGCTCTCAGGGGCACTAGGAGCTACGATGGGCTGAAACCCAAAGCTCCCTTTCTCAAGGATATTTACTTTAGTTGTTGCCTACCCCGAATCCCTTATTCTCTCTCCTGTTACATAGAGTGACCTAGTGACTTAAGGTATGGATTAAGGAGTGACGGTCTTCCGTCAACTCTTCCTAGGCAAGTCTAATGTTGCACTGTTACTCTCGCCTCTAGAATGTAACTGCCATCCAGGGTTATACTTCCGAACTTAGACTCTAACTCAGTTGTTGATTCATCCCCTGGCGGCCTATAGTCCAGCCTACTTTTACTAAGCGCACCCCATGACCTAACACCACCCTGAAATCGAACTTCTAAATTCTTGGTCCAACTGACCCCAAATATTTATCCTAGGGTGGTATGGACTAATGAAATGAGTGTGTTGATTTTCATAATTTTCCTAGGTCATTAAGGCCTTTAATTAAATCTTTTAAATTATTCCCTAGGTCATTTTACACAAGAAGTATTATCAATTAAAATCTTCTGACCTAAGAGAATTTTCCTGAGTTGCATATGAATAAAATATTACTGTCTACAACATTTCATAATTTCCCTTTTTATATTTCTATTTTTCCCATAATTAATACAGATTCTACCTATTTATCACTTTCCAAATGAGGTACAAGAAATATATACAACAAAATTCCAGGAAAATTACTGAGCATTTATATTACTATTTTATGACTAATGGCAGGGTTTCATTAATTTCTACAGTATAATGGTCTATCAAAATCCATTCCTAATTATTTACCAAAAATGCCATTATGCTAATTAATAATTAACAGTGTACCCAAAAATTCTGATATAAATCTACAAGACTAATATAACAATTATGCAACACTAGGATTATTTTCACAATTTTCCAACAAGTATTTATACCAATTCATAAACATTTACAAAAAGGTTAAAATGGTCATTTCCATGAATTTTGCTCTAACAGTTGTCAAACAGAGATATGAAATTTTCTTAAGTCAATTAAAAGCCTCATTTTTTCCTTGACTGATTTTGGGGATCTTTCATTGATAAAAACCTATTCATACAATTTATTTTCCAAAAAGGCCTTTATTTTGGAAATACCAAATAATAGGATTTTTGATCCCAAAAATTTCCATAATAAATTCTAGGGGTGAACTTTACTCTAATTAATCCCTGGAATAAATTCCACAATTTTTGGATGCCTCAACTAGGCTAAATACACAAAATATCATTTCTTGCTAAATGCACCCCAAGGTTATAATTAGCCAACACATGCACATGGGTTAACCCAACATGCAGTGATCCAATTGTTCTGAAATTTCTACCAGACACCAATAATGTCCCTAAGGACATGCCACCAAAATTTGGGGCCATTTGGAGTTAGCTAACTCCAAGAATCACTTAGTTAAGCCCTAGGGGTATTTTGGTAATTTCCCCATGTTTTATTTTCCAATCAAGCCCATTTTTGGGCAGGGACTAAATATGACCTAATTATACCTCTGACCAAAATCTTAGGTGAAGGGGGCTTCTGGTTTGACTTGGGCAGCCATTTGAAATTCTGCAAAATTGTTATTTGCAGCCCAAGCCAAACATTATTTCTCAAACATGCAAGTGAGATTCCTCATCATGCAGTGCATCAATTTAGCCCAAATTTTAACTATGGGTCTAATATACCCATGAAAGGGTGCCACCAAATTTGGGGCCATTTGGAGTTAGGGAACTCCAAAAATCACATTTATTTACTTTTGGGTATTTTTGTAAAAACTATAGCAAAATATTCCCCAAAAATTCTGATTTTTGGGGAGGGCCTAGATAAACCTAAATTAGTAAACTAGCCCAAATTTCAGCCCATTTGGAACAAGGGTTTGGGCTGAGGAATTATTTTAATTTCTGTCCTACCCTAAGAGTAGTCCTAGTAAAATGGACCTACAGGGCAGAATACTTAACCAAATTTGATGAGTAATATGTCAAATCAAAGCTAACACAGAGATCTACAATATTCATGTTGGGCAAAAATTCATCAGGTGGCTGTAAGGGCCTTAATATCAACATGCAAAGTGACTGCCAAAATGTCACAAATTAATTCACTATTCATTAATTAAATAGTAACAGATTTATTATTAATAACCTAATCAGGCCAGCACCAATCTTAAAGCAAATCGGACGGTGCTGGGTCATCTTCCTCATGCAGCATGCATGGCCAAAACCCGACGCAGGGCCCTTTTGCGGGGCGATTCCCGGCCATCGCCGGCGGCGGGACCTCCGGCCAAGTCCCTCCTCGGCCTCACGGTGGTCGGGGCTAGAGCTGGCCGGCGACTGGGCGGCGGAGAGCGGCGGACGGCGGCGGCGCAACCAAGCCGAAAAGCCCCAGGACGCCATTTTTCTTCAGGAATCCGAGCTTTTGATTCCTAATGTCGAGCTCGTTTGAGCTCGACCTCTAGCCTAGTGGATCTAGGATACTAGTACAGTTAGAGGGGAAGGGATACAGACCATCGGCGGCGGTTGTGGTTAAGGGTGACGGCGGTTTCCCATGGCATGCAAATTCCGGCGAGCTCCTCCTCTGTTGGCCATGGCAGCAGCGGTCTCTCTCTTTCTCTCTCTCTCTGGGGCAGGGATGAAATGGGAATGAGAGGGATAGTCGGTTTGGGGTTGGGTTAAGAGGGGGAGGCGATTTCACCAAGGAAGGGGGCGATTTCACCAAGGTGGCTCGGGTTGGGGGTGGTTGAGCCGGCTGGTGTTTGGGAGTGGGTCCCACTGCTCCTGCTGGGTTAATTAACCCCTAATGGGTCGGGTTCTAGGGTAGAGCTGAGTTGGTGAGTGGAGAGAGGGGTGTTTGGCTCATATGAGTGGAATGGGTTAGATTGGGCTCGGGTTGGGCTTGGGCTTGACCCAAGGCTGCATGGTGGGTCCCCACACCTCCTAATACACCTATATGGTCAGCCAACTCATTATGGGTTGGTGGGATGAGCCCAAGTGGCCCAAACCAATTCTTAACATTTTCTCTCTCCTATTCTTCCTCTTTTCTCTCTCCTAGGTATTTTCCCAAAATTACTATTGCATGTCCCTATTTTTCTCTTCCATAGGGGGTATAGGGTCACTTTAGGCCCACCTAATGAGTTTGGGTTGGTTTGGGTGGACCCAACCCAGTGAATTGGGCTAGGGCACCATTTTTACTAATTAGGTCAAAAGTGTTGACTTGATTCCACATAGGTCAACTGGTTGACCCCATGGCCTACCTTAGGGTCCACTTAGATTGTATTTAGGGTTAGGGCATCATGGTGGGGTCATGGTGTGGCTAGGGTTCCTGTTTAGGCTAGTTTGACCTAGTTTGACTTTGGTCCCATGGTGGGCCCCACATGGCTACAACCCACTATCTAGGGTCAAACCTAGCTTATTACCCTAACACCCACCCCATGCCTAACCCAATCTAAGCTAAGGGGTCTAGAAGTAACATTGGGATGTTACACGAGGTCCATCCCCCAGATAGTAAAGGGCCAGTGGGTTGCGATCGACTTGAGAGATTGTGTTGCTTGGTTCTGCAGTGGAGCAAACCTTTGGCACTGAACACATTTTTTGACATAAGCTTCAGAATCTTTTTTCATCATCGGCCAGAAGTAACCTTGCCGTAGGATGCTTCTTTCCAAGTTCCTTGCTCCTGAATGGCTCCCACATTCACCAGAGTGGATTTCTTGGAGGATAATGGGGACTTCATTTCCTGGGACACATCTTGCCATGGTGGATAGGAAGGTCTTTCTATAAAGGTTGCCAGATATTAAGTAGAAGTGCGCTGCTTTTAACCTGAATCTCTTCTTATCTCTTACTGACTGATGCAGGTTCCCAGTGGAGAGATAAAGGATGAAGGGATCTAACCAAGAAGGATGTTTATCAATTTGCATTTTTTCTCCCTCCTCTATTGCCGAATGAAAGAGCTCTGAGGTCGTTCCTCCTGATGAAAGTCCGTATTTAGCAAGAGCGTCTGCTTCCTCGTTCTCCATCCTCGGGATGTGCTCAATGGTGAAACTTTTGAACTTGCCGACCTCAACTTTCACAAGTGTAAGGTACTTCTTCAGCACCGGCTCCCTAGTCTCAAAGTTGCCCAAAACCTGAGACGGTCGGCGGACCGTTAGGGCTTGTCGGCGGCTCGTGCTTTTTGAAATCCTGTGTGTTCTCTTTTTACTGTTCATACATACGGAGTATATATACATTAGGTCAAGTATGTGACCGTTGTGGGTCCCACTGATAAGAAGACATGAGCCCGGTTCGAAACAGTTCAGATAGTTTGAACCGGTCCAGAGAACAACAGGAAACTGCCTAAGTCAAATTCGGCGAGAATCGTAGGTGATTCTCGCCGAATCGGCGAGAATCACTTACGATTCTCGCCGACTTCTACTTAGCCGAAATCTGGCTGAACTGATACAGAAGCCGGGGAGAATCAGCGGGAATCACTTTTAATTCTCACCGAATCGTCGAGAATGCAAGGTCATTCTCGACGAATCGGCGAGAATCATAAGTGATTCTCGACGATTCTGCCTTAGAAAATTTCCCTGTCTGTGTCGAAGCAGCCGGCTTCAACCGGCGAGAATCAGCTAGTGATTCTCGACGACTCGGCGAGAATAATTAGTGATTCTCGCCGAATCGGCGAGAATCACTTAGTGATTCTCGTCGATTTTTACTTGGGCTATTTCTCCTCTTTCTTTCCTTGAGCTGGTCTCTGGCCCATCCTTGCTCCTTGTCTGCTCTTGCTTTATCATAGCCCTGTACTTGAAATTAAGTACACCCCAATAGAGAGAGTACACGTAGGCCAACACAATGATCTGCTCAACGAGGGATTACGTTGCACAGACCCGTGTATATTGACCCACTGCACCCTGACATTGGTGTGTACTTAGCATGGAATATCTGCAAGTACAACTAGAAAATAATTCATCAAATACATTGTGGATTCATCTTAGCTTGACAGGTGGCTTCCTCAAATCCAGGTAATTGTGGATACAGTACCCAACAGGAGGTTCAGAAACCTCGCCTCCAAAGCATCTCGGTCTGTGGAGGATACAAAGTGCTCCAAGAATACGTCACTGAACTCCTCCCAAGATATGTCCATCAGCTCCCTGTCGGCGAATGTAGAGTCTCGCACCGACTTCCACCACCTCTTTGTATGAGCATCTAGTGCCGAGGTGGCAAGAGGAACTGCCTGTCTGACGGGGCAGCTGATGCCAGCTAGCAGCTCCTGGATGGTCTCCAACCACTTCTCTGTCTTCACAGCAACTTTTGTCCCGCGATACAATGGCGGAGACAGACTTTTAAACGCACTCAGCCAGTTCGACCCTGGGTTGGGTAGCTGTACCGGGGCTTGCTGATCTCTGAATGCGTCCAGGATCGCCGTCAGTGTTTGCCCCATCTCTGTCTGCATGAACGGAATGGCAGCCGGAGGGGGAGGAACCGCATCCTGTGGAGGCTGCATAAAGGTAAGATAATGTCAAAATTGGCCTAACTCATTATTTAATGGACTGTTTTATGTGGCTTTTACACATGGGCACACCATTGCTTCCGCTGCATAGTTTGTCCGCAAACTAATGCTCGCGCGGGGTGTTCCAGTGTGGTGGACTGTATTCTCATATGATCGTGTGTTCAAGTGATACCAGTTTGTAAGATCCTGTCTCCTCATCCCGAGGCTAACCCGGATCTTATGCCCAGAACCGCCGCCTTACGGTGACACTAACGCACGGGTTAGTCGTCACCGCAAGACGCCGATTCTGCCGGCTAGTACGATCATAACCTGTCGGCCAATATGAGAATAAATGCATAATAACAGAGTAAACGCAGAAGAAGTCCACAGCTACAGCACATATATATATCAAAAGAGAATGAATATCAGTCCGCAATGAGTACAACAAATATAAGTAAATAGGGCTTATGCCCAGTACATCATGATCACTCTCACTCTCACATACAGCAGCGGAAAAGCTAAAACTCTCTCACATCACACCTGTAGACGTGCTCCGGTAGTAGTAGCTGGTATCTGCCCCTCAAGTCCTGCCTCCTCGACGTGCTGGTCCACCTCCTCGAGCTCCTAAAATAGTAAGGTCAACGACCATTAGTCAAAAAGACTAAGTCGTATCCTCAACACCTCCTCCTGCAACTCCTAGGCACCGTGCGGGAGGACGAAGTGGAGGACAACAAAGGGTGGCAAAGGCGAAGCAGGTGACAGGAAACTAAGCAGAATATGTAATCAAGTAAATAATGGAAAGTAACCTTCACTTATGCGGGTACGCATAAGCAGGGGGTCTTCTGCAGGGCTCCCATTGTATAAAATGTCCCATACCATTTATACAATGGGGTGTCAGGTGTCACAAGCATATATATATAAAAGAAAGTAAAGTAACCTCAACCTATAAACATGCCCACTCAAGCTTATAGGCTAAGGGATCGTATAGCAGGTCCTAATGTATAAGCGTCCCATACCACTTATACATTAGGTGTCTTAAGTTGTTATGAAGGTTAATGTTATGCAACTATATGGTGGGTATGATATGAACATGCAGTGCAACACACACACTCGACTCCGTGATCACAGACCTTTAGTTCCCACTTTTCGAGAGCTAGCATCACTCTCAGGTACTACCGTTGTGGCTACGGCAGCAGCGGAGCGGGCGTCTCTGCCTTCTAGGCGGGTATACACACTACCAGGCCTAGACCTCTCTTGTACGCCTCTATACACCGCCAGTGCACTCTAGAGTCTCTGCGTACCACTTTGGTGATGACCCGTCAGTCTTGTTGGGTCGGGTGCGCGTTATTAGGAAAAGTCCTCCAGACTCCAGTATAAACATCCTACTGGTCCTTCTAACCCTCGCACCCGCCTGGTCCACCGTACTGCCGTCGGTGTGACGACCGGCCAGTACCGCATGGCCCGCCACTAGTACATGTACATGCAAGTATAGTATATTGAGCCTCCAGCTCGATGGACTATCCAGTCCCCAAATCTCTCCAACCCGTCACGGGTGAGTATGTGCTACAAAAACTCCAACCCTGCCTGGGTGAGTGTATATAAACCAATCCCTTTCTCCAACTCTGCACGGGTGAGCAAGTAGTCAAAAGACTCCAAGTCCCTCCAACCCGGCACGAGTGAGCACATGTCCAGTTCACTTAACCTATTAGACTACTCTTGTCTACAGATTATCATACTTAGAGTCTTAAGGTTAATCTCAGGACTGCCCAAGGTATTCCCGGTGAAGGGCTCTCAGGGGCACTAGGAGCTACGATGGGCTGAAACCCAAAGCTCCCTTTCTCAAGGATATTTACTTTAGTTGTTGCCTACCCCGAATCCCTTATTCTCTCTCCTGTTACATAGAGTGACCTAGTGACTTAAGGTATGGATTAAGGAGTGACGGTCTTCCGTCAACTCTTCCTAGGCAAGTCTAATGTTGCACTGTTACTCTCGCCTCTAGAATGTAACTGCCATCCAGGGTTATACTTCTGAACTTAGACTCTAACTCAGTTGTTGATTCATCCCCTGGCGGCCTATAGTCCAGCCTACTTTTACTAAGCGCACCCCATGACCTAACACCACCCTGAAATCGAACTTCTAAATTCTTGGTCCAACTGACCCCAAATATTTATCCTAGGGTGGTATGGACTAATGAAATGAGTGTGTTGATTTTCATAATTTTCCTAGGTCATTAAGGCCTTTAATTAAATCTTTTAAATTATTCCCTAGGTCATTTTACACAAGAAGTATTATCAATTAAAATCTTCTGACCTAAGAGAATTTTCCTGAGTTGCATATGAATAAAATATTACTGTCTACAACATTTCATAATTTCCCTTTTTATATTTCTATTTTTCCCATAATTAATACAGATTCTACCTATTTATCACTTTCCAAATGAGGTACAAGAAATATATACAACAAAATTCCAGGAAAATTACTGAGCATTTATATTACTATTTTATGACTAATGGCAGGGTTTCATTAATTTCTACAGTATAATGGTCTATCAAAATCCATTCCTAATTATTTACCAAAAATGCCATTATGCTAATTAATAATTAACAGTGTACCCAAAAATTCTGATATAAATCTACAAGACTAATATAACAATTATGCAACACTAGGATTATTTTCACAATTTTCCAACAAGTATTTATACCAATTCATAAACATTTACAAAAAGGTTAAAATGGTCATTTCCATGAATTTTGCTCTAACAGTTGTCAAACAGAGATATGAAATTTTCTTAAGTCAATTAAAAGCCTCATTTTTTCCTTGACTGATTTTGGGGATCTTTCATTGATAAAAACCTATTCATACAATTTATTTTCCAAAAAGGCCTTTATTTTGGAAATACCAAATAATAGGATTTTTGATCCCAAAAATTTACATAATAAATTCTAGGGGTGAAATTTACTCTAATTAATCCCTGGAATAAATTCCACAATTTTTGGATGCCTCAACTAGGCTAAATACACACAATATCATTTCTTGCTAAATGCACCCCAAGGTTATAATTAGCCAACACATGCACATGGGTTAACCCAACATGCAGTGATCCAATTGTTCTGAAATTTCTACCAGACACCAATAATGTCCCTAAGGACATGCCACCAAAATTTGGGGCCATTTGGAGTTAGCTAACTCCAAGAATCACTTAGTTAAGCCCTAGGGGTATTTTGGTAATTTCCCCATGTTTTATTTTCCAATCAAGCCCATTTTTGGGCAGGGACTAAATATGACCTAATTATACCTCTGACCAAAATCTTAGGTGAAGGGGGCTTCTGGTTTGACTTGGGCAGCCATTTGAAATTCTGCAAAATTGTTATTTACAGCCCAAGCCAAACATTATTTCTCAAACATGCAAGTGAGATTCCTCATCATGCAGTGCATCAATTTAGCCCAAATTTTAACTATGGGTCTAATATACCCATGAAAGGGTGCCACCAAATTTGGGGCCATTTGGAGTTAGGGAACTCCAAAAATCACATTTATTTACTTTTGGGTATTTTTGTAAAAACTATAGCAAAATATTCCCCAAAAATTCTGATTTTTGGGGAGGGCCTAGATAAACCTAAATTAGTAAACTAGCCCAAATTTCAGCCCATTTGGAACAAGGGTTTGGGCTGAGGAATTATTTTAATTTCTGTCCTACCCTAAGAGTAGTCCTAGTAAAATGGACCTACAGGGCAGAATACTTAACCAAATTTGATGAGTAATATGTCAAATCAAAGCTAACACAGAGATCTACAATATTCATGTTGGGCAAAAATTCATCAGGTGGCTGTAAGGGCCTTAATATCAACATGCAAAGTGACTGCCAAAATGTCACAAATTAATTCACTATTCATTAATTAAATAGTAACAGATTTATTATTAATAACCTAATCAGGCCAGCACCAATCTTAAAGCAAATCGGACGGTGCTGGGTCATCTTCCTCATGCAGCATGCATGGCCAAAACCCGACGCAGGGCCCTTTTGCGGGGCGATTCCCGGCCATCGCCGGCGGCGGGACCTCCGGCCAAGTCCCTCCTCGGCCTCACGGTGGTCGGGGCTAGAGCTGGCCGGCGACTGGGCGGCGGAGAGCGGCGGACGGCGGCGGCGCAACCAAGCCGAAAAGCCCCAGGACGCCATTTTTCTTCAGGAATCCGAGCTTTTGATTCCTAATGTCGAGCTCGTTTGAGCTCGACCTCTAGCCTAGTGGATCTAGGATACTAGTACAGTTAGAGGGGAAGGGATACAGACCATCGGCGGCGGTTGTGGTTAAGGGTGACGGCGGTTTCCCATGGCATGCAAATTCCGGCGAGCTCCTCCTCTGTTGGCCATGGCAGCAGCGGTCTCTCTCTTTCTCTCTCTCTCTGGGGCAGGGATGAAATGGGAATGAGAGGGATAGTCGGTTTGGGGCTGGGTTAAGAGGGGGAGGCGATTTCACCAAGGAAGGGGGAGATTTCACCAAGGTGGCTCGGGTTGGGGGTGGTTAAGCCGGCTGGTGTTTGGGAGTGGGTCCCACTGCTCCTGCTGGGTTAATTAACCCCTAATGGGTCGGGTTCTAGGGTAGAGCTGAGTTGGTGAGTGGAGAGAGGGGTGTTTGGCTCATATGAGTGGAATGGGTTAGATTGGGCTCGGGTTGGGCTTGGGCTTGACCCAAGGCTGCATGGTGGGTCCCCACACCTCCTAATACACCTATATGGTCAGCCAACTCATTATGGGTTGGTGGGATGAGCCCAAGTGGCCCAAACCAATTCTTAACATTTTCTCTCTCCTATTCTTCCTCTTTTCTCTCTCCTAGGTATTTTCCCAAAATTACTATTGCATGTCCCTATTTTTCTCTTCCATAGGGGGTATAGGGTCACTTTAGGCCCACCTAATGAGTTTGGGTTGGTTTGGGTGGACCCAACCCAGTGAATTGGGCTAGGGCACCATTTTTACTAATTAGGTCAAAAGTGTTGACTTGATTCCACATAGGTCAACTGGTTGACCCCATGGCCTACCTTAGGGTCCACTTAGATTGTATTTAGGGTTAAGGCATCATGGTGGGGTCATGGTGTGGCTAGGGTTCCTGTTTAGGCTAGTTTGACCTAGTTTGACTTTGGTCCCATGGTAGGCCCCACATGGCTACAACCCACTATCTAGGGTCAAACCTAGCTTATTACCCTAACACCCACCCCATGCCTAACCCAATCTAAGCTAAGGGGTCTAGAAGTAACATTGGGATGTTACACGAGGTCCATCCCCCAGATAGTAAAGGGCCAGTGGGTTGCGATCGACTTGAGAGATTGTGCTGCTTGGTTCTGCAGTGGAGCAAACCTTTGGCACTGAACACATTTTTTGACATAAGCTTCAGAATCTTTTTTCATCATCGGCCAGAAGTAACCTTGCCGTAGGATGCTTCTTTCCAAGTTCCTTGCTCCTGAATGGCTCCCACATTCACCAGAGTGGATTTCTTGGAGGATAATGGGGACTTCATTTCCTGGGACACATCTTGCCATGGTGGATAGGAAGGTCTTTCTATAAAGGTTGCCAGATATTAAGTAGAAGTGCGCTGCTTTTAACCTGAATCTCTTCTTATCTCTTACTGACTGATGCAGGTTCCCAGTGGAGAGATAAAGGATGAAGGGATCTAACCAAGAAGGATGTTGATCAATTTGCATTTTTTCTCCCTCCTCTATTGCCGGATGAAAGAGCTCTGAGGTCGTTCCTCCTGATGAAAGTCCGTATTTAGCAAGAGCATCTGCTTCCTCGTTCTCCATCCTCGGGATGTGCTCAATGGTGAAACTTTTGAACTTGCCGACCTCAACTTTCACAAGTGTAAGGTACTTCTTCAGCACCGGCTCCCTAGTCTCAAAGTTGCCCAAAACCTGAGACGCCATTACCAGGGAGACAGTTTTTACGTGGACATGGTCGATTCCGAGTTCCCTAGCAAGCCTTAAACTGGCCAGCAGGGCTTCATACTCTGCCTGGTTATTAGTCACTGGAAAGTAGAACTTGACTGACTGTTCGAGCTTGATGTAATTTGGGTTTATCAGGACCACCCCTGCCCCGGAGGCGTTCTTACCAGAAGCCCCATTAACGTAGACGGTCCAAGCCAAAGGAGACCTTTCTTCCTGCTCGGAGCCAGACTTTGCGGTATCAATCAGAAAATTTGCCAGCACCTGTGCCTTGATGGATGCTCTGGGTACATAGGAGTTCTCAAACTCGCTCAGCTCGATGGCCCATTTAGCAAGCCTGACCGAATGTTCGGGCTTTTCCAACACACTCTTTAAAGGATGATCAGTGACTACTTGGATTGAATGTGCTTGAAAATAGGGACGGAGTCAGCGAGCTGTCATGACCAATGCCAAGGTCAGCTTCTCCAGAATTGGATACCTGGTCTCCGCATCTTTCAGAATGTGGCTGACGTAATAGACTGGGAATTTCCTCCGATTTTTCTCTCGGACAAGAACGGAACTGGCGGCTTCAGGACCAACTCCCAGATATAGGAGCAACATCTCCCCCGCTCGAGGGCTTTGCAACAAAGGTGTGGAAGTAAATTGTTTCTTTAACTGCTCGAAGGCTTGCGTGCATTCTTCCGTCCATTGAAATTTGGATGCTCCTCGAAGGGTTTTAAAGAATGGGGCGCTCTTATCCCCGACTTGAGAGATGAATCTCCTGAGTCATGCTAGCCTCCCCCCTAACTGCTGAACTTCTTTTGGAGAGCGCGGGGGAGCCATATCAAGGATGGCTCTGACCTTATCCGGATTGGGGGAAAGGCCCTCTGGGGTGAGGAGATGGCCGAGAAATTTTCCTTTGCTTTCTCCAAAGGTACATTTTAGCTGGTTAAGCTTTACCCGATGCTTTCGTAAGGTGGAAAAAGTTTCCATTAGATCATGCAAATGTTGCGAATAGGACTTGCTTTTTACTAGGAGATCATCCACGTATACTTCAAGGTTTTTTCCCCTTTGTCCTCTAAACACGTGATCCATCTTGCGTTGGTACGTTGCACCCGCGTTCTTAAGCCCAAAGGGCATCACAAGATAACAGTAACAGCCGTCGTTCATAATAAATGAAGTATGAGGGATATCAGGTTTCTGCATTCTTATTTGGTGGTAACCTGAGAAGGCATCTAGAAAACTCATAAAAGAATACCCTACCGCAGAATAACCTAGAGAATCTATCCGAGGCAGGGGGTAGCAATCTTTAGGGCACGCTTTATTCAGTCGGGTGAAATCTACACACATTCTCCATTTTCCCCCCAATTTTTTAACAATTACAACATTCGAAACCCACTCAGGATACTGAATTTCTCGAATAAAACGTGCCTTGAGGAGTTTAGCAACCTCCTCCCTGATGGGTTCCGCCAGCTTGGTTGCAGCATCGCTCTTCTTTTGTTGCACCGGCTTGGCAGCTGGATCGATGTTGAGATGGTGGCAAGCCGTGTCTAGATCAACTCCCGGCATATCCTCTACTGACCAAGCGAAGACGTCAAGATTCTTTAGCAAGCAGGAGATCAACTCTGTCTTCTGATCCTTTGGAAGTTCTGCATTGATAGTGAGCTTTCTTTCTTCGCCTTCTGTGATAGGAACTTCCTGCGTCACCTGGGCAGGTTCCAGGTGAGCGCCTTCTTTATCTGCAACAGCCTCTGGCTGGGTAGAAATCTCTGCCACTGCTGGGAAGATGGGAGGAGCAGGCTCGGTCACATTTACTGTTCGCAGGTAGCACTCTCTTGAATGCCTTGGGTTGCTTCTGACTCTGCACATCCTGCCATCAGCATAGAATTTCACAGTAAGATGATAAGTTGATACCACTGCCTGGTATCTGTTCAGCAATGGCCTCCCGAAGATGGCGTGGTAGCAGCTTGGAGCATCCACCACTACAAACTGGATTGGTCGGGCGGCTCCCCCGAGCTTTACAGTGAGGGTGACGCTTCTCTCCACCTCTCTTTCTCTAGAGAAACCATAGAGTGGCCCTTCGGTGGAAAGCAAAGGCTTTTCGGTTCTCAGGGCCTCAAAAGTTGTCTTGAACAGAAGATTAACTGAACTACCTGTATCAATAAGGATCCGGTCTACGGTGTAATCTTCTATGGCTGCTTTGACTACCACAGCATCATCAAATGGATTGGCCGTCTGAGGCAGGTCTTCTTGACCAAAAACAATATCAACCCCGGAAGGGGCAGAAGAGGAGGAGGAGGCAAACTCTGCCCGAGAAACCCTCGCTAGTGAAGATTTCTTTGTGGCTTCGGCTCCTGCCCCTCCATGAATGAAAAAGAGCCGCCCGAGGGGCCCTCATCGTCTGCGTCGAAGCATTCAGGACGAATGTTAATGGGCCCTAGCCGGCCGACGTCCTCCACTTCTACACACTCCATCTGAATTCCTACCACCTCCTTGCCCTTAGCGATGGGAGGCTTCGAAGAGTTCCCCCTCTTATCCAAATCTTTTATCTTTCCTTCAGTGATCATTCTATCAACTAGTTGCCGAAGGGCTTTGCAATCTTCAGTCAAGTGGCCCTTCTCCTTGTGGAATTCGTAGAATTGGGATTTATTTCTTGGCTTCAAGTCTCTTTGGAACCCTTGCCTCTTCTCATCTGTTTTCGTCTCAATGATCTGGATGACTTCTTCGAAGTCGAGTCCCAGATCCGAGAAATCTGCCGAGGAGCTGCTCTCGCGCGGCTGTGAGATTGGTAAAGCATTCTGGTAGATAGGGAGGGCTTGAAGGGGAATGGCGGGAGCGGCGTCCAACGGCAGTCTCTGCTCACGAAACTGTTGATGGCCAATGAAAGGTTTCTTGTGGTGGAAGTTTCGCCCCCTCTGAGAAGGGGGTTGGGAATCAGGTCGAGGGGGCTTGCTATGATGGTGATTGCTGGAGGAGGTGTTGGCGGCATCCCTTCCTCCAGCCTTAGCTGTCAGGGATGAGATATAAGTGGGATTGGCATTTTCTCCTTCAATAAAGCGATTGGTTATCGCTATCAACTCTTGGTAGGTAGACGGCGCCTTGGTTGTCACTTTGAACTTCAACGGACCTTACCGAAGGCCGTGAATCAAGGCAACCTTATAGTAATCGGGGTTCACATTTCTCACCCCCTGGATCTCTTTCTGAAAATGATCAACGAATCGTGCCACTAATTCGTTGTCTCTCTGCTTGATATCGAAGAGGGCTGCCGGCCCATCTTTCCTTTTCTTTGAAGTGGCAAATCTCAGGAGGAGTTCGCTGCGGAACTCGGCAAAGGAAGAAATTGTGCCTGGAGGTAGCTCATAGAACCACTCCCTCGCCTACCCCTCGAGGGTGGTGACTAGAAGTTTGCACTTTAGGGAATCGGAAAGGCATCTCAAAGCGACTGCCCCCTCGAATGCCTGCAAATGGGAAACTGGATCAATTTCCCCCGAGTAAAAGGGTAGACGCGATTCTCTGAAATTGCTCGGTGCGGACTCCCATCGAATTCTATCAACGAAAGGAGAAGGGGTGTTAATTCGGCGGATAAGCGGACTGGCGCCCGGGGGTCCGTAGGCTCTGCGGACTGCCGATTAGCAAAGTCAAGCCGGCGGGCTGGGGCTTCCCTGGCCGCTTCCCTGAAGAAATCCATCAAGGGAGCGAACTGATCGTTCTGAGGCCGCAGGGGAGTCGCGGGCTGAGCTTGGTGGCGGGACTTAGGAGTTGCTGTAGGTGACCGCAGAGGAGGTGGGCGAGCTGGGGCTTCAGCAACATTCTCCGTGACCTGGGGAGCAAGCCGCTGAGTCAGCGCGAGTAGAGCTGGGTCAAGGGTATCGAGTCGCTGATCATTCTCTCTGCGAGATAGCTCGGCTTCCCAGCGAGATTGTTCCAGCGCCTCCCACAACGAGTCCTCGGGCAAGCTGGAGCGATCAGACCGGCGAGTTCGGCGATCTGACATCTCTGTCTGAAAACTTCAAAAACTACTTGTATCTGAAGGTAGTGTGTTAACTGTTGATACTCGAAATGCAATGGACTCGGGCACCACCAGCTAACCGTTCGAGCACTGGGGAAAGAAGAAAATGCAAACTGCAAACAGTAGTCTACTAAGCGGGTGATAGAAAAGAGCAGAGAAGCCGTGAGCTACGGCGACACAAGACTTCGCCCGTCGCGGCCTGAATGCCACTCTTGCGATGGGCTTGATTTTGATTACAAATGGCGGGTTACAAAAGGTGGAAAGGAAGTTTTGCGAGAAGCAAGCCGGAGTCCGCAAAGCTCGAGATCCGAGTCCGCAGCCTTCAACAAGTAGGCTTTTGTATTCGAGTCAGCGTGCCTTGGGTGCACCACTTCCCCCTATTTATAGGCTTGGGGGCCTACCTAAACGGGCAGGGCTAAGATAACCGGCTGCCCGGGGTAAAAGAAAACCGGGCAGCGGTGACGGGAATCAAAAAGAAAAGAACAAGAAGTCCGTGCGAGATAAGCGGACTGGGCTTGCGAGCTGGAGCAATTCCTGGCCATCCGGAGCGCCATCTCCCTAGAGTGACGCGACCTAGGCGGATTGGGCTTCCGAGCTGGCGAATGAGCGATCTTGAATTCTTTGAGGAGTGGTCTGGGTGGACTGAGTATTGGAGTCCGCATTTGGGGTATCTGGGTGACCTGAGCGGACTAAGAATCGGAGTTCGCGGCTTGAGATGCCCAATGAATACATCGACCGTGTTGCGGATTCTGGGGTTAACAGAGAGGATCTTGACATGATCGGTGGCGGCAAGTGAATGCGACAGCAATACTTTGTATATCCAAACTTCTTGACAAAGCAAGCAAGGTCTACGAACGATCTCAATTGGATCAGTCGCCTTCACCGATTCGGAATGGAGAACTTGTCTCGTTCAACGAATCGAGAGACAAGAGATCTCAAGAGAGGTGCGTGAGATGCACTGCTAGCCTCAGTGCTATCGCCGGAAGATCAAAGATGACCGAAGATTATCGGCGACGACGAACTACGAGCGGCGACAAGCGATCGGCGGTTTCCGCGATGGGCTAGGGCACGGCGTCGGCTGCTATTGATTTCTCGTGAATAGTTACTGTAGAAGTTCAAAATATGCAAGTATTTATACCTGAGGACAACCCTAAAGTCTGTTGTGGGACCCACAAGGAGAAACCCTAGCCCCGGCCGAAACAGCGCATGGCCCATTGGTTCGGTCCAATGAACGGAGGAAAAATGCCTAAGGCAAAATCGGCGGGAATCGTTGGTGATTCCCGTCGAAGTCGGTAGAAATCATTCACGATTCCCGTCAATTCTGCCTTAGCAGAATCCCTGTCTAGAAAACATTCAGCCGAAAGAAATCGGCGGGAATGCGGACAAATTCTCGTCGAAGTTGGCGGGAATCACTTGCGATTCCCGTTGATTCTGCCTTGGCCGAATTCCTGTTGGATAACTGTCAACCGAAAGGAAGTCGGCGGGAATGAAGACTGATTCTCGTCGAATCGGCGGGAATCACTAACGATTCCCGTCGAAGTCGGCGAGAATCACTTAGTGATTCCCGTCGATTTTGACTTAGAAGAATTTATCTTCCTTCCTTTGAAGACTTGGTCTTTGACCCATCTTTGCTCCTCTTCTGCTCTTAATCTACCTCGACCCTGTACTTGAAAATAAGTACACTCCAATAGAGAGAGCACACTTGAGTCAACACACTGATCTACTCAACGAGGGATTACATTGCACAGACCCGTGTATATTGACCCACTACACCCTGACATTGGTGTGTACTTAGCATGGAATAGCTGCAAGCACAACTTGATAGAAGATCATCAAATACATAGTCAATTCACCTTAGCTTGTTCAGGGGCTTCTTCAAATCAGGTACATTGTGGATACAATACCCAACAATCTCCCCCTATTTGAAGAAGCCTAAACCCTACAAGCTAAGGTGAATAGAACAGATGGGAATGAAAATCATAAAATGAAAATTCAGCTGAGAGTCAAATTCATTACCATTTTCCTGAGAGCATACTTAACATTGGTAGCCACTTTAGCCTTAGCGGAGAGGGTAATCTCCCCCTTTTCGGCTTCTGCAAATCTGGGACTTCACTTGGAGCACAAAGCTCCCCCTCATTTCTTACAACCGTGCTCAATCTTGAATTCATAGCAGATTCTTCCCCTTGAACCAAGAGCCTTGAGCCCTTTAGTCTTCAATCTTCATAGTTCAGCATGCCGAGTTCAGTTTTGAAGAGACTGAACTTGGCCTCGTCTAGGGGTTTGTGAAGATATCTACAACCTGCTTATCCGTGGGGACATAGTAGAATGATATATCTTTGTTTTCCACATGCTCCCGAATGAAGTGGTAGCGCACTTCAATATGCTTTGTTCTGCTGTGCGACATTGGATTATTCGCAATTGCAATTGCGCTCGAGGAGTCGCAATACATAGGAACTTCTCTGAACTGCAAGTCATAATCTTTGAGTTGATTTCTGATCCATAGAAGTTGTACGCAACAGCTGCCTGCTGAGATGTACTCAGATTCAGCCGTAGAGGTTGTGAAATAGTTCTGCTTTTTACTGTTCCACGATATAAATTATCTTCCGAGGAATTGGCACGTCCCGGAAGTGCTTTTACTATCATCCCTGCTTCCTACAAAGTCAGCATCTGAAAAGCCTATCAGCTCGACATCATTGTTTCTTGGGTACCACAAGCCAAGATTTGGTGTACCTTTAAGGTATCTAAGAATTCGCTTGGCAGCGACATAATGAGATTCCTTAATGTTCATATGATATCTGGCACAAACGCATGTGGAAAACATAATATCCGGTCTACTCGCAGTAAGGTAGAGCAGGGATCAAATTATGCTTCTGTATTTTGTTTCATCAAAAGGTTTCCCTTTCTCATCCTTGTCCAGAGACATAGTGGATCCCATTAGAGTCCTCATAGAGGTTGCATTCTCCATTCCGAATTTCTTGAGGAGTTCATTTGTGAACTTTGTCTGAGAAATGAAAATTCCATCCTCAGACTGTTTCACTTGAAGTCCCAAGAAATACTTTAGCTCTCCCATGCTGCTCATTTCAAACTTTCCTTGCATAACTTTAGAAAACTTCTTGCAAAGATTATTGTCCGGTGAGCCGAATATTATGTCATCGACAAAGATTTGCACCAGCAGAATCTTGCCTTTGACTTCCCTAAGAAACAATGTCTTATCTATTTTTCCTCTCGAGAACTTGTTCTCAAGAAGAAAACTAGACAGAGTCTCATATCAAGCTAGAGGAGCTTTTTTTAAGCCATATAATGCTTTATTAAGAAAATAAACATGATAAGGGATTGATGGATTAACAAAACTTGGGGGTTGCGCGACATATACTTCCTCTTTCAAATTTCCATTTAGAAACGCAGATTTCACGTCCATCTAATAGACAGTGAATCCTTTGTGAGAGGCATATGCCAAGAATAATCTGATCACCTCCAGCCTTGCAACTGGTGTAAAGGTTTGGTCGAAGTCAATCCCCTCCTCCTGTCTCTAACCTTGTGCAACCAGTCTGGCCTTATTATTGATGATGACACCATGTTCATCCAGTTTATTTCTGAAGATCCACTTGGTGCCGATCACATTCTGTTTCTTTGGTCTGGGAACAAGCGTCTAGACGTTGCATCATTCGAATTGATGCAGTTCATCTTGCATTGCCAATATCCATGATGCATCTTTGTTCGCTTCGTCGAACTTCTTTGGCTCAACCTGTGACAGAAAACTAAGGTGCAGAATCTCGTTAAATGTACCTCTGCGAGTTCTGACACCGTCACGAGGATCTCCTATGATCTGATCTCTAGGATGATCCCTCACATGTCAGAGCTCTAATAGTCTGGCATCTGGAGCTCTAACAGCTTCTCGGGCTTCTCCTTCTTCTGGGATATTCTCTCCATCCTGATCGTCATCTTCTCTAGTTGGCGTTGAGGTGGAAACCTTAACGTACTTGGGAGTTGCACCTTTAGCAGTCTCATCGAGACTTAGCTGTTCAAGACTTGCACCTGCATCTTCAAGAATGCAACTGGAAGAATTACTATGAAGCCAGCTTCCTTCATCAAAAACAACATTAATGGACTCCTCTACCACTAGGGTTTTCTTATTGAAGACCCTATTGTACAACCCCGTATCCGGCCGAGCGGGATCCGCCCCAAGTGACGGACTTGGGGCGAGCTACGAGCGACGATGCGGCACAACCCCGTCCGAAGACGTGCGGGTGCTCGTGCGGGTGCTCGTATATGTGTGTGGAGGTTTTGTGCTTTATATATAATAAATAAATATACTTAGTATATATATTTATTAATGATATATATTAATTATATATAATATATATAATTTCATTATATATATTTGTTTTACATATACATGTTAAGGAGGGGGGAGAGGCATACGGGTGTGGGCAGCAGAAAAACAAAGGAAAAAGCAAAAAAAGAAAAGAGGAAGAAGCAGGGAAAAGGCCTTTAGGGTTTTCCCGATCCAGCCGCCGACAAGCCTGGAACCGGCCTCCTCCTCTCTCGCCGCCGCCGGCAAGCCTGGAGCCGGCCTCCTCCTTCTCTCCCGTTGTCGGCCAAGCCTGGAGCAGAGGCTCGACCTCCCTCCACCCCTCTCGTCGTCGCCGCCTATGGATCTGTAAAGATGATAGCGCAATATCAGTGACAAGAATCCCTCCTAGATCCAACACACGAAGATTTACAAAAGAAGAGAGAAGAGTCATCCCATCAGCAGATAATCTGATTTCTGATACCCACAGCTTCTCCAAACTTTTAATGGACAATAATTGCTTAATCCCTGCATCTGTGATCTTAGAGCATCTTGACAAGTCCAATTCTTTTAGTTTGCTGTGCCCTGAAAGAGGCCAAAGAGCAAAATTATTGATGTTCTTGCAATCTACAATATTCAAGCTATACAAGTGCCGAAATGCCCCTAGGTAAGCCAACCACTCGGCATCCACACTAATATCACCATGCAGGTCAACCTCATGGGTAGAATGCTGGAAAACTTCAAGTAAGGAAGGGAAGAGGAGGCGACGCTAAAAGAGACGGCGGAAGAGAGCGTTGGCGAGCTGAGATGGAAGGCGATCAAGGGTCCTCCGCTGCCTCTGCCATTTCTCCGCGCTTTCGCTGCTCTCTGTCGCGGCTTCTAAGCAGAAATCCACAAGCTCTCGGCCTCTCTCCATCTTCTTCTTTTTGCTGCTGTTTCTTGGCAGAGGGGAAGAGATTTACTCATCTGGTGTGCCGAGGTGGAGATGAGTCGGCCGCCTTTAGAAGCCAAAATGGTAAATCGTGGGATTTCGGTCCAATTTTGGGGATTTGGGGTGCTGCAATGGTCCTCTTTGGCTTTGGTGGTTCGGCCGTCTGGAGTTACGTCGGCCGGGAGCTTCTCTCCAGGCCGGAAATGGGGATTTCCTCTCTCCCCACCGCCGCCTCGAGCAAGGCTCGGCCAAAAAAGGAGATCGGCCACCGGCACCGCCACCAAGCACGCGTCAAGGGTAACGGAGTTTCTTCTTGGGCAGGTGAAGCCCTTATTTTACATATTTGCATGGAAGCCCCTCTCCACCAACGGGTGGGGGAAGGGAGCTCTCCGACGGGTTGACGTGTACGTCCCCGCTATTAATTGCATCTAGTATCCGGAAGTGTGAGTACGGATTTAGGCATGCTGTGTGAAGCCCATTCGGACGTACGAGCCGAATTGGTGATGTTCTGTGTGAAGCCCGTCCGGACGTATGAGCCGGATCGGTGATGTTCTGGGGTTCCCGGAGGAAGACTCCGTGGAAGTTGGATATTGTCTATTTGCAGGGAATGCGCACCGTAGCCCCGAAAAAGGGGTGTACGAAATATGTTTGGCCCGCTTATGTTAGCCGACTGTCATTCAGCTGGCAGTCATTCGTCGAGACGTTGGCGTACAGGTGTTGCAGTACCAAGCGGGGAATAGCGGGCCTAAGCCCAAGCTTGTGTCGGCCCTCGAAGGCCTATTTTTATTTATATTGCCGGCCTGCGTGCCGATGTACGGAATTAATATTCCTGTAATAATTTATAATCTGTGATGCTCTGGGAATGTACGATTTACTCTTTTTTGCTTTGGGCGAGCGGTGTGCTCGTGAACCGCTCGTCCCGTGGGAGCCCCGAGGTTTATGCCGGGAAGCCCCTGTTGGCCTGTTGATAGCCTTTTAAGGCAGCGGAGTCGCGCTGTTTGCAGCCCAGTTTGGCAGCGTGTTATAGACTGGCTCGACGATGTTGCGCCTTTAGTAGCGCGTTTGAGGAGCATTTTGTATAGACCCAAGGAGATACATCTAGATAGGAGAGAGTTGGTCTTGAGACCCTCCTTAGATGTTCTGGTCGGCCAAGAGCGCCCTCCGAAGGTGTCTTAGCTCAGCTTTTGGCTTTGGAGGGGAAGAGTTCGTTAGTCTTCCGGGTATGCGGTGGGTCCTCCACGCTGAGACCTTGGGTCTGTCCCTTACGTTCCTAGTCTAGAGCCTAGATTGTTCATTTGAGTGTAGTAGGTGTGCGGTCACCCCTCTTTTGGGACCCCGAACTCTACGGAAGTCAATTTTGACTTCGGTCAATTTTGGCTTCAACAGTTATGGTGCGGTGAGCGTGGAGAGTGGCCAGCACAGAAAAACTCAGTTGAACGTCGTGGCTATAGAAGAGGAACCAAGTGACGACCAGGGTCATGTGATGAAAGAAGTCCCCTCCCACTCCTCTTTTGTCAATCCTAACGATCCTAGCTTTTCGTCTCCCCTCTGGTTCCCAAGAGGGTGGACGTAGCGGGTAGAGGTGCCTCGTGTCGGACTGTTACTTGATTGATCGGGTTAACAGTTCTTTTGAGTTCTTGGATTATCTTTATGTTTCCTTTATAGTTGTGTTGGAGAGGAGACCCCCCGAGAAGACCCGCTGACCAGGCTCTTATCAAGCTGAAAGGGCTGTAGGCTCACTCGGGGGGTTGGAGTTGGTTTGGAGAGGAGACCCCCGAGAAGACCCGCTGACCAGGTTCTTATCAAGCTGGCAGGGTTGTAGGCTCACTCGGGGGTTGGAGTTGGTTTGGAGAGGAGACCCCCAGGTAGACCCGCTGCACAGGCTCCCATCTAGCTGGCAGGTCCGTAGGCTCGCCTGTGGGGGATAGGATTGGTTTGATTGTCATCGGCACCCCGAGCTCGGCTCGGCCCCAGGTAGACCCGCTGCGCAGGCTCCCATCTAGCTGGCAGGTCCGTAGGCTCGCCTATGGGGGATAGGATTGGTTTGATCGTCATCGGCACCCCGAGCTCGGCTCGGCCCCAGGTAGACCCGCTGCGCAGGCTCCCATCTAGCTGGCAGGTCCGTAGGCTCGCCTGTGGGGGATAGGATTGGTTTGATCGTCATCGGCACCCCGAGCTCGGCTCGGCCCCAGGTAGACCCACTGCGCAGTCTCCCATCTAGCTGGCAGGTCCGTAGGCTCGCCTGTGGGGGATAGGATTGGTTTGATCGTCATCGGCACCCCGAGCTCGGCTCGGCCCCAGGTAGACCCGCTGCGCAGGCTCCCATCTAGCTGGCAGGTCCGTAGGCTCGCCTGTGGGGGATAGGATTGGTTTGATCGTCATCGGCACCCCGAGCTCGGCTCGGCCCTAGGTAGACCCGCTGCACAGGCTCCCATCTAGCTGGCAGGTCCGTAGGCTCGCCTGTGGGGGATAGGATTGGTTTGATCGTCATCGGCACCATGAGCTCGGCTCGGCCCCAGGTAGACCCGCTGCGCAGGCTCCCATCTAGATGGCAGGTCCGTAGGCTCGCCTGTGAGGGATAGGATTGGTTTGATCGTCATCGGCACCCCGAGCTCGGCTCGGCCCCAGGTAGACCCGCTGCGCAGGCTCCCATCTAGCTGGCAGGTCCGTAGGCTCGCCTGTGGGGGATAGGATTGGTTTGATCGTCATCAGCACCCCGAGCTCGGCTCGGCCCCAGGTAGACCCGCTGCGCAGGCTCCCATCTAGCTGGCAGGTCCGTAGGCTCGCCTGTGGGGGATAGGATTGGTTTGATCGTGATCGGCACCCCGAGCTCGGCTCGGCCCCAGGTAGACCCGCTGCGCAGGCTCCCATCTAGCTGGCAGGTCCGTAGGCTCGCCTGTGGGGGATAGGATTGGTTTGATCGTCATCGGCACCCCGAGCTCGGCTCGGCCCCAGGTAGACCCGCTGCGCAGGCTCCCATCAAGCTGGCAGGTCCGAAGGCTCGCCTGTGGGGGAAAGGTTGGCTTTTGAGATGTTTTGGTTTAGCCGCTTCTACGACACCCCGAGCCGGGCTCGGCCCCAGGTAGACCCGCTGCGCAGGCTCCCATCAAGCCGGCAGGTCTGAAGGCTCGCCTGTGGGGGAAAGGTTGGCTTTTGAGATGTTTTGGTTTAGCCGCTTCTACGACACCCCGAGCCGGGCTCGGCCCCAGGTAGACCCGCTGCGCAGGCTCCCATCAAGCCGGCAGGTCCGAAGGCTCGCCTGTGGGGGAAAGGTTGGCTTTTGAGATGTTTTGGTTTAGCCACTTCTACGATACCCCGAGCCGGGCTCGGCCCAAGGTAGACCCGATGCGCAGGCTCCCATCAAGCCGGCAGGTCTGAAGGCTCGCCTGTGGGGGAAAGGTTGGCTTTTGAGACGCTTCGGTTTAGCTACTTCATCGGCGCCTCGAGCCGGGCTCGGCCCCAGGTAGACCCGCTGCGCAGGCTCCCATCAAGCCGGCAGGTCCAAAGGCTCGCCTGTGGGGGAAAGGTTGGCTTTTGAGATGCTTATGTTTAGCTACTTCATCGACGCCTCGAGCCGGGCTCGGCCCCAGGTATACTTATTGAAAGTAAGGGTATAAGGGCAGTTCGGTAGCAGGGAGCGTTACAAGTATCAAGTGGTTCAAACTAATCAAAAGGTGCACGGGGAGTTTAGTGTTTTGAATGCAAGTTTTGGTTTTTCTCAAAATTTTTCTTTTGGGTCGGCTCCCACTCGCCGGATACTTGGGATTGGACATTTCTTTCCGAGCTTGTACCAACCTCGAAAAGAGCGGGGATTGTGTACAACCCCGTATCCGGCCGAGCGGGATCCGCCCCAAGTGACGGACTTGGGGCGAGCTACGAGCGACGATGCGGCACAACCCCGTCCGAAGACGTGCGGGTGCTCGTGCGGGTGCTCGTATATGTGTGTGGAGGTTTTGTGCTTTATATATAATAAATAAATATACTTAGTATATATATTTATTAATGATATATATTAATTATATATAATATATATAATTTCATTATATATATTTGTTTTACAAATACATGTTAAGGAGGGGGGAGAGGCATACGGGTGAGGGCAGCAGAAAAACAAAGGAAAAAGCAAAAAAAGAAAAGAGGAAGAAGCAGGGAAAAGGCCTTTAGGGTTTTCCCGATCCAGCCGCCGACAAGCCTGGAGCCGGCCTCCTCCTCTCTCGCCGCCGCCGGCAAGCCTGGAGCCGGCCTCCTCCTTCTCTCCCGTTGTCGGCCAAGCCTGGAGCAGAGGCTCGACCTCCCTCCACCCATCTCGTCGTCGCCGCCTATGGATCTGTAAAGATTATAGCGCAATATCAGTGACAGGAATCCCTCCTAGATCCAACACACGAAGATTTACAAAAGAAGAGAGAAGAGTCATCCCATCAGCAGATAATCTGATTTCTGATACCCACAGCTTCTCCAAACTTTTAATGGACAATAATTGCTTAATCCCTGCATCTGTGATCTTAGAGCATCTTGACAAGTCCAATTCTTTTAGTTTGCTGTGCCCTGAAAGAGGCCAAAGAGCAAAATTATTGATGTTCTTGCAATCTGCAATATTCAAGCTATACAAGTGCCGAAATTCCCCTAGGTAAGCCAACCACTCGACATCCACACTAATATCACCTTGCAGGTCAACCTCATGGGTAGAATGCTGGAAAACTTCAAGTAAGGAAGGGAAGAGGAGGCGACGCTAAAAGAGACGGCGGAAGAGAGCATTGGCGAGCTGAGATGGAAGGCGATGAAGGGTCCTCCGCTGCCTCTGCCATTTCTTCGCACTTTCGCTGCTCTCCATCGCGGCTTCTAAGCAGAAATCCACAAGCTCTCGGCCTCTCTCCATCTTCTTCTTTTTGCTGCTGTTTCTTGGCAGAGGGGAAGAGATTTGCTTATCTGGTGTGCCGAGGTGGAGATGAGCCGGCCGCCTTGAGAAGCCAAAATGGTAAATCGTGGGATTTCGGTCCAATTTTGGGGATTCGGGGTGCTGCAATGGTCCTCTTTGGCTTTGGTGGTTCGGCCTTCTGGAGTTACGTCGGCCGGGAGCTTCTCTCCAGGCCGGAAATGGGGATTTCCTCTCTCCCCACCGCCGCCTCGAGCAAGGCTCGGCCAAAAAAGGAGATCGGCCACCTGCACCGCCGCCAAGCACGCGTCAAGGGTAACGAAGTTTCTTCTTAGGCAGGTGAAGCCCTTATTTTACATATTTGCATGGAAGCCCCTCTCCACCAACGGGTGGGGGAAGGGAGCTCTCCGACGGGTTGACATGTACGTCCCCGCTATTAATTGCATCTAGTATCCGGAAGTGTGAGTACGGATTTAGGCATGTTGTGTGAAGCCCATTCAGACGTACGAGCCGAATTGGTGATGTTCTGTGTGAAGCCCGTCCGGACGTATGAGCCGGATCGGTGATGTTCTGGGGTTCCCGGTGGAAGACTCCGTGGAAGTTGGATATTGTCTATTTGCAGGGAATGCGCACCGTAGCCCCGAAAAAGGGGTGTACGGAATATGTTTGGCCCGCTTATGTTAGCCGACTGTCGTTCAACTGGCAGTCGTTCGTCGAGACGTTGGCGTACAGGTGTTGCAGTACCAAGCGGGGAATAGCGGGCTTAAGCCCAAGCTTGTGCCGGCCCTCGAAGGCCTATTTTTATTTATATTGCCGGCCTGCGTGCCGATGTACGAAATTAATATTCCTGTAATAATTTATAATCTGTGATGCTCTGGGAATGTACGATTTACTCTTTTTTGCTTTGGGCGAGCGGTGTGCTCGTGAACCGCTCGTCCCGTGGGAGCCCCGAGGTTTATGCCGGGAAGCCCCTGTTGGCCTGTTGATAGCCTTTTAAGGCAGCGGAGTCGCGCTGTTTGCAGCCCAGTTGGGCAGCGTGTTATAGACTGGCTTGACGATGTTGCGCCTTTAGTAGCGCGTTTGAGGAGCATTTTGTATAGACCCAAGGAGATACATCTGGATAGGAGAGAGTTGGTCTTGAGACCCTCCTTAGATGTTCCGGTCGGCCAAGAGCGCCCTCCGAAGGTGTCTTAGCTCAGCTTTTGGCTTGGGAGGGGAAGAGTTCGTTAGTCTTCCGGGTATGCGGTGGGTCCTCCATGCTGAGACCTTGGGTCTGTCCCTTACGTTCCTAGTCTAGAGCCTAGATTGTTCATTTGAGTGTAGTAGGTGTGCGGTCACCCCTCTTTTGGGACCCCGAACTCCACGGAAGTCAATTTTGACTTCGGTCAATTTTGGCTTCAACACCTGTATGCCCAACTATGGCTACTATAGCCCATGAAGATGCCTTCAAAGCATTTATCTCCGAATTTAGTACGTGAGTACTTCCCATTATTGAGTACATAGCATCTGCAGCCAAAAATCCTTAAATAGGACATGGTCGGTTTCCTGCCTTTCAATAGCTCATAAGACGTCTTACGATGATTCTTGTTGATAAATGCTCAGTTCTGCACATGACAAGCCGTATTGACAGCCTTTGCCTAGAAGTACTCTGGAAGAGAGGCGTCATTCAACATTGTCGTACATGCTTCAATGAGCGTTCTATTTCTCCTCTCCGAAACTCCGTTTTGCTAAGGAGTACGCGGGGAGGAAAACTCATGAAAGATACCATGTTCTTCACAGAATTGTGTCATAGCACCAGACTCGAATTCTTTTCCATGGTCACTTTTGATTTTGACTACGGAGCAGTTAAGTTCGTTCTAAATCTGCTTGATAAAATTAGTGAAGATATCAAACGTATCTGACTTTCATTTCAAGAAGAACACCCACGTAAACCGAGAGTGATAATCAACAATAACTAGCATTTACGATTTGCCTCCTAAGCTATGAACTTGCATTGGACCAAACAACTCCATATGCAGAAGATAAAGACATCTGGAGGAGTCTTTTTCTGCAATGCCCTTAAAGGTAGCCCGAGTGTATTTGCCCTTCTGGCATGCAGGACAAGGGCTATCTTTGATGCACTTAATAGTAGGGGTATCCCTTACTAAATTCTTAGAAAACAACATATTAATTGTCTTGAAATTAATATGTGCTAATCTCTTGTGTCATTGTTCACAAAGAGATGCACTGCCTTTTGCGACTAGGCACACGGGGGTAGAAGAGTCTAAGCTAAAAAAATCTAAGCAAAAGATATTTCTGCTCCTAATGCCAGTTAATACCGTCTCCAAAGAGGCACACGATATTATCAAGCACTTCTCCTTGCAGAACTTAACGGCGTATCCTTTATCACACAACTGGCTTACACTGATCAGGTTATGGTTTAACCATTCAACATAGGCCACGTCGGTGATAGAGAATACACCGTTGGAAATCATTCCATAACCTCTGGTGACTCCTCAATCAGATCCTCCAAAGATGACTTTGGGTCCATTTTCGACTGGGGTGTAATCACGCAACAGGCTTCTTGTCTCGGTCATATGCCGGGAACATCCATTGTCCAAGTACCAGATTGGCGTTTTGGTTGCCTTTGGACATACCTGCAAAACAGAATTAGTTTTCCTTAGGAACCCAATCGAACTTGGATCCTAGATTCCTTGTTAGCACACTCCCCCTCGGGTGGTTAACCCTACGAGTGGTCGGCCTCGCATTGCTAACATGAGGAGTCTCGTTGAATCTTGGATTAAAATAGCAATCCACAGCAACATGACCAACTTTGCAACAGCACCAACAGTCAAACCTATTGTACCGTTTCCTAGGCTCCTGCTTCACCCTTGGAACGGTGGGTCCAGCCGGGGCCTTGAATCTGGAGGTGGAGACATCATGATGATAGTAGTCACACGATTTCTTCACTTCTTGTTCCTTCAATATTATAGGCTTGGCCTTTGGTGCCTGCTTTCTATTATGGCCGTTAGAGAAGTGGCCATAATTCTCCACTTGGATTTCCTCATAAGGTGCCTTGAAGACACTCTCACCGTAGTTTCGGGGGAAGGTCAAACCATCATACCGGCTCTTGGGCTTTTCAACCGAGGGTCGGAAGAAGTGGCAATAGGTTGACTCAAAGTCCTACTCATTGCAAGGAAAGCCAGGATTTCTGAATGAAAAAGGATCGAGTGGGGCCTTTCCCTTTTCTGCAGTAGAGGCCTTCTTAGCAGCCTTATTTTTCCTCTGTGTTCTGTTTCCCCTTGATGATTTACCAGGCACGCCAACATGCCCTAAGCTAGCCCCCTTAGCCTAAGCAGAGAATTCATCAACCAGAGGAAGAACAGTCTTAGGCATAGAGAAGATTTTGACAATCTTCCTTTCTGCCACAAGCTGTTCTTCCAACTTATTGATTTCTTCCTGTTTTTGTTCAAGGAGCCTTAGAGACTCTGAGTGCTCAGAAGTCAGGTCTAGGTCTTCCTGTCGGAGAGAAATCAAGCTAGTGATCTCTTCTCTTAGGGACACACCCTCATCCTTAAGGAATTTGACTTCCTTTTTCTGAGCCCTCAACCTCTTACGACATTCCTCAAAGGTATTAAGCAGAATCTCATACTTTTCGAGGAGCTCAGCTTCACGAGCAGATGGGCTGTCCTCGAGATCATCATCAGGAGACTCAGAGTCAGAGTCAGAGAGGAGGGTACGATATTTTACCTTCCCAGTAAATGGGGGGCAGTCTCCTTCTAAGTCGGAGCTACCCATTAGCCCGAAGTAGGCTTCCTCATCATCACTGGAGTCTGAAGAATAAGATTCACTCAGTGTCTTTAGCTTTTTAGCAATGTAGCTCCTCTCCTTCTTCTTATCTCTAGAGGACCTGTGCTCCTCTCCCTTCCCCTTGTCTCTCTTGCTTTGGTGGCAGTCAGCAACGAAGTGGCCTGGCTTATTGCATCCAAATCAAACGATGTCAGCAGAGCGATGTTTGTTCTGTTTGAATTCATACATGTTAGAAGAGTAGTTCTTCTTCTGATGTCTGGAGGAGGAGCCGTCTCTCTTTCTTTGATTCCTCAACTTGAGGAACTTCTTGAACTCTCGAGTGATGAAGGAGAATTCTTCTTCAGATAGCTCTGAGCTGGAAGAGAATTGCTCAGAGTCTTCTTCCTCATCCTTTTTCCAGGAGCAGGACGAGGCCTCACCCTTGACTTTCCTTGAGTGATTGGCTTTCAGGGCTATAGTCATTTCTTTGGTAGCGGCTTTATCGGCTTCTTCTTCAGTTTTTCTGGTGTTCAGCTGAAGCTCATAGGACATAAGCTTTCCAAACAGTATCTGGGGATCAGTTTCTGCCAGCTTGCCAAACTCTCTGATGGCACAGATCTTTGTGTCCCATTCCTCAGTAAGGGATCTAAGGAATTTGTCATTTAGTTCACCATCGGTGAACACTCTGCCATAACCCTTCAGGGCATTGACGATCTTCAGGAAGTTCTCGAATGTCACTCCAATTTCTTCCTTGGGACCTTGCCTGAAGGCCTCATACTTTTTGTTCAGAAGGGATCTTCGATCATCCCTTACTTCATCTGTGCCTTCCATCAGGATGATCAGACAGTGCCAGATGCCCTTGGCAGTCCTGCAGTTGGTTAAATTTTGCATCATCGAATCATCGACGGCGCTTAAAAGAATGTTCTGAGCTTTCTTGTCTAGTCCGACAAGCACCATCTCATCCTTATCCATTTCGGAGAGCTTCTTTGGCACCATCTTGGTAGGATCAATGGTGGAGGCCTTAGTGGGGATATAAGGGCCCTCCTCCACTACCATGAAGTGTCGAGGGTCGACTACTTCCATGTAGAACCTGATCCTTTCCTTCCAGATGGGAATGTTCAGCTTGGTGCACACTGGGATCTTTCCTGAATACTTGAGTCCATCAATTCCCGAGATCTTCTTTCCTCTTGACACTAGAAACAGGATCTTACTCAAGGTGTTAACCTTATTGACGAGTAACCTCCCTCTGATACCACTTGAAAGTATCTAGTGGCGACTAAATCCACCTATGGGGGGTGGGAATAGGTGTCGTGCGGTCTTTTGCGGAATTAAATTAACCTGCACAAATTAACAAACACAACACAGAAAACACACAAAAAGTTATAGTGGTTCCTCGATTTGGGTATGTCCACTTTCCCCCTTCGACCTATCTCCCACCAAGGGACGACTCGGTTACTTCTCAAAACGGATTGAAATCCAATCCTCACACTATGTAAGGAACCCTTCGAACAAAGGAGTCACAACTCCACCACCACGGGTTGAACCCAACCCTTACTACTAGGAATAAAAATTCGTTTACAACAAAGCCTAAATAGAATATATAAGAAAATACAAATAACGCTTATGGAGAATCCGATGTCCTTCTTCGTTCGTTGAGGCTTTCTTGAAAGTAACGAAGAGTCCACAACCGGATTTCTCTCTTGGAGAGTATCTTGACAAGATCGGCGGCAGTAAGTGAATGCAACGACGATACTTTGTAGATCCAAACTTCTTGACGTAGCAAGAAATGTCTACGAATGATCTCAGTCGGATCAGTCGTCTTCACTGATTCGGAATGGAGAACTAGTCTCGTTCAACGAATCGAGAGACAAGAGATTTCTAGAGAGATGCGTGAGACGCACTGCTCGCCTCGGTGATGTCGCTGGAAGATCAATGATGACCGGAGATTATCGGCAACGACGAACTGCAAGCGACGACAAGCGATTGGCGGTTTCTGCGATTCGCTAGGGCACGACATCGGTTGCTTTTGATTTCTCATGAATAGTTACTATAAAAGTTCAAAATATGCGAGTATTTATTCCTAAGGCTAACCCTAAAGTCTGTTGTGGGACCACAAGGAGAAACCCTAGCCCCGGCTGAAACAGTGCACGGCCTCTTGTTTCGGTCCAGTGAATGGAGGAAAAATGCCTAAGGCAAAATTGGCGGGAATCGTTGGTGATTCCCGTCTTAGTCGGCGGGAATCATTCAAGATTCCCGTCGATTCTGCCTTAGCAGAATCCCTGTCTGGAAAACAGTCAGCCAAACGAAATCGGCGGGAATGCAGAATGATTCTCGTCGAAGTCGGCGGGAATCACTTGCGATTCCCGTCGATTTTTCCTTGGCAGAATTTTTGTTAGATAACTGTCAACCGGAAGGAAGTCGGCGGGAATGCAGACTGATTCTCGTCGAATTGGCGGGAATCACTAATGATTCCCGTCAAAGTCGGGGAGAATCACATAGTGATTCCCGTCGATTTTGACTTAGAAGAATTTCTCTTCCTTCCTTCGAATACTTGGTCTTTGACCCATCTTTGCTCCTCTTCTGCACTTGATCTACCTCGACCCTGTACATAAAAATAAATACACTCCAATAGAGAGAGCACACGTGAGTCAACACAATGATCTACTCAACGAGGGATTACGTTGCGCAGACCCGTGTATATTGACCCACTGCACCCTGACATTGGTGTGTACTTAGCATGGAATAGCGGCAAACACAACTTGATAGAAGATCATCAAATACATAGTCAATTCACCTTAGCTTGTTCAGGGGCTTCTTCAAATCAGGTACATTGTGGATACAATACCCAACACCTCTAACAACATCACTCTGTTTTATGGACTCTTATTGGCCAAGATTATAAACTCGGGGTTGCACTTGGGATGCTGTTAATTACATCACTAACGTTCCCTTTTCCCTATAAGACGCTCCAGTCTTTTTCTCTATTTTTGTGGGGCGCCTCCAACAATACTTAGCCATATGAACCACCTCTCCACATGTATAACATGTGATAGCGCCTCTGCCAGTAGTTGATCCCAAAGTAAACGTAGAAGGAGCCGGTGCAGAAGTTTTTGGCTTCATGTTCCACTGTTTGTACCCAACCTTTGAAGAACTATGTATCTTGAAATCTGGCTTCTTCACCACCAAATCATTCTTGCGTTGCACATGCTTCATATAAGGTTCAAGGGAACGGGCTGTATTAACCAAGGTAAGAAAACAATGAGTCATTGGTCCTGAGAGAAGCAATCGCAATTCATCCGTCAACCCTTCATTGAACCTGTTTGTCTTTCGTTCCTCGTCTGCTAACGTGGATCCTGCATACATTCCCAATCAAGCAAACTCGTGCAAGTAGTCGTCAACTGACCTCTCACCTTGAGTTAACCTTTTAAATTGATTTTCCATCGCGATCCGCTACGCAGATGGGTTATATCGTACTAGAAAGAACCTCGAGAAATCTTCCATGGAGATCTCCACTAACAACTGACAAACAAATTGGTGTTGTTCTTGTTCCTTCCACCAAAGTCTTGCTTCATCATCGAGCAAGAAGATAGCTATAAGGGCTTTCTACCACTCAACTGTCTCAATTGCTATCAAAATTTTTTGTACTCTCATGAGCCAATCTTTGCCTTGTGTTGGGGTTCCAGTAGCCATAAACATAGGTGGTTTGAAACTCATCATGTGTTTCAACTGCCCTTCCATCGCCCGCCTAGCGGTCACTGGCTCCACAACCACATGTCTTATCACTATTTGTTCAACCATGCCAACTGGTTCTTGAACCACCGCAGGATTAGGAGGTTTCCTTTGACTTCCGAGTTGCATATTAAGTAACATGACGACGGCTTCAGCAATTAACCGTATAGTTTTAGAAGAAGGAAGAGGTGTTTGCACCTCATTTGAAACACACAACTTAGCAACTAAAACTATTGCCAAAAGCAATAATAGAAACATGCAGGTTCCTCAAACATGTGTCTTTTCATTCCTAAGTGGGCATTCATGGGTTCATTATTATTATAACGGTAACTCACATACACGTGCTCACAACCCTTTAAAAAGAATTCGACCACGAAGTCGAATAAGGAAGACCATGAATAGAATTTGATAATAATTTTATTACACCTCTGTCCGTCACATGAAATATAATAGAGGGTCCGGCCGGGGCCCCATGCCAAATTCCGCAGACAGTCTGTGACGTTACTTATGAATATCAAAAAATAGTACATGCATCCGAACTCAGAGCATTCTAGCGGATGCTTTAGGGGTTATTATTGAACTCATCACACATGAATGTCCACTATATATAAATAACCACATTTATATATCACAGGAATGTATACAGAAATACACAAAAGAGTTTGGCCTTACAGTTAAACTTCACAGGTGTGGATTACATACATCGGCACGCAAGCCGGCAACACATGAAAATAGTAAAACTTTTCCCACTCAGCCTTTGAAGACCAGCATAGCAGCAAGGGCTTCAACACGTTATTTCCTGCTCGGTCCAGCACCTGCACAACATAGCCCACAAAAACGTGGCAAACAAAGCAACAGTCAACTTTTGCTGACCAATATTATAACTACCCCACCCCTTACTCGGGGCGGTGAATCTCCTTCCCTACCAGCAATGCAATATCAACAGATATATCACAAGAAAGTGCACGACCACACATTTCAATATATCACAGATGTCGGTTGCATGGACCGATGCTCCGTGCACTCAGGGCACATTATCGTTGTATCGAAAAACCAGGATCCCACCACCGTTCAGAGGTCCCAGACTTAACGGTAAGTTTTATCATTCTAGTCTTAATGGCACACATGCCTTAGACTCTCATTATGCACTCAAATGAGACCAATAACCTCGTTCTACCAGTCTATCAAACATAATGCGGGTACGGTTCAGCCTTACCTGTTTCTTAAGTTGTCAATCGACGTGGGTCATTTTTCCCCTTTCCCATTCGTCTCACTGGCTTTTAAGAGCTCGTAGCTCACATTATCCACACCGTCCTCCAAGGACTGGCTTCACAATAGGTTTTCAGGGAGCTATCGCCAGCGACAACCAGTATCGTCGGGCGTTAGCGATAGATTTCAACTTTTGTCACCAACGTCAATCATAACTGGACCAACGATCCAGAAAACCCTGCAGCAACCTGCAGTGAAAAAACCCAGTTCTTTCATACCACAAATAGCGCTCTGGGATCTATCGCCACCGGCAAAATCAACAATTTCTCCAAAATTGTGATTATACCAGGGTATTTTCCTAGAGCTCTTCTCTATTACTTCCTGTTGCTCCAATTCACAAGCATAACCCACAGACTTCGTAAAATACTCGTTTATACACGGAGTCTTCTCCGGTTTGCAAAATAAAATATCACCAATCCAGACCAACCTGTCCGGATGGGCTTCCCACAACATGCCTATTCCAAACTTTATATTTCTGGATCTAATGCAATATTAAATGGGGATCATACCGATCGATCCATTGGAATCCACCCTTTTTCGACCCTTTTGGTGAGGGGTTCCATGCAGGTATGCTTATTGAGGACTTCACTTATCAAGGAGAAAATCTTTACCCTTGTAGTTTGTTTTGGAGCCATGGCGTTAGCATTCTATCCGGATGGAAATGAGCATGTCGCATTCCTCTTCATGGATCTAGTATTTGATCTTTATTTCATCCACAAGATATTCTTCTCCAAGCTATACATGCTTCAGCCAAACCCTTAGCTCCAACACAAACTCAGCCTTCTTCCTTAACTTTCCTTTCTCAAGGAGTGGATGAAATGAAGAGAGAGAGAGAGAGAGAGTAAGAAGGAGATAATGATCTCCTCAATCCACACCCCTCTACTTAAGTGACCTTGGGTTTAGCCCCAGCCACATGATTAATCCATCAAAATGAAGCAAAGGCAAAGATTTGGGTTGACTGGTCAACTTTTCCGTTATCGCCTGGCAACATCGGCTGTCACTACCTGGTGACATCGACTTAACCGCTTTACCGCTTTGACCCAGGTCAACCACCGCTTATCGGACGCTCGTTGTCCAAACCGACACATGTCTCACGCCACATAGCTCTATCTCCCGGCGACATCAACTGTCGCAACTCGGCAATATCATTGGACGATTCGTCAAGTGTGTCGAATGCGTCGAGTGCCGACTCAACGCTGTATCGCTATCGCCACAAGGCGATACGCACTATCACCCGGTGATAGCGACAAAAGTTTTGCTGTCAATTTTGGGGTGTTACATTTTTTGTAGAGATTAACAGGTGTTCATGAGGTCATTTTAGATACTCTAATTATATTTATCATTTACTTGTTCTTGACTTCTCCTTTGGATAGATTAGCAGGAGTTCACGAATTCACTTCAAATACTTGCGTTATATTTTAAATTAACCAGCTTTTGACTTCTCTTTTTCAGGGATTAGCAGGTGTTCGCGAGTTCACTTCAGGTCTCACATTATATTTTAAATTTACCAGCTTTTGATTTCTCTTTTGCATGGATTAGTAGGTGTTCGGTAGTTCACCTCAGGTACTTGTGTTATATTTTAAATTTACCTACATCCTCCTTCTCTTTTGCATAGATTAGTAGGCGTTCACGAATTCACTTCAAGTACTAAAATTTTATTTTAAAATTACTTAATTTTAAATTCTCTTTTGCAGAGATTAGTAGGTGTTCGCGATTTCATTTCAGATACTCTCATTATATTGAAAGTTTACCTACTTTTGACTTTTCCTTTGCCAAGATTAGCAGGAGTTC
This sequence comes from Platanthera zijinensis, assembly GCA_039513925.1. NCBI lineage: Eukaryota > Viridiplantae > Streptophyta > Magnoliopsida > Asparagales > Orchidaceae > Platanthera > Platanthera zijinensis. Next base: position 149,653,076 of record CM077093.1, read on the forward strand.
ACAAGTTTACTTCAGGAACTTGCATTATATTTTTAATTTACTTGTTTTTTACTTATTTTTTGTAGATATTACTAGGTGTTTCCGAGTTCACTTCAGGTACTCAGGTTATTGTTTATATATGCCTGCTTTTCTCTTCTCTTTTGTAGAGATTAGTTGGTGTTTGCATGTTCACTTCAGGTACTCGCGCTTTATTTTAAATTTATCCGCTTTTGACTTCTACTCGGTAGAGATTAGCAGGTGTTTGCGAGTTCATTTCAGATACTTGCATTATATTTTAATTTTAACTGCTTTTGACTTCTCATTTCCAAAGATTAGCAGGTGTTCGCGAGTTAACTTCTGTTACTCGCATTATATTTTAAATTTACCTGCTTTTAAGTTTTCTTTTGTAGAGTTTAGTAGGGGTTTCGCGAGCTCACCTCATGTACTCATGTTCTATTTTAAATGTACCTGCTTTTGACAACTCTTTGTAGAGATTAGAAGGTATTCATTAGTCCACTTCAGGTACTCACATTATATTTTAAATTTACCTACTTTTGACTTCTCTTTTGTTAATATTAGCAGGTGTTCGCGAATTCACTTCAAGTACTCGCATTTAATTTTAAATTTACCTACTTTTGACTTCTTCTTTGCAGAGATTATCAGGTGTTCGCGAGTTCACTGCAGGAACTCGCGTTATATTTTAAATTTACCTCCTTTTGACTTCTCCTTTGTAGAGATTAGTAGGTGTCCGTGAGTTGACTTCAGGTACTCGCATTATATTTTAAATTTATCTGCTTTTGACTTCTCTTTTGGAGAGATGACAGTACGTTTTGTAGTTTAAACTATTAGGATATTTTATAGTTTTTAACACTCTAATTCTTGTCTTATTAGCTTAATTTTTATCTTTCTTATGTAAATATTATTTCCACAAACATTTTATTGTCTTTTTGTAGGTTTCCAGAATTTTGGCCAAAGATGACCTGACACGCCCCCTGTCACGCCCTCCCTGGGCGTGTAATAGGGCATGTCACCCGATCCTAAAGAAGTCAGACACCAGTGGAAAGTCCAGAGTTCTTCCTGAGTAGGTCACAGCCTTAAAAACGGCCGTGTCGCTGGCCGTGTCAAGCTGGCGTGTCACCAGAGACCAATTATAAGGAAAAATGGCTATCATGCCCCCTGACATGCCCTCCTTGGGCGTGTCCCAGGGCGTGACACGGGGCATGTTTCCCTCTGCCCGAAGCCTGCCGCTGCATTAAATGATTTTTCACTTTATCAAAACAATTGTACTCTCATGCCCCCTACACGGGTGTGACCCAGGGCGTGTTCGCCCCCTCTTCAAAGACTGATGGATTTCCGACCAATGAGTTCGATGCGAAATACGTGTCACGCCCCCCTATACGACTGTGACCCAGGGTGTGTCCACCATCGTATAAAAGCAATCATCCTTCTCGCCAGAATCTAGAACCTGAGGTCAACCCCGTACGTGTCACGCCCCCCTGACTCGCCCTCTCTTGGCGTGTTATGGGCGTGACCAACATGAGATTTTTTTCCTATAAATTCAAGGCCACCCCTTCCATTTCAGAATAGTTTTGGTTGAGAGGGGAGGTGCTGCCCTTTTGTTTACTAGTCCTTTTCATGCTTTTTCTCCCTCTCTCTCTCTTTCTAATTTTAGTTTTTCTTAACCCTTGTTTAGTTTTAGCTTTGGTAATAGCTTTTGTAACTGTTTTAGTTGTTAAATGTAATGCTAGCTTAGGTTTCATTTTCATGCAAGTGTAATCCTCTTATTTCAAGTTGTTGTAGCTCTCTTTAATATTAATAAAAGTGCTCTTTTCTTATATTTGTGTTCTTAATGCTTATCTACTCATCCCTCCTCCACTTTGCTATGATTAACTAATCCTCCTTGTACTGGATCTTGATGAACTGAGGTTCTAGTTTATTAAGTTAAGATGCTTTGAATTTACTTTTTATTTTTAGGGTTTAGGCCTTTGAATTACTCTTGATTTTTCTCGTTTGGAGATTTATCATCGATATATATCTTCGATCTTAGCTTTTATTCTTTGCTAGCTGAGAGGCCGATAGTTTGAAGTGAACATTTCAAGAGTAAAGAGAGTTGTACGCACCCCTAGAGAAAGGCAGACGTACAAATCTCCCGGATTGGAGTAAAATCCAATAGTGGGGTTCACTGCGTAAAGCGAGCTTTAGGTCTCCGATTTAGACGAGAGTCAATCGGACCTTCCTAAACTCAGTTGGGCACTACTTCGAGAGAAGCGTGTTCAAGCTTTAGGAACCTCCACGGCCAAGGACCTTCACCCTATTAAGTTTAGGTTATTTATCGTGTTTTTAATCGACTCTTGCCGAGGTGATTCTTGATCAAGTGCTTTACATCTAATTGTTCCAACCCTTTATCGTAATCGCTTCTTTTATGCTTTAAATTTAGCTAGAATTAGTTCTCTTTTTATGCAAAAATTCCTTTCTTTAGTGCGTTTAGATTTCTCTTTAACCCTAAAGATTTTTCGTCAATAAAATAAAAGTCTTCCTATGAGTAGGTTTACTCAACAGTTCCCGGATTTCAAAACGACACTTGTGTCCCGTTGCTACAGTTCGATAAGTATACTTGCCTAATTGGATTGCTAGTTCGGCTCTCTTTTCTTAAGCAGAAAGCGATCACCATGTTTTTGGCGCCGTTGTCGAGGAGCAACTTTTGTTGTTATATCAAAAACACGAACCTATTACTTTTAACAATTCTCTTTCTCACCCCTCCAAAAAAAATTTAAATCCAAAAATTTTATTACCGCTCTTAATAGAAACCCACTTCGGAATTTTTCTACGCCACCTAAATCTCTCGACAAGGGCGATGTGGCTCTAAATTCCACTATCTTGTCTAGCACCTTGCGAACCCTTCATCGGGTAGCCCTTGGGAAATTCGAGAGTTAAATTATCTTTAAAAAAATCAATTTCAAAAAAAAATTATTAGTTCTCTTTTTCTAGTTTATTTATTTCTCTTTCTTTATCTTCTCTTCTTCTAGTGCATGACCCGCAGGAGTCCGTCGGTTATTTATGACTTGGACCACGAAATTAAGCATACTCTTCTGAGAAGATAGCAATTTCAAGGCCATACTTTCCAAATACCGGTTGAGGATTCCGAGTCACTTTCTACTTTAAGAATGGAAGAACCCCACGTGGAGGAGGTGGTGCATAGGCCTATGTCCTTTTATGCATGACCGAATCTAGTGGGAACATAATCCAATATAGTGCGCCATTTTATAGCTAATAATAATTTTGAACTAAAGCCTAACATAATTCAAATGGTGCAGTAGTATGTGCAATATGATGGACTTCAAGATGAAGATCCGAACGCACATATAGCAAACTTTCTTGAGATTTGTGACACCTTCAAGATAAATGGTGTTAGAAATGATTTTATTAGGCTAAGATTATTTCCTTTCTCCCTTAGAACTAAAGCAAAATAGTGGTTGAACACTCTGCCAAGAGGGAGCATAACCACTTGGGATCAATTAACTGAAAAATTCATGGCGAAGTATTTTCGGCCAGCTAAAACTGAAAAACTTAGGAACGATATTCTGCTTTTGGACAAATAGACTATGAAATCTTATATGAAACCTGGGAAAGATTTAAAGAACTTTTAAGACGATGCCCACATCACGCGTTGCCTGTATGATTACAAGTGCAGACATTTTATAACAGAGTAAATCAAAATACCAAGCAAATGATAGACACAGCTTCTGGCGGAACTTTAAACCATAAGACCCCGGAAGCAGCTCTTGAGCTTTTTGAGGGCATGGACATTAACACCTATCAGTGGAATGTGCCTAGGTCCCACCCAAACAAACCTGCATGTATCTTTGAAGTGGATAATATCTCCCAACTAGCTCTAAAGGTAGAAATATTAAGCAAAAAAATTACGGAGATGACTGTTTCCTCCGCCCCTCGGGTATGGGAATATGCAACCCCTACTCTCGAACAAGTAGATTATGTTAATAATATGCCTAGAAATGCTTTTAATAATTTTTCTGCTGCGAACTTTCATGCTCCTGGTTTTAATTTTCCGAATAGTTATCCTACTTTACGAAACCACACAATTTTTTAGTGGAGTACTCCTTCGAATGCGATACGCCCGCCACCACAAAATGATTTATCTCCACCAACTCCACCTCTTCAAAACTATCAAAAACCTCCAATCTTGGAGAAGTTACTTTCTAAATATATAACTACAAATGACGCTACTATAAGAACCTTAACCAAAAGCGTTAAAAGTCTTGAAAATCAAGTAGGACAACTCGCAAAAATTATTTTTGAGTGACCCACAGGGTCTCTTCCTTCCAATACCGAGCCCAACCCGAAAGAGAAAGCGAAATCTATAACTCTTCGGAGTGGGAAGCAAGTTTTTGGTATGGATAGCGAAGAGCCCGAGGCAAGCTCCGCTCCCGTTTTGAAAATTCCACCACCCGCTGAAAAAGAAATTATCACTCCTGTCTCTACTTTAGAAAAATATCTCACTCCAATACCCATTTTTAAAAATGATCCAACTCTAACATACCATTCTGAACTTAACAAACAATGTCAGGATGATCAGTACTCCAGCTTCCTAAAGATGTTTAAGCAAATCCACATAAACCTACCCTTCCACGAAGCGATTTCCCAGATGCCGAAGTACGCTAAGTACCTTAAGGACCTCCTGACTAATAAGAAGAAGTTAGAAAACTGTCGCACGTCAAGCTAAATGCCGAGTGCTATGCGGTCTTAACAAACGGTTTACCAAAGAAGATCAGTGATCAGGTTAGTTTTTCTATTCCGTGTGTCTTTGGTAAAGTTTTTGTCAAGCACGCATTAGCCGACTTAGGTGCGAGTATAAACTTGATGCCCCTCTAATTGTTTAAGAATTTAGGAATTGGTAGCCTCAACCCCACATGCATGAGTATCCAGCTCGCCGATATATCAGTCAAATACCTTTTAGGAATCGTGGAGGATGTTGTTGGAACACCCTATTACTATTTGGACCAGGATGACTATACTTCTATAGGGATTTTGGTTTGTGACCTCCTTGTTGATTATAAAGGTCACATAGGCTAGGTAGAATAATCTTCAGCTCGACGTAGAGTCGACCTCTGCTCGACGCAGAGTCGATCTCAGCTCGACGCTGAGTCGACCTCAGCTCGACGCAGAGTCGACCTCAGCTCGACGCAGAGTCGACCTCAGCTCGACGTAGAGTCGACCTCCGCTCGACGTTCCGTAGAACACAGTTCGACTTACAGAAAACACTCTCTGGCCGACTTGTGTCATGCTCAGATCGATGTTTTATTGTGAGCTCGACGCTTTTCAGACCTCCGTCAGTTTTGGATAGGAATTCAAATTCCCTCTGTCAGACAATTAATGCTGAAGATTTATTGGCCGTTACAGCATATCTGGTGCATGGCTCAAGGAATTTTCTAAGGAATGTCTGCCTGTCATTTCCTTTGAGGCATGGACATTTAAGGAAAGCAATTAATGCTGACTTCCAATGGCTATCAAAGAAAAGGAAGGAGAAGACCCAGATATATAATTAATTTCTTGGATATACAGAATACACAGAAGAACATACACAGGACTTCAGCTTCTCTCTCTGTGTGATATTGTTTTGAAAGCTTACTCACAGGAATTCTGATTGCTTCAGACACAACCCTCCAACCTTCTTGGATCATCTCTTGCTGGAGCAAATCAGATCTTTTGAAGACCTGTCACCCTTGTGCAGAGCTCTCCTTCCTGAACCTCTTCTTGATCTCAGGGGGAGCTTTGACAACAACTACAGATCCACTTTTGCTTCTCTCTGCTTGTTGATAGAGAAGACAACATCATTCTTTTTCTTTTTCTTTCTGTACAGGGTTTTAACTCCCTTCAAAAGTTACTTTTGGTTTTGCTGAAACCTGGTCAAAATCAGCTTCTTTGGTTTGTGAGAACCTGGTCAAAAACTCTCTGGTGCTCAAGACACCTGATCAACTCATCTTGAAGTGGATTCCTATCAAGGGTGATAGAAGAGTGGATGTACCCAGATTTGGGGAACCACTATAGCTCCTTGTGTCGTCTGGATTGCTTGTCTCTTTGTGTTTTGCTTTGTGCTGTGAATTTCCTTTTACTCTGATTATTTGCTATAGCACCATACACTAAGTAAATACAAATTTTCTCTGCACACAAGTTTTTATGTGCAAAATTATTTTAAATAACTCTATTCACCCCCCTCTAGAGTTAGGATTGATCTTATCCTGCACTTTCAATTGGTATCAGAGGCAGGTTGATCATTCATACAGGCTAACACCTGGATCAAAAGATCCCTGACAAGATCATTTCTCTCAAAGGGTTATTTTCTTTAGTTTTTCTTATCTTTAAAACTCATGGCACAAAACAAGGACTTTGCTAGTACCAGACCTCCTATGTGCAATCTATCTAAGTTTGCACTATGGAAGGCAAGGATTAGACTTTATATGAACTCTTTTGATGAAGACATTTTTAATTCTGTGTTGACAGATTGTCCAAGACCTCCCACAGGAACAAGTACATCAGCTGTTCCTCCTCCTTCAGGAACTGATGCTGACATAAAGAAGTGGAAGGCAGTAGATGCTAAAGCCATGAACATCTTGGCTCAAACCATGTCAGATGACATTTTCCAGAAAGTAGCTGATTGCAATACTGCTAAAGAGATCTGGGAAAAACTTTCAGAAATTGTATCAGGTTCTGCAGATGAAAGAAAGGATAGGAGATCCTACCTCATCACCCAGTATGAGAACTTCAAAAAGGCAGAGTCTGAGTCAGTTGCTGACATGTACAACAGACTGAGCCTAATCATTAGTGAGCTTAGATCACTAGAGAAGGACATATCTCTCACTGAGATAAATGACAAGATACTGACTTGTTTCCCTAGCTCTTGGGACTCAAGAATCTATTCAATTAAAGATGGAAGAAATGTCTGTGAGTTATCCACAGAAGCCCTTCTAGAAAAACTCAAGAGTTATGAGCAATTCATTAAGAAGAGAGAAGAAGAGCAGAAGACATCCACACCAACAGAAAAGGTTGAGAAAACCATTGCCTTCAAAGCACAGGAAGAAGAACCTAAAGAAAAGGTGTTGGGAAATGAAGAGCTTATGAGCCTACTGGTCAAAAGGTTCAATAAGCTGAATAAAAAGAACTTCAGAAGATGGTCATCCAGAGACAAAGACAAGCCAAGGTATGACAGATCTAATAATAAAGATATTATCTGCTTTGGCTGCAGGAAACCAGGACACATCTTCCCAAACTGTCCAGAAAATCAAGACAAGGACAGAAGGGACAAGAAGGAAAGAAAGGATAAAAGGAAGGATAAGGAGTCAAGGAAATACCATGACAAGCCTTCCTCCAGCAACAGCAAGCACACCAGAAAAGGATTTGTGGCTGAATCCTGGAGTGACTCTGATGAGTCTGATTCATCATCCAGTTCTAGTGATGATGAGGATGATGCAGAAGAAAAAGGATTCTGTATGATGGCCATCAGTGCATCTCAAAAGAACACTGATTCAGGGCCTGATGCTGACTACCCATCTGATCAGGAACTTACTGAGGATCAGGTAATAGATTCATTTGACTTTACTTCTGATGATTTCAAATCTGAGTTTAAATCTATGTGCATTGACTTGATTGAGTCTCAAAAGTTGATTAAAACTCTAAGTGAACAATTAATTGAATGCAAATCCATTAACTCAGATAATCTCAGACTCTTAGAAGAGTTGAAGCAGTGTGGGGAGGAGATAGCCTCACTGAAAAGTGAGCTATCTAAGGCCAAACAATTTGAAGAAACCCTTAATGGGAGAAGTATCAAATTGATGGACATCACAAGTACAGTGAACTCAAGATTGAATGGTTCACTGGGCTTGGGTGCTTCATCCAGCCAACCCATAGTGCTGACAACTCCAATCAAATTTACCAGTGAGAAAGGTAAAGGAGTCTTAATAGTGGCTAGGAAGAATGCTGACTTAACCCAGGAAACTGGACAAGAAGCGTCGAACGAAGCTCGACGGACGTCGACCAGAGCTCGACGTAATCGCAAGAAAACATCGAACTCAGGTCGACGTCTTCTACCCTCTGAACAAAGCAAGCCTTCGCCGTCGAATGGAGTCGACGCACTCACCAGAGTCCGTCGACCGAAGCTCGACGTGCGTCGAGCCAAGCTCAGAGCAAAAATCAGTTCTCAGGGGTTAACTCAAGATTTAATTCCAGCTCCACATCTCATCACTTTAACCCTTATGCTGAATGGATAATACCTCCTAGGAGATATCATCCTGTAGGCTATAAGAGTCAACCTGAGATGTCTTTTATTTCAGAATTTAAAGGATATCAAGAAAGGCCCAAGGTAAACTGGGTCAAAAACAATTGATTTGTTGTATGTGCAGATAAAGACCTATCCAATTGAGAACCAGCAGTGGTACTTGGATAGTGGGTGCTCAAAGCACATGACTGGCAACAAGGAGAACCTTGTGTCCTTCAAAGCCAAACATGGACCCAAAGTAATCTTTGGAGATTCAAATTTTGGACAAACAAAAGGCTATGGCCAAGTCTAGATAGGGTCAATCACATTTAAGAAAGTGGCCTATGTGGAAGGACTAAAACACAACTTAATCAGCATCAGCCAGCTATGTGATGCTGGTTATCAGGTTTGGTTTACCAACTCAGCATACAATATTGCATTAAATAACAACATTGTCTTAATTGGTAATAGACAAGAAAACATATATCTAGTTGATTTCAATTCATCTAAAGTAGATATTTGCTTATTAACTCCCTTAGCAAACCCAATGAACTTTGGCATAAAAGACTAGGACATGTGAACCTTAGAACCATTGCTAAGTTATCCCAAGACAACCTTGTTAGAGGACTACCTTCTGGTCCCTACAAGAAGGAAGGACTTTGCAAGGCCTGTCAGTTAGGCAAGCAAACTAAAAACAGTTTCAAGTCACTTAATAAGAGTGACTCACCTAGAATCTTGTACCTATTACACATGGACCTTTTTGGACCAATTAATGTACAAAGCCTAGGAGGGAAATCTTATGCTTTAGTAGTTGTAGATGACTTCTCAAGATTCACTTGGGTGTTCTTTCTGAGGAAGAAGTCTGATAACTTCAAGATTTTGACAGATTTTCTCAAAGGCATACAGATTGAGTTCAATACTCACATTGCCCTGATCAGAAGTGATCATGGGACAGAGTTTGATTCTCTTCTCATGCTAGAGTTCTGTCAGAAGGAAGGTATCAGGCACACCTTCTCAGCTCCAAGAACTCCTCAACAAAATGGGGTAGTTGAAAGGAAAAACAGAACCCTTATTGAATCTGCCACAACATTGTTGACAGATGCTCACCTTCCTCTAACCTTTTGGGCAGAGGCAGTGAACACCTCCAACTATGTTTTGAATAGAAGCCTGATACATAAACTAAAGGGTAAGACTCCCTATGAGTTACTCAAAGGGAAGAAACCTAAAGTGAATTACTTCAAAATTTTTGGTTGCATTTGCTTCATTCACAATAATGACAAGAAATACCTAGCTAAATTTGAAGCCAAAGCTGATGAAGGATTGTTTTTGGGATACTCCATGACTAGCAAGGCTTATAGGATTTTTAACAAGTGCTCAAATAAAATTGAAGAATCCATGCATGTTACATTTGATGAAACTAACATGTCTTATAAGGAGAAGGAGACTTCTACCATAAGCAATTTGCAGGAACATTCAATTTCAGAAAATCTGAAGTAGCTTACCATCACAGACAAAGGGTCATTACCTTCACCAATTCAGCAAGACACTGAACTCAGTGACAATGAAGAGGAATTTCAGGTTCTGGAAAGTTCAAAAGGCCAACAAATTGAAGAACCAGTTGTTGTTCCACAAGAGGAAACAACAATACAGGTTGGTGCATCATCAACACCCCTTGTTGATCTTGCAACAACAAGAGATCACCCAATCTCATAAGTAATTGGAGATATCTCAGTGGGTGTGCAAACAAGGAATCAAGTTAATCAAAATATTATGCACACCTGCTTCCTCTCTCAAATTGAGCCTCAAACCATACAAGATGCAGAGCAAGATCCAAACTGGATCATTGCAATGCAGGAAGAGTTGAATCAATTTGAAAGGAATAAAGTTTGGGAATTAGTACCAAGACCAAGGAACCAGCAAATTGTTGGAACCAAATGGGTATTCAGAAACAAGTTAGATGATCAAGGAATAATTGTGAGAAACAAGGCAAGACTTGTTGCACAAGGATATTGCCAAGAAGAAGGAATTGATTATGACCAAACCTTTGCACCAGTTGCAAGGTTGGAGGCCATAAGAATCTTCCTTGCATATGCAGCTCACAAGAGATTCAAGGTATATCAGATGGATGTCAAGAGTGCTTTTCTCAATGGAGACATCAAGGAAGAAGTTTATGTAAAGCAACCTCCAGGTTTTATCTCTCCAACCTTTCCTGATCATGTTTTTAAACTGCATAAAGCTCTATATGGTCTCAAGCAAGCTCCTAGAGCATGGTATGAGACCTTAGCTTGTTTTTTGTTGGAAAATGATTTTAAAAGGGGTAGAGTAGACCAAACTCTCTTTGTTAGAACCCATAGGTCCCATACCCTACTAGTACAAGTTTATGTAGACGATATCATATTTGGGTCTACAGATTCAAACTTATGCAAAAAGTTCTCACAACTTATGCACTCAAAGTTTGAAATGAGTAGCATGGGTGAGCTTGCTTTCTTTCTTGGATTGCAAGTTAAACAACATGTGGATGGCATTTTCATTTCTCAAACCAAGTATGCTAGAGAATTGGTTAAGAAATTTGGAATGTCTGAAGCATCCTCTATGAAAACACCTATGCCTACAAATGCTGTTTTAGATGCTGATGAATCTGGAAAACCAGTTGATCAGACAAGCTATAGAGCAATCATTGGCTCATTACTCTATCTAACAGCTACTAGACCAGATATAATGTTTGCCACATGCATTTGTGCTAGATTCCAAATAAGCCCTAGAGAGTCCCACCTCACATTAGTTAAGAGGATTCTTAGGTATGTAAAAAGTTGTCCTAATCTAGGTCTCTGGTATCCACATGACTCAGGATTTGATCTAACTGGATTTTCAGATTCTGATTATGCTGGATGTAGAGTAGACAGGAAAAGCACCAGTGGAACTTGTCAATTCCTTGGTGATAGACTTGTCTCCTGGTTTTGTAAGAAACAAACCTCTGTGTCCACATCAACTGCTGAAGCTGAATACATGGCTGCAGGTAGTTGTTGCTCACAGATTTTGTGGATTCAAAACCAGCTCCTAGACTATGGGTATAACTTAGAGATGTCTAAAATCTTTTGTGATAATACCAGTGCAATATCTATTGCTCAAAATCCAGTTCTCCATAGTAGGACCAAGCACATAGAGATCAGACATCACTTCTTAAGGGATAATGTAGAAAAGAAGAAAATTGCACTAGAATACATTTCCACTGAACTACAGAGAGGAGATATCTTCACCAAGCCCTTGGATGAAAAGAAGCACCTCTTTTTCCTCAATCAGTTGGGAATGCTAGATGGAGACAGCATAAATTAAAACTCCAAGATTTTGAAACCCATAATTAACAGGAATAGGAAAATTTCATTTTAAAATTTCCTGTCTGAGTGGTTGTTCTGAGCTCTGAACTAAGCTCGACGCGGCGTCGAACGGAGATCGACGGTCCGTCGCCCTCAAAAGCGTCGAACGTCAAACTCAGCTTCCAGCGTCGAACTAAGTTCACAGCTCCCTGGCTTCTTGAGTTTCTATCTCCCCGGTCGACGTCTTCGTTCAACGTCGACCTGAGCTCGACGTATAGCTTCAGCCAAAGCGTCGAACGTCGACCTAAGCTGCACGTTGTTGAGTCGTTTCAGTTCTCCTAGAGCCTTAGAGCGTCGAACTGAGCTCGACGTTCTTTCCTTTTCTGCGTCGAACCCTAAGTATAAAATCATTTTCTCATCGTCGTTCGCAGTTGCGCTTTCATATCTTTCTGCTCAAGCTTTCTCCCTCCAAATTCCTTACTCTTGATCTTGGAAGGTATTCTTTTTGCAGGAAAATGGCGATCACAGCAGGAGCTCTGGCGGATATGAAGTTCGATTCTGGATTCGATATCGACTTCGACTCTTTTGATGGATCTCCACAATATTTTTTGGATATACTGGACCTCTTCAAGGAGCAGCAACTGGTTAACTTTATGTCAACCAGGATCCCTCTCCCAGAGTCAGAAATCAAAGAGTGGAGTCTTACAGCAGTTATTTAAGATAACAATACATTGACTGGGAAAGTTTCAGGAAATGAGGTAGCCATCTCACCTCAAATCATTACAGAAGTTTTCAACTTTGCTGCTGGAGATGATGGCATAGAACTATCTGTGGAAGAGTATGCCTTGATGCTGGACAGGATGGGGCATGCTGCTGGTAACCCCTCTAAACTCCTCAAAGTTAACCTAGCCATTGAATATAGGTTATTAGCCGACATTACAGGCAAAGTGATCTGTGCAAAGAGGACTGCACATGATGCAATTACTAGGCATCAGTTCTGCCTCATGGCTGCACTTATAGATAAGAAACATCCCAACTGGGGATTGATTGTGTTTGAATTGATTAAGAAAAAATTGGATAAAAACTCTGTCCACTTTGGAAGAGTTCTTGGGTTAATTCTCAACCATTGCTGCCCTCAACTGCTTGTGTCCTCCAAGAAGCACATCAATGCTTCCAAGAGGCTCACATGTGCCCTTATTGGCAAGTGGGACAGAAGAATTGTGAATCCCAGGGCAGCAGTAGCAATGAAATCCTCTGCAGACACCAGGACTGTAGAGGTCACTCCCTCTCAGTCCACTGGTCCAGAAGCAGGGTCTGTGCCATCTGACTCTCTCATCCTCCCATCCACTTTCCTCCCCTCAACCACAGTTCTCTCATCCTCTCAACCTCTACCTTCCTCCATCTCTACCATTTCCTCCTCCCTTCCACCTCACACTACTTTCCTTCCCATAAGCTTGGATTCCTCCCCTCATGAGGATCTCTTTTCTTTTGACATGCATGAAGACTCCTTCATGGATGCCTCTACCTCCTCTCCTCATGAATTCCCCCATTCATCTACTTTTTCAGAGCTACTCTTTTCCTCCATCCATGAGCCAGTTACACCTCCACTGTCTGCACCCCCCTCAACATCTTACTCATTTACAGTTTCTGCTACTCCATCTACCTCTACTCAAGTTCCCCTTGAGCAAGTAGCCCTCCTGCCCTTAGCCAATCAAATCTTTGACCTTCTATCCCCTAGGCTCTCCTCCCTCCTGGATGCCAAGCTGGCTCCTCTAATTCTTTCCCTGAGCACTCTTTCTGCCTCTGTATCCTCCCTCTCCTCTCAGTTGGCATGCCCTTCTTCTGGGGGCCTAGAGTCAGCTACCACTGATTCTAGGCAGGGGGAGATGTCAGCAGAAGAAGAGCTGCCTCCTTCTTCAGTTCAGTTTGTTCAGACATGTTCAGAGACAGTATCAGTTGCAGAAGTTCAGATAGTATCTGAGGCTCCTCCTCCAGCTTCTGTTCAGAGCTTCTCCCCTCCAGCTCAGATTCAAGAAGATCTGTCCAGGGCTATTGTCCCATTTCACAAGATCCCTGATGCAGCAGTGGTAGCAGTGGCTCCTGCTAATAATGAAATTGAAATGTTAGCAGCTGTTGAAACTTCAGGTGAAGCAATTGAAACACCTGATGCAGTTGAGACCCATGTCTCCCAAGCCCTTCAGGAACCAGCCTCTTTAGTCTCTATGGCTCCTGAGGCTGTGCTCTCTTCTGCAGTGGTAGTCTCCTCCTCCCCTCTGTCAGCAGCTCTTCCTTCAGTTTCCTCCTCAGCAGCTCCAGACTCCATCAGTTTTCCTATCTCTAAAAGGAAGTACATAGATCCATATGAAGAATCTCAAAGTTCAGAAGATGAGTTTGCTACAGATTCTGATGACTCCTCTGCAACTATTGCAAGGAAGAGGAAAGCTAGATCAAAAGCTTTGAAAAGAGTTCCAATTGCCAGAGCTACAGACCATGACATTCCCTACTATATCATATACAATTGTGAAATCACAGAACCATGGATGCAGTACTCCCAAAATCAGAGAAAAGCAATGAAGAAGAAAAGAAAGTTTAATGAAGGACCATCCAAACCTGTCCATCAGCCTCCACCTCCACCTCCTCCAGATGCAGGTGTAGGTGCTAGTTTATCTTCCAATCCAGCCCCTTCAGCTCTACATGGAAAGACATATCAAGCTAGAAGATATCAAGGAGACAGTCAGCAAAGGGGAGGTCAGCAAAGAGGAAACTATAGGGGCAGGCAGTCTAGAGGAAGATCAGGTTCTCAACCTTATCAAAGGGGAGGAGCCATTGATCCAACCTCTGGCCCCTATCCCTATAGACCTAGAGCTGACCTCACCCAAACTACCTCTCAAGAACTCTCCTCTAACAGATTTGAACCAGCTGTACCCTTTGAAGATCCCACCAAAACTCCAGCCTACTGGAAAGCTAGAATGACAGAAATGGCTGCTTTAAATGAGATTAATAAAGCTAGAGAAAAAGGTCTGGACACCTCTCATATCAGTACAATGTCAGACCAAAGAAAAGAGGAATTGGAGAAATATAAGTCTAAGAAATTCTTTGATTCAGACAGATATATGCAACTCCATCCTGCAGCTGTACCACCCAGTGCAAGAGATCAAAAATCTTTAGGTGCAGCTGATGACTACAGATCTAAAAAGGAAGCTTCAAATCCAAACAGAGAAATCATCTTCAAAAAGAGTGATCAAGACAAAGCCTCAAAGGGAAAGTAAAGTAAGATGCTTTAATTCTTTCTATATATGCTGGACTCAGGACATTTGAACATTTGTGCTGCTATATAATGTTATATATATGCTGCTTTTTATTCTGTCATGTCTGGTTGTATTGTAGTGTATTGTATCTGCTTTATCTTTCTTTGAATCCCAAAAATCATGTAAATAGTAATCCAAATCCAAATAGGGGGAGATTGTTGGAACACCCTATTACTATTTGGACCAGGATGACTATACTTCTATAGGGATTTTGGTTTGTGACCTCCTTGTTGATTATAAAGGTCACATAGGCTAGGTAGAATAATCTTCAGCTCGACGTAGAGTCGACCTCTGCTCGACGCAGAGTCGATCTCAGCTCGACGCTGAGTCGACCTCAGCTCGACGCTGAGTCGACCTCAGCTCGACGCAGAGTCGACCTCAGCTCGACGTAGAGTCGACCTCCGCTCGACGTTCCGTAGAACCCAGTTCGACTTACAGAAAACACTCTCTGGCCGACGTGTGTCGTGCTCAGATCGACGTTTTATTGTGAGCTCGACGCTTTTCAGACCTCTGTCAGTTTTGGATAGGAATTCAAATTCCCTCTGTCAGACAAGTAATGCTGAAGATTTATTGGCCGTTACAGCATATCTGGTGCATGGCTCAAGGAATTTTCTAAGGAATGTCTGCCTGTCATTTCCTTTGAGGCATGGACATTTAAGGAAAGTAATTAATGCTGACTTCCAACGGCTATCAAAGAAAAGGAAGGAGAAGACCCAGATATATAATTAATTTCTTGGATATACAGAATACACAGAAGAACATACACAGGACTTCAGCTTCTCTCTCTGTGTGATATTGTTTTGAAAGCTTACTCACAGGAATTCTGATTGCTTCAGACACAACCCTCCAACCTTCTTGGATCATCTCTTGCTGGAGCAAATCAGATCTTTTGAAGACCTGTCACCCTTGTGCAGAGCTCTCCTTCCTGAACCTCTTCTTGATCTCAGGGGGAGCTTTGACAACAACTACAGATCCACTTTTGCTTCTCTCTGCTTGTTGATAGAGAAGACAACATCATTCTTTTTCTTTTTCTTTCTGTACAGGGTTTTAACTCCCTTCAAAAGTTACTTTTGGTTTTGCTGAAACCTGGTCAAAATCAGCTTCTTTGGTTTGTGAGAACCTGGTCAAAAACTCTCTGGTGCTCAAGACACCTGATCAACTCATCTTGAAGTGGATTCCTATCAAGGGTGATAGAAGAGTGGATGTACCCAGATTTGGGGAACCACTATAGCTCCTTGTGTCGTCTGGATTGCTTGTCTCTTTGTGTTTTGCTTTGTGCTGTGAATTTCCTTTTACTCTGATTATTTGCTATAGCACCATACACTAAGTAAATACAAATTTTCTCTGCACACAAGTTTTTATGTGCAAAATTATTTTAAATAACTCTATTCACCCCCCCCCCTCTAGAGTTAGGATTGATCTTATCCTGCACTTTCAGATGTCTTAGTTAAAGTCGATAAGTTCATCTTCCCGGTGGACTTCGTCATATTGGACATCAAAGAAGAAGCTAAGGTTCCCCTGATTTTTCGCCTACCCTTCCTTGCCACCTCCCAAGCTATCATTGACGTAAGCAATGGTAAGTTCTTCCTTTGAGTAGGAGACGATGAAGTGACTATCTCTATCACCCACTACATGAAGAATACCCAAGAAAATGACGACTCCTGTTTTTTCGTAGATGCCCTAAGTGAAGAATCCTCATATCGCCTCTCTGAATTTTAAAAAGAATTTTTTGATTTTTGTTCCTCCTCTACTCTTCCAAGTTAATCGATGAACCTAAGTGAAGAATCCTCCTATCTCCTCTCTGAATTTGAAAAATAATTTTCTATTTTTTGTTCCACCTCAACTCTTCCAACTGAATCGCTGCAAGAAGCTGTCATGGCCACTAGCCCCACCTCTTTTAATTTTCCATTAAAAAAGGTCTATGAAGACATAGTATTTGAAAAAGAAAGAATTTCTAAAACCTCATATGAAGAACCCCCTACCCTAGAATTAAAAGAATTTCCTGAACATCTCAATTATGCCTTCTTAGAAAAAAAATTCCAAACTACCAGTAATAATTTCGGCCTACCTCACGGATGCGCAAAATGATAAACTTCTTTTTGTTTTACGTAAACATCGTCGAGCTATTTCCTGGCAGATATTTGATATGAAGGCCATAAGCCCATCTTTCTACACTCACAAAATCTTAATGGAATATAATTCGCGTAAATCCATCCAACCTCAGTGCTGTATAAACCCGAACATGAAAGAAGTCGTTAAAAGTGAGGTTATGAAACTCTTAGACGCAGGAATTATCTATCCTATATCTGATAGTAAGTGGATTAGACCTGTCCAGGTTGTGCTAAAGAAGGGAGGTATAACGGTAGTTAGTAATGAGAATAATGAATTAATCCCGACACGGACGGTTACCGGGTGGCGAATGTGTATAGATTATCGTAAGTTAAATGATGCCACACGCAAGGATCACTTTCCCTTGCCGTTCATAAATAATATTTTAGAATGATTATCCGGCAATAGCTTTTATTGTTTTCACGATGGCCTCTCAGGGTACTTTCAAATACCCATCTCCCCCGAGGACCGGGAGAAAACTACATTTACTTGTCCCTTCGGCACCTTCACTTACCGAAGAATGTCGTTTGGATTGTTCAATGTGCCAGCTACATTCCAACGATTTATGCTGGCTATCTTTGACAAGTACGTAGAAAGCATAATGGAGGTATTTATGGATGATTTCCCTGTGTTCGGCGACGCTTTCTATAGTTGTTTGGAAAATTTAGAAAAAGTCTTAGAACGATGCGAAGAGACTAACCTTGCCCTAAATTGGGAAAAATGTCATTTTTTGGTGAGGGAAGGGTTAGTTTTGGGTCATAAGATTTCTGCGAGAGGAATTGAAGTAGATATAGCCAAGATAGAAATTATCGATAAGCTGCCGCCGCCTACGAACGTAAAAGCTATACGAAGTTTCCTAGATCTTGCTGTATTTTTCCGCCATTTCATAAAGGACTTCTCCAAAATGACCAAATCTCTTAATCAGCTCTTAGAAAAAGACGCCCCATTTATTTTTGATGATGTTTGTCTTTCTGCCATTGAAATAATAAACGAAAAGTTAATTAACGCCCCCATTATGATAGCTCCGGTGTGAGACATTCCCTTTGAAATTATGTGTGATGCGAGTAGTTTCGCGGTGGGAGCCGTATTAGGTCAACGCATATCTAAAAACATCCACCCCATCTATTAAGCAAGTAAAACGCTTACATCTGCACAGAAAAATTACACCACAACCGAGAAGGAGCTCCTAGCTGTAGTATTCGCTTTTGATAAATTTCGCCCTTATATTATGCTTTAAAAAATTAATGTTTTCACGGACTACTCGACCCTCAAATATCTTCTTTCTAAATCAGATGCCAAGCCGCACTAAATTCGCTGGGTCTTACTCCTCCAGTAGTTTGACTTAGAGATCCGTGATAAGCGAGGAGCCGAGAATCTGGCTGCCGACCATCTCTCTCGATTAGATAATTCCTTTATTGAGAAATTAGATGAAAAATATTTTAATGATTTATTCCCAGATGAGAAGCTGCTTTCAATTAACACATCTACTTCTCCTTGGTTCGCACACATCGCCAACTATTTAGTGTCTCATGTGATCCCAAAAGAGTTCTCCTCTCAACAAAAGAAGAAATTCTTTTCTAAGTTGAAGAACTATTTTTGGGAGGACCCTCATCTTTTTCGAGTCTAGGCGGACCAAGTGATAAGGAGATGTGTTTCTTATGAAGAAGGTTTAGATATTTTAAAGCATTTGCATGAAGGACTGATATGTGGGCACTATCATGCTGCTTACACCACTCATAAAGTGCTAAGTGCGGGTTTTTACTGGCCTAGCCTATTTAAAAATGTGCAAGCCTTTGTGAGTAGGTGTGATAGTTGCCAACGGTCGGGTAATACTATCAGTAAAAATTAAATATCGCAAAATTATTTCCTTGAGTGCGAATTTTTCGACCTCTAGGGAATTGATTTTGTTGGCCCCCTTCCTTCTAGCTTCGGGAATAAATACATCTTAGTCGCCATCGATTATGTTTCGTGTTGGGCTGAAGCCCAAGCACTTCCGACGAACAATGCCAGAGTTGCAGTTACATTTTTAAATAAATTATTTTCTCGATTCGATACGCCGCAAGCCATCGTTAGTGATTGGGGTTCCCATTTTTGTAACGCACAGTTTTCTAACATCCTTAATAAAAATGGCGTTACACATAAGCTTTCAACTACCTACCACCACCAAACTAACAGACAAGTCGAAGTAGTGAATAGAGAGATAAAAATAATTTTAGAAAAGACTGTTTCAACATCTTGAAAAGACTGGTCAGCCAAATTAGACGATGCTCTATGGGCCTACCGAACATCATACAAAACCACAATCAGATGTACACTATATCGGTTGGGTTATGGAAAATCATGCCATTTACCCGTAGAACTCGAACACCACGCTTTTTGGGCCTTAAGTTTTTTAAATTTAGATCCCCACTCTGTCGGCGACCTTAGAAAATTTCAACCCAACGAATTCGACGAGTGGCGCTCTTACGCTTACGAAAACAATAAATTTTATAAAGAGCTGACGAAACGTTTTCAAAAAAAACATTTAAGGCACCCAAAAACCTTTAAGCCAGGCGGCAAAGTGCTTCTTTATAACTCTCATTTACGTTTATTTCTGGGGAAATTAAAGTCGCGATGGTCTGGGCCGTTTTCTGTTTTAGAAGTTTTTTTCTTATGGTGCTGTTTTAATTTCGCACCCTGATAAGGTTAATTTCAAAGTGCATGGTCAGCGTCTTAAACTTTATTTTTCTGGTGATGATGATGTCTGTCCAAACATTGTTAAGTTTCTTCTACATGAACTTTAACTAACTTCAAACTTTTATTTTTTGTTAAAAACTTTAATTATTATTATTTTGGACAAAATATTTTGGACATTATTATTTTTATTGTTGCGTCGAGCTCAAATGATGCTTTAAACAAAGGGCGCTCTTGGGAGGCAACCCAAGTTATCTTTTTCTATTTTCTTTATTTTACATTTTTGCCCCGGACGGCTCAGACAAGCTGAAGCTTTTGCGATCGCCTGCTCCAATGTTGCTAAATACATCACGAAGTCCAAAGAAGACATTTCATGAAGATCCAAAGTGCAAGCACAGGGGAGCGGCATCACTCAACTTTCGCAGCAAATAAATCCGGGGAAGTACTTATTTTTCAATTCTGTAATTTAATTTTCTCTCCTTCTCTAACCTCCTTTCTCCATTGAGGACAATGTCCATTTTAAGCTTGGGGGAGGGCTTCCTCTTTCTTTTTGCTATGTGTGAATATTTTGCTTTTGGTTAATATTTTTCATAAATAAAAAAAAATGAATATCTTAAAAATCAAAAAAAAAAAATTCAAAATTCAAAATATATATATATATATATATGCTTTTTGTCATTACTTTAATAGTTTAGACATTTTGGTATTTTAAGAGTACCCCTTATTTTTGTTTTGTTTTTCTCAAAATCTCATACAAATAACTTAATTAATTATAATATTTCTAATCGCCCTTTTTAATTATGTTTCACAAGTAAAATGTTGGCCATGCTGTGTTTCTGATTCGCGGTAGTATGTTAACGTAAAACATTTTTTCTAAAACTCGCATTTCTCTTATGGTTTTTGTTCTTTATTTTCTTTGCTTTCTCAAAAATTCATCATCCACTATTTTCCTTTCCGTTTTTAGATAATTTTTGTAAGGTCAACTATTTAATAGCGTAGCAGATGTGAACAATCCAAGTCACCTATTATTTCTAATTTCAAGATAATTTCATCAATCTTCTTTTATTATTTAGGACTTGCTTTTTGAAAATTTTCAAATCTATGTTTTAAATAATTTTAAAAGCATGAAAATGAATTAGGCCATTTTTGTGTTCGTTTGAGCTCTACTGCCAATCTCAAAACTTTCACCACTAGTTAGCCGCTTTTGAGCCTTTTTCCAATTTCATTTGATAGCTCCTCTTTTCTTAACATTTTCACCAAAGCCAAAATTTCCAACCTATCTAATCACGCTAACCTTTTGAGTTTCATTTAAGAATTTTCATGATTATGATAGGTTATTTTGTGATTTTTTTGAAAACGTTTTTGAAAAAAGAATGCTCAAAAGAAATGTTTGCTTTTGTTTGGAAAATTCAAAATGAAAATAAAAATATTTATGGCCTTTGTTTTGAAAAAGAAAAAAAATGAAAAGAAAAAGGAACGAAAAATATTTTGTTTATATTTTTGAAACTCTTTATTTTGGTTTAGTGTGATATTAAGCCTCCCTGTTTATCTTCGAATTCCACTCCTAATCATAATCATTAACCAAACGTTTCGGTCCTATTAAGTCCTTTTGATTCATGCTTTTGAATTTTATTTAATAACTAAGAAAAGAAGAAAAGTAAATCAGTATTAGTTTCCGATTTAAACTTAGATTTTTGTTATTTAATTGATATAATTATAATGTGTTGCTAGGATCTAGTAACAACTCAATTCATTTTTAATTTTCATTGCTTTTCTTAAATCTATTTAAAGAAATTTATTAAAATTTTGGATGATTTATTTTTGTTAAGTAAAATTTATAAAAGTCAAATCTTACCTAAATAATTATTTTAGATTTACGTTTCACTTTCTCCCATCTTAGAATTTCGTATAGTACTTGTGTTAGCATAATTAGAACCTTTCGATTAGTCACTTTTTTTATAATCTAGTTTTTATATCTTTGCTTGGGGACACGCAAAGCTTAAGCTTGAGGGAATTTGATAGTACATTTTGTAGTTTAAACTATTAGGGAATTTTCTAGTTTTTAACATGCTAATCGTGTCTTATTAGCTTAATTTTTATCTTTCTTATGTAAATATTATTGCAACTAACATTTTCTTATCTTTTTGCAGGTTTCTAGAATTTTGGTCAAATATGACCTGACACCCCCTGTGTCACGCCCTCCCTGGGCGTGTCACTCGATCCCAAGGAAGTCAGCCACCGGTGGATAGTCCAGAGTTCATACTAAGTAGGACACGGCCTTAAACACGGCCGTGTCGCTGGCCGTCTAGAGCTGGCGTGTCACTAGAGACAATGTATTAGGAAAAACGGCTGCCACGCCCCCCTGACACGCCCTCCTTGGGCGTGTCCCAGGGCGTGACATGGGGCATGTCGCCATCTGCCCGAAGCCTGCCGCCTCATTAAATGCTTTTTTGCTTCAGCATGCCAACTGTACAGTCATGCCCCCTACACGGGCGTGACCCAGGGCATGTTCGCCCCTTTTCCAAGACTGACAAATTTCCAACTAATGAGTTTGACGCGACTTACGTGTCACGCCCCCTACACGGCATGACCCAGGGCATATCCACCATCGTACAGAAGCAATCATCCTTCCCACAAGAATCCAGAACCCAAGTTCAACCCTGTACGTGTCACGCCCCCCAGATACGCCCTCCCTAGCGTGTCAACGATCTTGACCAAGCCAAGAATTTTTCCTATAAATTCAATGCCACCCCTTCCATTTCAGAAAAGTTTGGGTTGAGAGGTGAGGTGCTGCCCTTTTATTTACTAGTCCTTTTCATGCTTTTTCTCCCTCTCTCTCTTTCTCATTTTAGTTTTTTTAACCCTAGTTTAGTTTTAGCTTTTGTAATATCTTTTGTAATTGTTTTAGTTGTCAAATGTAATGCTAGCTTAGGTTTCATTTTCATGCAAGTGTAATCCTCTTATTTCAAGTTGTTGTAGCTCTCTTTAATATTAAAAAAAGTGTTCTTTTCTTATATTTTTGTTCTTAATGCTTATCTACTCATCCCTCCTCCTCCACTTCGCTATGATTAATTAATCCTCCTTATACTCGATCTTGATGATCCAAGGTTCGAGCTGATTAAGTTATGATGCTTTAAATTTACTTTTTCTTTTTAGGGTTTAGGACTTCGAATTACTCTTGATTTTTCTCATTTGGAGATATATCATCGATATATATTTTCCGTCTTAGCTTTCATTCTTTGCTAGCTGAGAGGCCGATAGTTTGAAGTGAGCATTTCAAGTGTAAAGAGATTTGTACGAACCCCTCGAGAGAGGTAGACGTCCAAATCTCTCGGATTGGAGTAAAATCCAATAGTGGGGTTCACCGCGTAAAGCGAGCTTTTGGCCTCCGATTTAGATGAGAGTCGGTTGGACCTTCCTAAACTCAGTTGGGCACGACTTCGAGAGAAGCGTGTTCTAGTTTTAGGAACCTCCACCGTCAAGGACCATCACAATATTATGTTTAGGTTATTTATCGTGTTTTTAATCGACTCTTGCCGAGGTGATTCTTGATCGAGTACTTTCCATCTCATTGTTCCGACCCTTTATATTAATCTCTTCTTTTATGCTTTCAATTTAGTTGCAATTAGTTCTCTTTTTATGCAATATTTCCTTTCTTTAGTGCGTTTAGATTTCTCTTTAACCCTAAAGATTTTTCGTCGATAAAATAATAGTCTTCATGTGAGTAGGTTTACTCAACAGTTCTCGGATTTCAATACGACACTTGTGTCCCCTTGCTACAGTTCGATAGGTATACTTGCCTAATTTGATTGCTAGTTCGGCTCTCTTTTCTTAAGTGGAAAGCGATCACCAAGAGATTAGAATGTTTTCGCTAGTTCACTTTATATACTCATATTATATTTTAAATTTAACTGCTTTTGACTTCTCATTTGTGCAGATTAGAAGGTGTTCGCTAATTTCCTTCTGTTACTTGAAATTAGTAGGTTTTCGCGAGTTTTGTAGAGATTAGTAGGTTTGTAGAGATTAGAAGGTGTTCGCTAATTTCCTTCTATTATATTTCCTTCTATTCGCTAAATTTACCTGCTTTAGATTTTTCTTTTGCAGAGATTAGTAGGTTTTCGCGAGTTTTGTTTAGTTACCCGTATTATATTTTAAATTTACATGCTTTTGATATCTCTTTTGTAGAGATTAGCAGGTGTTCGTGAGTTCACTTCATGTATTCGTGTTATATTTTAAATTTACCTGCTTTAAATTTCCCTTTTATAGAGATTAGCGGGTGTTCATAAGTTAACTTCAGGTACTTGTATTATTTTTTTAAATTTTCCTGCTTTTTACACCTCCTTTGCAGACCTTAGCAGGTGTTCGCGATTTCACTTCAGGTACTCACGTTATATTTTAAATTTATCTGCTTTTGACTTCTCTTTTATAGAGATTAGAAGATTTTCACGATTTCACTTCAGGTACTCGCGTTATATTTTAACTTTACCTATTTTTGACTTCTTTATTGTAGATATTACAAGGTGCTCATAATTTAACTTCAGGTACTCGAGGTATATTTTAAATTTACCTAGTTTTTAATTCTCCTTTATATAGATTAGCAAGTCTTCGCGAGTTAACTTCAGGTACTCTTGTTGTATTTTAAATTTACCAACTTTTGACATTTCTTTTGTAGAGATTAGTTGGTGTTCGCGAGTTCACTTCAGGTACTCGCAATTTTTTTTAAATTTACCTGCTTTTGACTTCTCTTTTGTAAAGATTAGAAGGTTTTCACAAGCTCACTTCAGGTACTCGCGTTATATTTTAAATTTACCTATTTTTTACTTCTCTATTGTAGTGATTAGCAGGTGTTCAGGAGTTTACTTTAGGTACTCGTGTTATATTTTAAATTTACCTGCTTTTGACATCTCCTTTGCAGATATTAGCAGGTGTTAGCGAAATCACTTTGTGTACTCGGGTTATATTTTAAATTTACCTGCTTTTGACTTCTCTTTTGTATAGATTAGAAGGTTTTCATGAGTTCACTTCATGTACTCGTGTTATATTTTAAATTTACCTGCTTTTCACTTCTCTTTTGTAGAGATTAGCAGGTATTTCCAGATTCACTTCATGTTCTTGCATTTTATTTTAAATTTAGTTGTTTTTGACTTCTCTTTTGCAAGGATTAGTATGTTTTTGCATGGTCAATTCAGATTCTCCAATTATACTTAAAATTTACCTACTTTTCACTTCTTCTTTGAATAGATTAGCAAGAGTTCACAAGTTCACTTTAGGTACTTGCATTATATTTTAAATTTGCCTGTTTTTTACTTCTCTTTTGCAGGGATTTGCAAGTGTTCGGGAGTTCACTTCAGGTACTCGCATTATATTTTAAATTAACTGCTTTTGACTTCTCTTTTGTAGAGATTAGTAGGAGTTCAAGAGTTTACTTCGGGTACTCGCGTTATATTTTAAATTTTCCTGTTTTTGACTTCTCTTTTGAAGAGATTAGTACGTGTTCACGAATTCACTTCAGGTACTCGCATTTTATTTTAAAATTACCTACTTTTGACTTCACTTTTGCAGTGATTAGCAGGTTTTCGCGAGTTCACTTCAGATACTCTCATTATATTTAATGTTTACCTGCTTTTGACTTCTTCAATGCATAGAATAGCAGGAGTTCACGAGTTCATTTTAGGTACTCGCATTTTATTTTAAATTTATCTGCATTTGACTTCTCTTTTGCAGAGATTAACTGGTGTTCACGAGTTCACTTCAGGTACTCGGGTTATATTTTAAATATACCGGCTTTGTATTCTCTTTTGTAGAGATTAGTTGGTGTTCGCATGTTCATTTCATGTACTGGCGTTATATTTTAAATTTACTGGATTTGACTTCTCCTTTCCAAAGATTGGCTATTGTTCGCCAATTAACTTCTGTCACTCGCATTATATTTTCAATTTACTAGCTTTTAACTTCTCTTTTTTAGAGTTTACAGGGGTTCGCGAGTTCACTTCAGTTACTCGCGTTATATTTTAAATTTACCTTCTTTTGACATCTCACTTGTAGAGATTAGTAGGAGTTCGCGAGTTCACTTTAGGTACTCGCGTTGTATTTTAAATTTACTTGCTTTTGGCTTCTCTTTTTGAGAGATTAGAAGGTTTTCGCAAGTTCACTTCAGCTAGTCACATTATATTTTAAATTTGTCTGCTTTTGACTTCTCATTTGAAGAGATTTGTAGGTGTTCGTGAGTTCACTTCAGGTACTTGTGTTATATTTTAAATTTACCTGCTTTTAACTTCTCATTTATAGAGATTAGCAGGTGCTTCCGAGTTCACTTCAAGTACTCGCGTTATATTTTAAATTTACTTGCTTTTGACTTCTCTTTTGTAGAGATTAGCAGTTGTTCACGAGTTCACTTCAGGTACTCGTGTTATATTTAAAATTTACATACTTTTGACTTCTTCTTTTTTATAGAAATTAGCAGCTGTTGAGGAGTTCACTTCAGGTACTCGCATTATATTTCAAATTTACTTACTTTTGACTTCTCTTTTGCAGAGATTAGGAGGTGTTCATGAATTCACTTTAGGTACTATCAAATTTGTTTTTTTAATTTACCTACTTTTAACTTCTCCTTTGCAGAGATTATTAGGTGCTCGTGATTTCACTTCAGGAACTCGCGTCATATTTTAAATTTATCTGCTTTTAACTTCTCAAATGTAGAGAATAGCAGGTGTTCGCAAGTTCACTTCAGGCACTCGCATTATTGATGAGTCCAAGTTATATACATATTTTTGGACTCATCTGGGCTAGTTTTCTCGATGATGCACTTCACTTTTAGTTCGTATTCGTATATATTTCTTCTAATCTTTATTTCAATAGGAAGTGCACTTATAGGCCCGTGCTTGTGTATTTTTGTTATTTTTATTGATTGTACTTCTTATTAAGATTGCCTGGAATGTCTGTACATATCAGTGGTTAGTTTTTCCTGTAGGCACATGGGTTGTGTTGTTGCTCTAGGTTAGTTTGGGGCCCATTTTTGCCTAAGGGCCACTAATCATCCATTTTTACATACGCACACTCAGTGGATTCATTAGTGCACGACCACTGTTCGTGCGCCACTGATCATCTGCATTGATTCCATTTTTCCAAGTTCTGTCTGGGGTAATCACACGACCATTGGACATAGTGCGCACGACCTCTAGTCATGCGCCATTGCTCGTGCACGTTCATCCCATTTTCCTGGAGTTCTACCATTGCTAATCGAATAGTCATGGGATCCAGTGCGCACGACCACTGGTCGTGCGCCACTGATCGTGTGCATTTAATTTTCTACAAACTATAAATATACAGGTTCTGCCCGAATTCGGGATTCTGGACTTTTTCTCCGCTATTTTCGTCTCCGAGGAGGGTTCCGCCGATCTCCTTCTTCCTCACCATTGGGAGGGGCTCCGGGCAAGCTTTCAATGCCAAATTCAAGGAGGAGCTTCCTCTTGGCCTCCTTCTTCATCCTTGAGCTACAAGAAGGGTTTGACCTAGCTTTCACCATCAAGCTCAGAGGGGTTTGTGTCATCCTCCATGGGATTGTGACACGAAGAAGACGGGTCCATTGGGAGTTAGTGACATCCTCCTCTACCCCGGATGCAGTTGAGGACCGAGCTAGGAATTGGATTGACCACCCGGCGATTCCTTCCGTGAATCCTCAGCAAGACTTCAGATCCGGTCGATTTCACACTCTCTTCTTCTTTTGTTATTGATAGTGTAGTTTGATCTCTTTATATTTGATGAAGTGTGCTTAATTTGATATACGTTTATGTACACTCATGTCTATGTGATTTATATTCACGTTCTTTACTTGAGGTGCGCCATTATCCATCCTCCACAACACAAGTGCAACACTAGCAATTGCTAGTGGCGTGCGTAGCGAAGAGGTGCTCACTATCCTCATTCCATCGTTCTCACCACCTTATCCGCAAGCCTAAACGTCCATCCGCCTAGCGATTCGGTGCATAGTGGCCCGTGTAGCTTTCCATCTGCCTGGTGAAGCATTGCATATCGGCATTGCATATGAGTAGTTTATTAGTGTTTTACTTTCTATTTCTGCAAGCAATCAAATGCCCTTTCGTAAACACTGACCTAAGGACTTCAATCTCAAGTCCTCCTCAAAATTAACTCCACCTTACTGTGTTCCTTGAGAGATCGATACTTGGGAAAATTCACCCATTTTATATTAATTGTGCGACTGGTACACTTGCAAAAAAATGCATCAATTATATTTTAAATTTACCTACTTTTGACTTCTCTTTTTGAGAGATTTGAAGGGTTTCACGATTTCACTTTCGATACTCGTGTTATATTTTAAATTTACCGGTTTTTAACTTCTCTTTTGTAGAGATTAGCCAGTGTTTGCGAATTCACTTCATGTACTCACATTATATTTCAAATTAACGTGCTTTTGACTTCTCCTATGAAGAGATTAGCAGGTGTTCGCGAGTTCACTTTAGGTACTCGCATTATATTTTAAGTATATCTTATTTTGACCTGTCTTTTGTAGAGATTAGCAGGTGCTCGTGAGTTTACTTCAGGTATTCGCATTATAGTCTAAATTTACCATCTTGTAACTCCTCTTTTATAGAGATTAGCAAGTGTTCGCGAGTTAACTTCAGGTACTTGTGTTATATTTTAAATTTACCTGCTTTTGACATTTCGTTTGTAGAGATTAGTAGGTATTCACGAGTTCACTTCAGGTACTCGCTTTATATTGTAAATTTATCTATTTTTGACATCTCTTTTTTAGAGATTAGAAGTTTATCACGAGATCACTTCAGGTAGTTATATTTTAAATTTACCCATTTTTGAGTTCTCTGTTGTAGAGATTAGCAAGTTTCCATCAATTAACTTTAGGTACTCGTGTTATATTTTAAATCTACCTGCTTCTTAGTTCTCCTTTGCAGAGATTAGCAGGTGTTCGCGAGGTAACTTCAGGTACTCATGTAATTTTTTAAATTTTCCTATTTTTGACATCTCCTTTGTAGAGATTAGCAGGTGTTTGCGAGTTCACACCAGATACTTGCGTTATATTTTAAATTTACATGCTTTTTACTTCCATTTTGGCAAGATTAGAAGTTTATCACGAGTTCACTTCAGGTACTCGCATTATATTTTAAATTTACTTGTTTTTGACTTCCTATTGTAGAAATTAGTAGGTGTTCACGAGTTAACTTCAGGTACTCATGTTATATTTTAAATTTACCAACTTTTGACATATCTTTTCCAGAGATTAGCAGGTGTTCGCGAGTTCACATAAGGTACTAACGTTATATTTTAAATTTACATGTTTTTTACTTCCCTTTGGTAGATATTAGAAGGTTTTCATGAGTTCACTTCAGGTTCTCACATTATATTTTAAATTTACAAACTTTTGACTTCTTTGTTGTAGAAAATAGCAGGTGTTCGCGAGTTCTCTTCAGGTACTCGCGTTATATTTCAACCTCTCTTTTATAGAGATTAGCAAGTGTTCACGAGTAAACTTCAGGTACTTGTGTTATATTTTAAATCTACCTGCTTTTGACATCTCTTTTGTAGAGATTAGTAGGTGTTCGCGAGTTCACTTCAGGTACTTGCGTTATATTTTAAATTAACCAACTTTTGACTTTATCTTTTGTAGAGATTAGAAGGTTTTCATGAGATCACTTAAGGTAGTCACGTTTTATTTAAAATTTACCTATTTTTGACTTCTCTATTGTAGAGATTATCTGGTGTTCATTAGTTAACTTCATGTACTCGCATTTTATTATAAATTTACCTACTTATGACTACTCCTTTGTAGAGATTAGCAGGTGTTTGCGAGTTCACTTTTGTTACTCACATTATATTTGAAATTTACCCTCTTTTGACCTCTATTTTTAAGAGATTAGCAGGTCTTTGTGAGTTCACTTTAGGTATTCGCGTTATATTTTAAATTTACCTCCTTTTAACTTCTCTTTTAAAGAGATTTGCACGTGTTCTCGACTTAACTTTAGGTACACGTGTTCTCGACTTAACTTTAGGTACTCGTGTTATATTTTAAATTTACCTACTTTTACATCTCCTTTGCAGAGATTAGCCGGTGTTCGTGAGTTCACTTAAGGTACTCTCGTTATATTTCAAATTTACCTATTTTTGACTTTTATTTTGTAGAGATTAGAAGGTTTTCATGACTTCACTTCAGGTACTCATATTATATTTTAAATTTAACTTTTTTTACTTCTCTATTATAGAGATTAGCAGGTGTTTGCGAGTTCAATTCATGTACTCACGTTATATTTTAAATTTACCTGCTTCTGATTTCTCTTTTGCATAGATTAGCAAGTGTTCGTGAGTTCATGTTAGGTACTCGCATTATATTTTTGTACAACCTCGGGCTCGCAGGAGCTAAAGGCTTGAGGAAGGGAGCTAGGCAATACGGTCCTGGGCAGTCATCAATTCGCAGAGCGAGTGGATCCTGGAAAGAAGTACTTAGACAAGAGGGCCCAGGCCAGAAGGGTCTAAGAGAGAGCTACTCCATGAGATGGGCGAGCAAGTTCCAAGGGAGGAGGTACTCGCGAGTGAGTGGCCATCTCGCCATGTTAGAAGGCTCTCGAGGGGAGCTCTCGCTAGCGAGACGGTGCTCTCCCCAGGCGAGAGGACCCTAGAAGGTAGTTCTCGCCAAGCACCGGTTCGGTTTAAAACTTGTTCAGGTAGGGCCGGGTCTATCTTTTAGCCCCATGGGATCTTATGCTTTTGCCCTGGGTAATGGGTATATAACCCTTCAGAACGGCGAAGTTTGGCTGTTGACAGACCCGACTAAGGGAATTCTAGTAATTTCAGTTCAGCTCCACTTAGTTATTGGCAATCCCAGTTCAGGGGCCTAAAAATAGACCGGTAAGGTGCCTTAGAAGGGAGGCATTCCTAACTCTCCTTCTCTTCTTCTAAGGCACCTAGCTCAGCATTGGCTAGGGAGGGGAAGAATTTTCGATTCTTCCGGGTATGAGGTGGGACCTCCGCGCTGAAGCCCCTGGTCTAGTCTTTCGAGGGCCTTGTCAAGAGGGTGGTCCAAAGAGAGTAAGTGTGAGTTGCACCTTTAGTTTCGAGCTTTAGGAGGGACCGACCTTGTTGGTTCCAACATTTTTGGTGCGGTGAGCGTGGAATAGCAGCTTGCACATAAGAACTTTGGGTTACCTCATGGCGGGGGATCTTGAAGGAGATGAAGGCGGGTCGCCGAACCCGGGAGGATATGTCGGGAGAACGGAGTTCATGACATCCATTGGGGGATCATGGACATGCTGAAGCAGATCTCGCAGAGAGGAGAATGTGAGACCCCTCCACCCTAGATGCCAGGTCTCGCACCCCGCGAGAGGATTGACCCGGAAAGGATTGGCGAGGACGCGCCCGATAGGCGACCAGGGAAGGAGGTAGTGGCGGAAGGAAACCAGCGAGACGTGGAGGGCAGAGAACTTTTCGCCAGCCTGGCGAGTGCCAACTCGCCTGGAGGGATGGTTCCATGAGTGGAGGTGGCGAGACCCCCGACGAGAGGGTTTTCTTCTTGCGAGTTGATCCTCTCGGCACCCGTCCCTGAGGGGTTCTGCGAGCCCGAGATGACGTACTATGTGGGGAAGGATGATCCCCTCCAGCACCTGTACTGGTTCCAAGATGCGGTCTCCATCAGACCAATGACGGATGCCTTTAAGTGCCGCCTTTTTTCCATTACCCTGAAGGACAAGGCTAGGGATTGGTTCCACCAACTCCCAAAGTAGTAGATTTACGGCTTCGAGGACCTGAGCAGAAGCTTCTAGTTGGGCTTCTTGACCTCTAAGAAGAGGAATAAGAACCCGGAGTACTTTTTCTTGATCAAGTAGAAGGCCAACGAGTCCTTGGCTCAATATTTTGACTGCTTCTAGGAGGAGATTTAAGACATCCAGGAGGTGCCCGGTTTTGCTCACCAGATGGCCTTCATTGTGGGACTGAGGGAGGGCTTTTTTAAGATGAGCCTGACCAGGAAGGCGTCATTGTCATTCAAAGGGTTGATGGAGAAGGTAGCGGAGGAAATAGCTATGGAGGCAGCAAACCCGGCCTTTGCTAGGAAGTTGGCGAGAATGACGGAGGTGGAGCAGAGGGAATCGGGAGGAGCAATGCAGCAGGAGGGAAGGAGAATGGAGGATCCAAGGGGGCCAGTGCATCCGGAATCTGGCTGGAGGTAGCCAGGAGGTCCTGTTCAAGGATAATGAAGGGGTCCCCCCAGGGGGGAAGAAACTATTATCTAGGATCGGGGAGATTGATGGGTTAAAATGCGGGTTCTTTTTATTTAGTTATGAAGGGAAGGTTTTTATTTATAAAAAAAAGAAGAAGGTTTTATTTTGTTTTAAACCGAGTTTTAACGAAAGGGAGGCAAGTGCACCTATCGCGTGTAGTACAGGATATTCTGGTGTGGAATATCGGGGTCGTATTATTCTCGAGGTCGGCTTAGCTATTTCTACTCTTTCCCTGAAATACATATTATTTTACCGATAATATTTTACGTTTGGTTATAAAAATGAAAATGGCAAAAAAAACATAAAAATGCATAATAATAATAATTAAGCATAATAATAAAAAGCATGAAATAAATGTAGCAGGAAATTAATAAAGTATAGAAAATAAAATGCAGAAAGCCGATGAAGAACTCACCGCGACGTTATCAAAAAGAGAATTTGAACTAAAATAACTTTTAATAAAAAGAGATCCTATTTTTCAAATTAATTAAGGCAGAGACTCGGCCGTGGAGGTTCCATAAAAATGAGTTCACTTATTTCTAGGACTATCGCTCACCTGAACGCTAAGACTGTTCGACCGATCGTTAGACCGACGAAGGATTCCTCTTAACGACCGCATTACGCTAAGAACCCTGTTATTGGGTGGGGAACCCAATCCGGTAGAGTCACGCACCTCCTCTCTCGAGGGTTAGCGCGGAGCTCTCTTTAGCCAAGGGTGATTGGTCCATACGCACGACCTCTCGGCGTTGCGTATGGATAACGGAAATAGAGCCTGCACATCGATATGCGGTCCTACGCGTCGTTAACCCGAGGCAAACCTTAAGAAATTTAATTAAACTGGAAAAACAGGACCTTTAATTATTTGAAGCTATTTTATCTGTCCCAATGCTCTTCGATATTGAGGGCTAAGGGCGGTTAGCCACTCATCGGAATGGGGACACTTATGCTAGAAATCTGAAAATGAAAGCTGTAAAGAATGCAGTGAATAAAGCAGTAAAGGAAAGCAGAAAATTGCGAGTCCCGACTCAAGCGAGTGGTCGGGAGAAGAAAGCAGTAAATGTGAATCCCGGCTCAAATGAGTGGGCGGGGGTAAATTTATCTCATACATGCACACACTCTACTTGAAAGTAAAACACACACACACACTCTTCATAAATGAAAACACACACACGCACACAAAGTTTCCTACTCAAGTGAGTAGGAGAAAATGAAAGCAATAAAAAGTCAAGTCCCACTCAAACGAGTGGGCGGGTAATGAAAGCATAGCGTCATTTGACTCTTAACGAGTAGGCAGAAATAAATTCATACACACGCACTCACTCTACAGAAAATGAAAGAAAGCTATAAATCTAACTCATACACGCACGCACACTTGCAAAAATAAGAAAAACAAAGTGAGCAGAAAATTAAAACAACTACATTTCTACCGCTAGAATGCGGTAGAAATGCATAAAAAGAGAAAATAAAAATTAAACGAGTGAAAAGTTTTGCAAATAAACGCAAAATGAAAATGCTCGAAAAATTAAAACGACGACTTTTTACCACTAGAATGCGGTAGAAATGCGTAAAAAGACGAAATAGAAATTAAAAGAGCGAAACGTTTTTAAAATATTATGAAAACCTAAGTTGGCGAAAAATTAAAACGAGCACATTTTCATTTTTATATTTTCATAGAAATGCATAAAAAGTGGAAATAAAGCTAAAAGAGAACGAAAAGTTTTACGATCCTAAAAAAAACTAAGTTAAAGAAAATTTAAAAACCATCTTTTAAACACTTTTATAAAACTATAAGAATGAAAACAAACCTAAAAAGAGAAATCTAAATCAAAACATGTTATTAGTATTAAAATAAAATTGACATTACAACGGCTAAAAATGCCATAAAATTCCTAAACTAAATGAGTTATAAAACTAAAAAGAAAACATAAAAAAGAAAGGCACAAAAAAGGGAACGAAAAATTGTTTAAGTTATGGCGCTTCCAAATGAGATTCATGCTTTGCAAAGAGAGAAAATTACATATTTTATTGAAATAGAAGAGATTACAATTAAGCTAAAATGAGAAAGCTAATACAAACACTAACGAGGGGGGAGAGAAATTCTCCTTACATTAGCATTAGAATTAATTTGGGCAGCACCTCCCCTAAGCAAAGTGGTCAAAAAGTGGACAGGAAAGCTTTCTGAAAGCTTTTATTTATAGACAAAATTTCGGGTGTGACACGCCCTAGGCCACGGGCATGACAGGGGGCGTGTCAGTCAAAGATGTGATTGACTTGGCAACTTTGGCTTGCTGGATTGCTTCTAGAAGCTCGAGTGCGTGACACGTGTCTGTTACGGGCGTGACAAGTGTAAGACACGGGCATGTCAGGCAGTGGTCGACGATCTTCGAGCGCCGGTCGATGATCTGGAAGCTTCTAGAGGGAACAGGTGGCAGTCACGGGCGTGACAGGCTTAGTCACGGGCGTGATATGGGGCGTGACATGGATAGCTGGCAGTCTTGATGTCGGCAGCGTTGAGTGTTAAAAAGGCATTGAGTGTCAACAATGACACGGGCGTGATGTGTCTTGGACACGGGCGTGACTGGGGCGTGTTTGGACGATGTTGAGTGTTGAATAGTAAAATCGTTGAGTGTCGTCTGGCGGAAGGCGTTGAGTGCCGGTCACGGGTGTGTCGGGTATGGTCACGGGCATGACAGGTCAAATTTTGACTTTTTCTGAAATTTTTCAGAAAAACAAAAATAAACTAAGTTAGAAAATATTTACAAAAAAAAAGAATTTTATTAAAGAAAAATAATAGAAAATAACTAAAACATTCTAAAACTACTTAAATAAAATACTAAAAAAATTGTATATTTATAACTCATCAAATACCCCCATACTTAAGCATTTGTTATTCCAGAGAAAAAGTTGGAGATGAACCTATAAGGAATAAAAAAGAATCCCAAATTTAACTAACGCTTAAGTTAATTGTAAGAAAGATTGAAATGAATTTCCGGGGTTTCGGAATTAAATCTTAACTTATGAAAATGTTATAAATAGAGGATCTGTTTCAAAAAAAATACTTCTAATTGGAAAAAAAGAAAGCGAAAATTATTTTTGTTAGTTTAACAAAGATGGATTGGAATTATAGAAAAAACTTTAGCTGGAAAGAAATTGATAGGAAATAATTCAATTTAAAAATTATGCTCTCAAAAAGATTTTAATTAATTCTAGAATCATGAAATTGGCTAAGTGGATTGGCGGTTATGAAGAGGGCTTAGATTTTTGAGGCGAGACAATTTTTTCTCGAACCTCCACATATTTTTTTTTGAATAATTAGGAAAATGAAATCTTATTTTCCTAACATATAATTTTTACTTTTCTTTCTAAATAAAAATAAACCCAATGTATATGTATAGGAGTAATGAATTTTATCCTCTTACTCCGTAACATATAATCTTTTTAATTTTTGGGTTCCTATGTTTACGGGACGAAATCTTATCCTCATTTACATAAGATCTTTTTAAGGGTGAGTGGAGAATCATACCAATTGAGACATAAAAAAAATGGAAGGGATTTTTTTCTAAAAGAAAACTAGAGTTTATTAAAAAAATTTGAGAGCAACCTTTTTTAATTTGAACGTTTCTACATTTCTATAAGCATAAGTAGAAATAATATGAAATCCATAAATGTAATTTTCTAACATACAAACATGCTTGTATTCAAAAAAAAAAAGAAGTGAAAATGAGAAATATAAGTTCCCTATAATAAGAAAAAGACATAAAAAATTCCTTAAAATCTTAACCCCAGAAATTTAAGTCTATCGAGCTACAATTAATAAACGAATAGTAAATAAAAAATTAATTAAAATTCGCTTATAAATAAACTCGAAACGATTATTTTGTAGAGCAAAGAGGTTAAGAAATGAGGTATTCGAATTATTTAATTCAAAATAATAGTTTTTAGATTTTTATGAGTTTTTCTAATTTTTTCATATTTTGGGGTTATTTTCATTTTTTTGAGATTTTTTAAAGGTTATACAAATTTTTTAGGGTTTTTTGTGAGTTATAAAATTTTTATTTTTTTTTATTTTTTGATTTTTGGAAATATTTATAAGAAGGGAGAGAGAATTTTTACAAGATAGGAAAGAGAAGGGGAAAGAGATGAGAATATTTATAAAATATAATTACAAACTAAAAAGAAAGGATCGCCCGCGAATAGACTCTTATTTGTGATTGGTTCGATGAGTCGAACGTCGCGGAGCGATGTTTTTTTAATTTTTTTGAAAAGTTTTTTTATTATTATAAAAACATGAAAATATTTGTTTTGAAGTTTTTAATTTTTGCAAATTTTTTAAATTTTTTATTAAGTGCAGGAAATAAAAAGGCAAAAAATAGGAAACACCCCCATACTTAAGTCCAACATTGTCCCCAATGCTGCACTAAGTATGAGGAACAATATATATATATATATATATATATATATATATATAAATCTAAGCAGTATGTACTGTAACGACCCCATCCGTTAAATGACGTATAGTAGAAGGTCCGGCCGGGGCCCCACACTATATGCCACAAATAGACGGTGAGGTCACAGGATAATACCAAACCAAACGAGTCCTAACTCAGAGCATTCTAGCGGAAGCTTATTAAGTGCAAGAACTCATACTATTGAATGTCCACTAATATATAAATATCACATTTATATAGATAACCAGGAATGTTTACAAAACCACACCGCACACGGCCTTACGGCCTTACAAGTTACTCTTTACAACACATATAATTTCATACATCGGCACGCAGGCCGGCCACACATGAAATCCAACACTTCGCACGGCCTTCGAGGGCCTACCAGCAGCATGGGCTTTTGCCCGCTCAATCCATCAGCCCGCAACACCTGCATATGGACGTCCACCCCATGGGTGATAAACAAAGCAACGGTCAGCATTCAGCTGACCAATTATAACGACCCCACCCCTTACCTGGGGCAGTGGTTCCTTCCCTGCATGTATAGCAATTTCAACATATAAAGCACATACACCCAACATCACAAACGACGGCCTCAATGCCAGGCGCTCCGTGCACTCAGGGCACTTTTTATGGTTTGTACTTGGTAGGCGGGCATAAGCCTCCAAACCCTTGTTGAAGACCTCACACACCCGTCTCACTCAGAGGTACGCACCACACCAAAACCCGTGAGCACTATCAGTCGACCTACCCCCGTAGTGTAACAAGCCTAGGGAATTCGCCTTGCTGCTTTGCTACCAATCGACCGCTCACCCGATCTTAACATTGCCACTTGGTGAAATGGGCATAAGCCTCCAAACCCCTGTTGAAGACCTCTCGCACCCACCCACTCAGAGGTGTTCATCGCCACTTGGTAGAATGGGCATAAGCCTCCAAACCCTTGTTGAAGACCTCACGCACCCACCCACTCAGAGGTGTCCGCACTCCATCAACCAGCTCTTACAAGCATACAACCAAAGGAGCTATGCAAAGCATCCTATACACCAAACACATCGTCCTCACCATCTCCGCAGGCTAAACGATGAATACACGGAGTCTTCTCCGGATCGCAATATAAACATCACCAATCCCGACATACGTCTGGATGGGCTTCACACAGCATGCCTATGCCGTACTACAGACTTCCGGCTCTAGATGCAGACTCAACTGCTGGAATCACTTACGTGTTTCCATCTCTTGATGGAGGATCCCATGCACATGCAAAACAAAGGGCTTCACCTGCCCAAGGAAGAAAGATCGTTACCCTTGACGATCGCTTCGGCGCCATAGAAAACTAGCCGGATGGAAATCACCGCAGCGGCCTTGCCTCCGCAACGCTGCACTCGGCTCTCTATTCGGCTCGACGAAGCTCCACCGGCCTCCTCCTCCTCCTCCTCCAAGCTCTCCTCTCTTTCTTAAGAAGAAAGGCTAAGTGGAATGAGCTTTCAACTCAATCCACGGCCTTAAAGAGGCTGGAAATGCTATGGACCACACGATCCAAATAGAAGGAAACGAACGGCCGAGATCTGCCCAAGAAACCCAATTTTTGCCTGACACGGCCTGTGACACGCCCGTGTCACAGGCCGTGTACCCTTAAGCGGCACACGCGGTTTGGAACCGACTGAGCAACACGGGGATCGACACGCCCGTGTCGAACCTGACACGCCCGTGTCATGAGACACGCCCGTGTCCCCTGCTACACGACACCCAACGGCTCCCAAAACCAGTACACGGGTCGGAACACGGCAGCCGACACGCCCGTGTCCAGCCTGACACGCCCGTGTTCATGGCCGTGTTCGCGGCCGTGTACGGCTCTGACCCGAATAGGCCAACTTTGAGATTTAAATCGAACATGCCCTGGGACACGCCCGTGTCCCAGGCCGTGTACCCCCGACACGCCCTGGGACACGCCCGTGTCCCAGGCCGTGTCTACCAGCCTGCTACTCAAAATTGTGTACAAACATATTTTGAGTTCTGGGGTGTTACAACCCTCCTCTCCTTATAGAAATTTCGTCCCGAAATTTAGCGCAACGCACAAGTATCAACACAACCACGCTGTTGCGATACAACCCAAAACGATCCAGGTTTAGAGCTCAGAGGCCACAGCTTGGCTCGCCCCATGGAATCGTACCACCACAATGTTTGTCCCAAACAGAAATACATACATACATATATACAACAGACAACAAAATAAAGTGCACACTCCACTTTATTTCGGCTTCTCCGCATCTCGCAGAATCCGTTTAGCGGCCTCCATTAAGTCCAAAGCACGGATTTGCTGTTCTGCTTGATTTGAGCTTTGCAGCTCCTGCATCTCAAGAGTGTATATTCTCGGTTGCGCCCGCGATGCAGACGACTCTGCCACAGCTTTACCCTTCTCGTCATAAGACGCACCTGTCTTTCTTTCACCCTTGGACGCACCATTCCAGCAAAATCGCGCAATATGTCCTGGCCTCCCACAAATGAAACATGTCCACGGCTCAACCCGTTCTTGCCCAAACGTTGCTCCTGACGCAACATCTGAAGAAGTTTGTTCAGCAGGCCTGAACCGCTTCTTATCACGTTTCCTGAAATCGGACTGCTCGGATGGCGGAACTTTGAAGTCGGACTTTTCCACCGCTACGATCTTCTTCTCCCGCACCCGCTTCAAATCCTTCTCTAGCGCACTAGCGGTATGCACCAATGCTTGGAATCCTTGGTTCACTGAACTCGGGAGAGCCAACCTCAGCTCATCACGCAGCCCTTCATAGAACCTATTTGTCTTCCGCGCCTGGTCCGCAAACGTCGACCCCGCATAACGACCGAGCTTGGTAAACTCATGCAGGTAATCGTCCACGGTCTTATCACCCTGTACCAGACGTTGAAATTCATTTTCCATTGCAATTCTCTGCGCCATTGGCAAATATTTTGCCCAAAACAATCTAGAGAATTCGTCCATCGATATGTCGCCCAGATCTCTACCGCCCAACTGGTGCAACTCGATCTCATCCCACCAAAGCCTCGCCTCTCCTTCCAGGAGGAAAGTGGCGAACGGGACTTTCTGCTCCTCATTAATCCTAAGCGCAGCCAGGATTCTTTTCACTCGAGAGAGCCAATCCTCGGCCTCTGTTGGAGACGTTGCCCCGACAAACGTAGGCGGATTAAATTCCATAAAGTGCTTAAGTTGCTCGTCCGCTGCT
This sequence comes from Platanthera zijinensis, assembly GCA_039513925.1. Lineage (NCBI taxonomy): Eukaryota > Viridiplantae > Streptophyta > Magnoliopsida > Asparagales > Orchidaceae > Platanthera > Platanthera zijinensis. The sequence continues at coordinate 149,692,639 of CM077093.1, forward strand.
TGCACAGCAACCGGAACCTCAATATGCTCTTGCCTCGCACCAACCTGCACTGGCGCCACAGCGGGCCTCGCTTGCCCAAAAGGTTGTGCCTGAAGCATAGCAAAGATCATCTCCGCAACTAAGCGCACTGTTTCCGCAGAAGGGGGAGGTGTAGGCACCTCAGGTGGTGCCGCACTCTCATCCGAACGCTGGGGCTCCGACTGCCCAGCTCCACTCCTCGTCACCTATAGGTGAATAAGATAGCATTACTTTCCATGGTAATACGGCAAACTCACCGAATAGACACACACACACACATTCCTAGTGGACATTCTTGAGTTCATTAGCATTACAGCAGGTCGCACAAACACGTGCTCGCCACCCCACAAAAGAATTCGACCACGAATTCGGAAGGGAAGACCGACAAAAGCTGATACCAAAATGTAACGACCCCATCCGTTAAATGACGTATAGTAGAAGGTCCGGCCGGGGCCCCACACTATATGCCACAAACAGACGGTGAGGTCACAGGATAATACCAAACCAAACGAGTCCTAACTTAGAGCATTCTAGCGGAAGCTTATTAAGTGCAAGAACTCATACTATTGAATGTCCACTAATATATAAATATCACATTTATATAGATAACCAGGAATGTTTACAAAACCACACCGCACACGGCCTTACGGCCTTACAAGTTACTCTTTACAACACATATAATTTCATACATCGGCACGCAGGCCGGCCACACATGAAATCCAACACTTCGCACGGCCTTCGAGGGCCTACCAGCAGCATGGGCTTTTGCCCGCTCAATCCATCAGCCCGCAACACCTGCATATGGACGTCCACCCCATGGGTGATAAACAAAGCAACGGTCAGCATTCAGCTGACCAATTATAACGACCCCACCCCTTACCCGGGGCAGTGGTTCCTTCCCTACATGTATAGCAATTTCAACATATAAAGCACATACACCCAACATCACAAACGCCGGCCTCAATGCCAGGCGCTCCGTGCACTCAGGGCACCTTTTATGGTTTGTACTTGGTTGGCGGGTGTTGGGTACATTGGAAAATGTGTACCTGATTTGAAGAAGCCCAACCTAGCTCAATGATATACATCATGTTGTATTTGATGTAGTTTTGAGTTGACATGTGCAGGTAAAGAAATGTTAAAGTTTACAGAAAAAAATTCTAAGTCCAAGTGTCGACACAAAGGAACATGTGTCGTCACACAGAAGAAGTAAGTCGACACAGCACTGGGAAATTGTGTCGACACAGAAGAAGTAAGTCGACACAGCACTGGGAAATTGTGTCGACACAGAAGAAACACGTCGACCTCAACATTGGGAGAATGTGTCGACACTAAAGAGTATAGTCGATCTCAAGTTTGTCGACATCATCTGAATATGTCGACACAGAAGAAAATAGTCGACCACAGGTTTGTCGTCACCAGCAGAATGTGTCGACACATAGTGAGTAAGTCGACACATTATAGCAAAGCTAAAGAATGAATGTGTCGACACCTGAAGGCTAAGTCAACACTTTCTAAAGTTATGATTCTACAACAACTGTGTCGACACACAGGACTTGTGTCGACACACTGCAGAGTCAAAGACCAAGTTATTTTCAGAAGAAGATGTGTCGACACAAAGGCAATTTTGTCGACATCACTGAAGGCAGTGTCGACACCAAAGTCAATTGTGTCGACACAAATAGACAGATGGTCTCGACACTTTCTGACAGACTGTTTCAACACTAAGGCACAGGACTTGTTTGAAGACTTGACAGCTGTGGGTTGTCACCAGTTAACTGAAGTTGTCAGACTTGTCAGAAAACGGTTAGAAACCGGATCAGCCGGTTACCATGAAGAATGTCTATAAATAGACAGATTCAGAAGGAGAAAAAGACACTGAAATACATATAGAACTGATCCTTTAAAATACATTGGATCAGAAAGTAGAGAGGGATTATATTCTACTCATTTCAAGAAAGTGCTAGGCACTTAAGAAGATCTTCTCCGGGAGATCTAAGAAGACTATCTAAGGATAGATCTAAGAAGAGTTCTAATCAGAATTCAGAAGAATCATTCAAAGTTCTGGATAGAGAGAGATCAAGTCAGAATTTGAAGAAGAAGAAAGAATCCACCAGTGGATTATCAAGAAGCTGTTTGGAATCAACTCAGCTAAGTACATTTTCAAGAAGCTTTGAAGAAGGCTAAGAAACAGTTGATTGCATCAGCTGATTAAGAATTGTCATTGCCTTTTCTCTCTCAATTTGGCAAGACAAATTTAAAAACAATCTTTTCTATATTTCTGTAGGATCTGTTTATACAGATCTGAGTTGTAAGCCTATGTTATAAAGGCTGAGTGTAGGAGTGTTGAACTCTGAGTGGTAGGGCTGATTGCCTGAGTGTAGGAGAAGGATATTCTCTGAGTTGTAGGCCTTGGGGCAAGGCTGAGGTAGGGCAGTTGTGCCTGAGTTGTAGGAACCAGTTGGGTTCTGAGTTGTAAGATCTATTGATCTGAGATAAGTGGAAGTTTGGCCGAATCTAGCATACAGCTAGATAGGTGAAGGGGGAAAGTGGATGTACCCAGACCTTGGGGAACCACTATAAAACATAGTGCAATCTGTGATGTGTTGTTTTCTGTGATTGCTGTGTTTTTGTATTAGTTAATAAATTGAATTCTGTCTAGAAGTTTTAGAAAAAGAAGCAGGACCTATTCACCCCCCCCTCTAGGTGTTTAGGCTGCCTTGAAAGTTAAACTATCAAGTGGTATCAGAGGGAGGTTCCTCAAAAAGGACTTAACAGTCTGAGGTAGATCTGATAGGCAGAATCAAGAATCAAGAAGATGGGTTCTGGAGAGAATCATAAGGAGCTAGGGTCAATGAAATTACCCATATGCAAGAAGGAAATCTTTGGGATCTGGAAAGAAAGAGTCAGATTGTTTATGGAAGCATCTGACCCAAGGATTTACATCACAGTACAGGAAGGCCCCTTCATACCAATGAAGATATCTGTTCTTGATGCAAATATCCAAACACCAAAGACTTATTCTGAAATGACCAAGGATGAAATCATCTTGGCAACCATGGACAAAAGGGCACAGAACATAATTGTCAGTGCCATAGATGATTCAACATTTCAGAATCTGATTCACTGCAAAACCTCCAAGGAGATGTGGGACACATTGATTGTCTACATGGAGGGATCAGAAGAAGTAAGGCTGGACAGAAAATCTATGCTAAATCAGGAGTATGAAAGTTTTAGACAAGGAAAATCTGATAGCATAACTGAGTGCTATAAGAAATTCTATAGAATTGTGAATGAGCTAATTTCCTATGGAAGAGTCTTCAGTACCTATGAACTGAATGACAAATTCTTAAGATCCTTATCAAAGGATTGGGATACAAAGATCTGTGCCATAAGAGAAGTGGCAAAATTGGCAGAGATATCTCCTCCAACTCTGTTTGGAAAGTTGCTATCCTATGAAATGCAACTTATGGTAAGGAAGGAGGAGGAAAGAAACTCAAGAGGAGAGCATAGAGAAAAGACTGTGGCATTCAATGCTGAAGCCACCAGAAAGAATAGGAGGAAATCACCATCTCCTCCTAAGGAAGTTGAAGAAGGTAGTTCTGAAAATTCAGATAGGGGTTCAGTCAGCAGTGATTCAGATGCAGACTTTGCTGCATTCACTAGGCAATTTCAAAGGTTCTTGAAAAAGAAGCAATGGAAGTCTAGGCCTTCATCATCACAGCAAGTAGATGACTATTATCAGAAAAGAAGGTCATCCAGGAAAGAGAAAAGCAGGTCAAAGCCCAGCAAAGCCACTACTTCAAAGATTGTCTGCTATTGTTGCAATAGGCCTGGACATGTAGTGGCTGATTGTCCTGACAAAAGGAAGGAATCTTCAGAAAAGAAGAAGACTTATCAGAAAGGCAAGAAGGAGAAATCCTTTGTAGCAAAGAAAGATAAAAGTCTGTCAGACCAGTCAACTTCAGAATCAGGATCTGAAGCTGAAGCATATATTGGATTATATGCTGCATCTGAGGAAGAGGAGTTTATGCAGTTGCTAGACTCCATCAATGAACATCAATGCATGGGTTTGATGACTAGATCAGAAGAGGACCTATGCCAGAATCAGTCTGGTCCTAATGAGGTAAACAGTCCTTCCAGTACATTTGTTTGTAGTACAAGTGAAGAATCAGCTACATCTGCATCAAGTGATGAAGATGCATCTGGATCTGAAGGAGATGTCTATCAATTGATAGACAAGTATGGGGACTTGTTGCAGGCCCTTAAGAAAAGCAAGAACCTGGTTAAATCACAGGCTCAGGAAATTGCTGATCTAAGGGTTACAACAGCTGAGTTAGAAAAAGTCCTTGATCAAAAGTTAGCTGAAATTGCCAAGCTGAAAAATATAACTATTATTCAGATGGGCACAATTAATCATACTAATGATCAAGTAAAGAGTCTGGAGGACAGACTTAGAATTGAAAGGGATTTAGTGGCTAGTTACTCTAAGCCAAAATCTGTCTTACCCTTGATAGATGAATTTGTCACTCAGAAGGGTAAGGCTGGATTAGGATTTAAGGGTAACTCCAGGGCTAGCAGATTCAAAAAGAAAGGCAAAGCCCCTATTCAGCCACTAAACCTTTCAGTCCCCATAAGGTTTGGTAAGAAGAAAGTGCCTTCTAACATATATGATCATGAAGACATTCAGGATCATATCAAGACAAATGTTCTGAAGAACAAGGGTGTTAAGGCAAGCAGGCCTACCTATGGTCATAAGCCCTATGGTTTTAAGAAACCAGTAGGAGAAGTTGCAACAGCACCAGCAATGAACAGAAATGCTTCTGACAAGGATGTATCTAGATCTAGATACAATAAGTTTGAATGTTGGTGCTGTGGCAAGAGGGGTCATTTTGCATTGGACTGCTGGTATAACACAAGTGTTATAAAGAATAAGAGTCTACCTGTTAGAAGAGGTTATGATAACTTTATTAAGGCTAACCTGAACCAAGGACCCAAGACTTACTTGGGTTCTAAGGGTAAGTAATTCTGTATTGCAGGTGAATCCAAGTTACCATGCCCCTATATGGTACTTGGATAGTGGTTGTTCCAGGCACATGACTGGAACAAAGGGGCTGCTGAAGGAGTATTCATCTGTCAAAGATGGACATAAAGTGATCTTTGGTGGATCTGAAAAAGGAGTCATCAAAGGATTTGGTAACATCTCTTCAAACCTAATTACTATCACCCAAGTGGCCTATGTAAAAGGTTTGAAACATAATCTAATAAGCATAAGCCAGCTGAGTGATCTAGGATATGACATTTCATTTGGTAAGGATGGATGTCATATCAAAAGGTCAAGTGATCAAGAGATCATATTGACTGGGTATAGGAAGAGAAATGTGTATTGCCTTAATTTTGAATGTGAGAATAAGGCATCCCCCATTTGTCTTGTAGCTGATGACAATGCTTCTCATTGTGTTAAGTGGCACAAGAGATTGGCTCATCTAAACTACAAGACAATTGGCCAACTCTTTAGTAAAGAACTAGTGAGGAATGGGCCTCAAGTTAAGTGTATAAAGGAAGGGGTATGCTCAGCTTGTCAAAAGGGCAAGCAGACAAAAACCTCATTTCAAAGCCTTGAAAACAAGGATTCTGTGAGATGCTTATACCTCTTGCATATGGATCTTTTTGGTCCTATGCCAGTTCACAGTCTAGGTAGGAAGGTCTACACACTAGTGGTTGTAGATGACTATTCTAGATTTACATGGGTGTTCTTTCTGAGACAAAAATCTGAAACCCCAAGTGTATTATTTAAGTTTGTAAAGCAAATTCAGAATGAACTGAACAGTACAGTGGTCAAAATCAGAAGTGACCATGGTACTGAGTTTCAATCTGAAAGCATGACAAACTTGTGTATAGACTTTGGGATTTTCCAAGAGTTCTCCTCACCTAGAACACCTCAGCAAAATGGAATTGCTGAAAGAAAGAATAGATCATTAATTGAAGCTGGTAGAACTCTATTGAGTGACACCTCTCTCCCAGAATATTTTTGGGCTGAGGCAGTTAACACTGCTTGTCATGTCATCAATAGGGCTTCTATCACCAAAAGCCACAGGAAGACTCCCTATGAGATTGTGAAAGGCAGAAAACCAAATCTATCCTATTTTAGGATCTTTGGCTGCAAGTGCTATATACTTAACAATGGTAAGTCTTATTTGACTAAGTTTGCTGCCAAATCCCAGGATGGGATATTTGTTGGGTACAGCACAAATAGTAAGGCCTATAGAGTCTTCAACTTAACTACTCAAGTTGTTGAAGAATCTGTGCATATTGTATTTGATGAAACAAGATTAATCAATTGTGAATTGTCTTGTAGATCAAATGACTCAACAGGTATAAGCAAGAAGATGGACAAGCTCTCCATTGCTGAAGCTTCAAAGGAAGAGGGAGCATTGGAAAATGAAGGCTGCTGTCCAGGGGGAGTACAAAAGATAATGGAAGCTGATGAAAACCAAGAGGAACAGCAGAATGAAGAAGCTGGAGATGCTCAACCTGAAGGGAATCTACCTCCAGCTATAAGATATCTAAGAGATCATCCTACTGATCAGATAATTGGTGATCCAAGACAAGGAGTGCAAACTAGAAGCAGAAATCAAAGCACAGTTTTGCATTCTAGTTTCTTGTCTCAAATGGAACCTAAGAAGTTTGAAGAAGCTATCCAAGACCAGCACTGGATTGATGCTATGCAAGAGGAGCTGAATCAGTTCAGAAGGTGCAAGGTCTGGGAGCTTGTTCCTAAACCAAGAGGCCACAACATAATTGGGACTAAGTGGATCTATAGGAACAAGCTAGATGAAAGTGGAATAATAATAAAGAATAAAGCAAGATTGGTTGCAAAAGGATACAGGCAGGAAGAAGGGATTGACTTTGATCAAACCTTTGCTCCAGTAGCAAGGCTGGAGGCAATCAGAATGTTCCTTGCCTATGCAGCCTACCAAGACTTCAAAGTATACCAGATGGATGTAAAGTCAGCATTTCTGAATGGTGATCTTAAAGAAGAAGTATATGTAGAGCAGCCATCAGGTTTTGTAGATCCTCTTAAACCTGATTCTGTGTACAAGCTTAGGAAAGCTTTGTATGGGTTAAAACAAGCTCCAAGGGCTTGGTATGAAACCCTGTCTACCTTCCTCATTGAGAATAAATTCTCAAGAGGAAAGATAGACAAAACTCTATTCCTTAGGGAATCCAAAGGAAAGATCATCTTAGTTCAGATCTATGTTGATGACATAATCTTTGGATCTACTGAAAACAACCTTTGTAAAAAGTTTGCCAAACTTATGCAAGGGAAGTTTGAGATGAGCAGTATGGGAGAACTTAAGTTCTTCTTGGGACTCCAAGTAAGACAGACTGATGATGGATTGTCCATATCCCAGTCTAAGTTCACCAAGGAATTAATTAAAAAATATGGTATGGAGTCATCCTCCTCCATGAGAACTCCTATGGGCACAAGTATGCCAATATGCAAAGATGAGGCAGGTAAACCTGTTGATGAATCATTGTATAGAGGAATAGTTGGGTCACTACTATATCTCACTGCTAGTAGACCTGACATTATGTATGCAACATGTGTCTGTGCTAGGTACCAAGCCTGCCCTAAAGAATCTCATTATACTGCAGTAAAAAGGATTCTGAGATATCTAAAGGGCACTCCTACTCTAGGTCTTTGGTACCCTAGGAATAGAGATTTTCAACTAACAGGCTATTCAGATGCAGATTTTGCAGGATGTAGAGAGGATAGAAAGAGTACTACAGGTACTTGTCAATTCCTGGGAGGAAGACTAATATCTTGGAGTAGTAAAAAACAGACTAGTGTGGCAATTTCCACAGCTGAGTCAGAGTATATTGCTGCAGGAAGCTGCTGTGCACAGCTATTATGGATGCAGCATCAGCTTAAAGATTATGGTATTCAGGTAAGTAGAACACCCCTTTTATGTGATTCTAAGAGTGCTATTTCTATTGCTAATAATCCAGTTTCTCATAGTAGAACTAAGCATATAGAAATAAAATATCATTTTCTTAGAGAACATGTAGAAAAAGGTGACATCTCATTGGAATTTGTAAAAACAGATTATCAAATAGCAGATGTATTTACTAAGCCTTTAGATGAAACCAAATTCAATAAATTCAAAATTGAGTTAGGTATGTTAACCATTGATTAATGTATTAAGCAAAATCATTAACAATGCTATTGAAATGGTTAATAAGTAAGTAAAAGTAGTAACAACAATAATCAAGTGTTAAAAAGGACACATGGAAGTTACAGAAATTAGCTAAGTAAGAATGTGTCGACACATTCAGTAATAATGTGTCGACTCAGAGAAATTATGTCGACAAGTCAGAAATATTGTGTCGACACAGAGAATATGTGTCGACACTTAAGAGTTTTATTGTCGACTTAACCAGGAATGTAATGTCGACTCAACCAGAATTATGGTGTCGACACTTACAAAATATGTGTCGACACTTGTCCTGAGTGTCGACACAGAATTTCTGTCTTTCTACTATATATCCAAGGTGTCGACATAACCACAAATTGGTGTCGACACATAGTAGACTGAAGAAATGTCGAGTTAATAGAAGCTTGTGTCGACACATTCCGTCTGTGTCGACACATATAGACTGTCTTTGGCGCCTTTTGAACTTCTTTCAACAGAAGCTATAAATAGGTCAAAAAGCTCTTTGTGTCGACACGCTTTCAAGGTTTTCGAAACTCAAACCCTGTGTCGACAGTCTTTCTTTCTCTCTTCTCTCAAGCTTTCTCGACACAACGATGGCGCCAAGGATTGAAGACAATGTTAATGAAGGGTATGAGTTGGTGCGCCAGGCGTTTGCAGAGGCGCCGCCTGATGTTCAAGGAGTTATCACCCTTCTCTCTGCATCAGGGTTAGAATTCATTGTCTCAGAACCATCCAAGATCTGGAAGAAGGAGGTGCACGAGTTCTTTATCTCTGCATCAGTCCATTCAACTGGCCTCAAGATTAAGTCTACAGTTCAAGGGAGTAAGATCAAGATTAACCAAAGAAGTATAAGAAAAATCTTCCACTTGAAAGTAGTTGAAAATGAAGAGGAAGTTCCTATCTCCAGGACAAGGGAAGCCCTTCAATGGTGTGGACTGGACCAAGGATTGAAGATTGGAGCTGCCTTCAATAGGAAGGGAATGAATCAGCAAGGGAAGTTCTTGTCTGAGATAGTTGGGAAGGTAATCCTCTGCAAGACAGGTGGACATGATAGGATTTCTGCCTATATGTTCAGCCTGATGACCAGGATAGTATTTACTATTCCTACTGATTGGTCAGGAGTGCTCTTTGACAAGATCAAAGAGGGAATCAAGAAGCCTAACATGGCTAGGATCATGAGCCTGTACTTCAATGGAGTAATTCCTGAAGTGATGCAGCAGCTGCAGGGGAGCAAGATTAACCATATGAGAAGAATGGATATGAGACTATTCACCAGGTGGGATAGGGTGCTGTCAAAGGATGTGCCTGAAGAGAACAGGCCAGACACCCCTGTGCAATCCCCTACACCAAATCAAGAATCTGACCAAGTACAAGAAGGGACACAGCTTGACTCAACTGTGGTCCAGGAAGTATCAACACCTGCACAGATGCAGGGGGAGCAAGTTTCCACTTCTGCTCCAAAGGTTCAGGGGGAGCTAGTGTCCACACCTACACCTGCCACTACAAATATTGAGGTGCAAGTCCAAGAGGTAGCACAGTTAAACATATCTCCAGATTTAACTGCTGCAAAAGTGACCACTCAACTGGAATTTACTATGGAAGAGTTATTCCCAGATGTTGACATAGCTACTGTTAGAATAGAAGAGGACCAAGATGTTGAGCAGCCTCTTGACATAGAGCTAGAACAAGGAGTGGAGAAAGTTCAAGAGATTGAAAAAGTTCAAGAAATAGAGGAGGAGCAAAGAATTGAGGGGGAGCCAGTACATGTTGAAACTGAGCAACATGGCACTGAAGCAGATAGAGTTCACATTGAGAGTACTTCTGAATCTGAGACTGAAGAAGCCAGGTTGGCTAAGAGAAGAAAACTGGTTGTATTTAAAAGAAGAAGCAAAACTTATAAGCAGGCTTTACAGACAACACCTCCACCTCCACCTCCTGAAGTTGATTATAACAAGTTCTTGGTGGATTTACAGGTGAAATTGGATGACCACAGGGTGGCCATTGAGAAATATGTTGATGAAAGAAACAAAACTCTGCAGTTTGACTTAGCCCAAGATATCAAATCTATCCAATTTCAAGTCAACTTGAATAAAACTGAAATGACAGATTGCTTCCACAAGGGTGGCAATGCTGTAGTTTATCTGGCTAAACAACAGCAGGCTATCTCTACAAAGGTGGATGATATTGTTTTGAAGCAAGGTTATGTTCTGGAAAATCAAATAAGAATGAATGACAATTTAACTGAATCTCATAATGAGATCATTCAAGAGGTGAAGAAGATTGTTCCAGGGATGCCTGCAGATAAAGCCAAAGAAATGGCAGAGTTTGATAAGAATTTTCAGACTGCAATTACATCTGTTAAGACTGCCATCACAACCTCTCAACAGGAAATATCTGAAAAGCTTCAAAAGTTAAGACCATTTTTCAAGGAGGGAGTGAATTATTTGGATGGCCAAATTCGATTCCAGAAAGAAGATCTTAGAGATCATGTCTCAAGAGAAGCCATAAAGGGGGAGAGGATGCTAATTCATGCAGGCTCTGAGCATGCCAAATGGGTGACCAATAGCATAAGAGCCACATTGGGATATCCACCATTGTGTGATGATAACATGGTGGCTGAGTCTGGTCTACAAACAGGACTACTTGAAGGTGACCAACCTGAGGTTGCCCAAGTCATATACCCCCCTCCAGATTTTGATATATTGGATCAGCAAGTGCAATATATGTATAGTCCTTCAAAGGAAGTTGTAAATGTTATCTTTGGAAAGGTTGATAAGCCTGAGGTAAATTTGCAAGAACAGCAAGATGCTCTACTGTCAAAGAAAAGATTTAGAGAGCAGGCTGAGCTGAAGCCAGATTTTGAGCAGTGGAGTCCTACTTCCAGAAATATAATACTCACTGCATGGAAAGCTGTCAAAGATCAAGTTCATGAAAGGGGCAAGTGGTACAATGAGCAGGAATGGCAGAAGTATGAGGCAAGACAAGAAGCCATTGTACAATTCAGAAGGAAAGCTAAGATGGGAAGACTTCCAACTGATGCTATGGAGCCAAGCAAATACTTCCCAAAGCCTTTTCACTATTTTGAAAGGCAAAGGCTCAAGGAAGAAGCTAAGAAGAAAGCTGATCTTAAGGGAAAAAAGATGGCTGAAGAATCAGAAGCTCCTGTGACAGCTAAAATCAAATCTGGCCAAGGGATTGTTATTAGAGAGCCTGATCAATCCTGATAATGTTTTAGTTCTTTCATAATGTTTTGTAATGATGTAATGTGATCAGTCAAAGAAAAACCATGTAATCAAACATTACCCAGTAATAAACAAAATTTTGTTAAATCTGTGATAGATTGTTTTATCCATGATGTTCTTATTATTTTGTTTATAATTAAGTATCCCTGTGTATTGTCATATATCATCATTTTATACTATTTATAAATGGTGTATATCATTGGCTATAAGGGTTATGACTTCTCCAAATAGGGGGAGATTGTTGGGTACATTGGAAAATGTGTACCTGATTTGAAGAAGCCCAACCTAGCTCAATGATATACATCATGTTGTATTTGATGTAGTTTTGAGTTGACATGTGCAGGTAAAGAAATGTTAAAGTTTACAGAAAAAAATTCTAAGTCCAAGTGTCGACACAAAGGAACATGTGTCGTCACACAGAAGAAGTAAGTCGACACAGCACTGGGAAATTGTGTCGACACAGAAGAAGTAAGTCGACACAGCACTGGGAAATTGTGTCGACACAGAAGAAACACGTCGACCTCAACATTGGGAGAATGTGTCGACACTAAAGAGTATAGTCGATCTCAAGTTTGTCGACATCATCTGAATATGTCGACACAGAAGAAAATAGTCGACCACAGGTTTGTCGTCACCAGCAGAATGTGTCGACACATAGTGAGTAAGTCGACACATTATAGCAAAGCTAAAGAATGAATGTGTCGACACCTGAAGGCTAAGTCAACACTTTCTAAAGTTATGATTCTACAACAACTGTGTCGACACACAGGACTTGTGTCGACACACTGCAGAGTCAAAGACCAAGTTATTTTCAGAAGAAGATGTGTCGACACAAAGGCAATTTTGTCGACATCACTGAAGGCAGTGTCGACACCAAAGTCAATTGTGTCGACACAAATAGACAGATGGTCTCGACACTTTCTGACAGACTGTTTCAACACTAAGGCACAGGACTTGTTTGAAGACTTGACAGCTGTGGGTTGTCACCAGTTAACTGAAGTTGTCAGACTTGTCAGAAAACGGTTAGAAACCGGATCAGCCGGTTACCATGAAGAATGTCTATAAATAGACAGATTCAGAAGGAGAAAAAGACACTGAAATACATATAGAACTGATCCTTTAAAATACATTGGATCAGAAAGTAGAGAGGGATTATATTCTACTCATTTCAAGAAAGTGCTAGGCACTTAAGAAGATCTTCTCCGGGAGATCTAAGAAGACTATCTAAGGATAGATCTAAGAAGAGTTCTAATCAGAATTCAGAAGAATCATTCAAAGTTCTGGATAGAGAGAGATCAAGTCAGAATTTGAAGAAGAAGAAAGAATCCACCAGTGGATTATCAAGAAGCTGTTTGGAATCAACTCAGCTAAGTACATTTTCAAGAAGCTTTGAAGAAGGCTAAGAAACAGTTGATTGCATCAGCTGATTAAGAATTGTCATTGCCTTTTCTCTCTCAATTTGGCAAGACAAATTTAAAAACAATCTTTTCTATATTTCTGTAGGATCTGTTTATACAGATCTGAGTTGTAAGCCTATGTTATAAAGGCTGAGTGTAGGAGTGTTGAACTCTGAGTGGTAGGGCTGATTGCCTGAGTGTAGGAGAAGGATATTCTCTGAGTTGTAGGCCTTGGGGCAAGGCTGAGGTAGGGCAGTTGTGCCTGAGTTGTAGGAACCAGTTGGGTTCTGAGTTGTAAGATCTATTGATCTGAGATAAGTGGAAGTTTGGCCGAATCTAGCATACAGCTAGATAGGTGAAGGGGGAAAGTGGATGTACCCAGACCTTGGGGAACCACTATAAAACATAGTGCAATCTGTGATGTGTTGTTTTCTGTGATTGCTGTGTTTTTGTATTAGTTAATAAATTGAATTCTGTCTAGAAGTTTTAGAAAAAGAAGCAGGACCTATTCACCCCCCCCTCTAGGTGTTTAGGCTGCCTTGAAAGTTAAACTATCAGCGGGCATAAGCCTCCAAACCCTTGTTGAAGACCTCACACACCCGTCTCACTCAGAGGTACGCACCACACCAAAACCCGTGAGCACTATCAGTCGACCTACCCCCGTAGTGTAACAAGCCTAGGGAATTCGCCCTGCTGCTTTGCTACCAATCGACCGCTCACCCGATCTTAATATTGCCACTTGGTGAAATGGGCATAAGCCTCCAAACCCCTGTTGAAGACCTCTCGCACCCACCCACTCAGAGGTGTTCATCGCCACTTGGTAGAATGGGCATAAGCCTCCAAACCCTTGTTGAAGACCTCACGCACCCACCCACTCAGAGGTGTCCGCACTCCATCAACCAGCTCTTACAAGCATACAACCAAAGGAGCTATGCAAAGCATCCTATACACCAAACACATCGTCCTCACCATCTCCACAGGCTAAACGATGAATACACGGAGTCTTCTCCGGATCGCAATATAAACATCACCAATACCGACATACGTCTGGATGGGCTTCACACAGCATGCCTATGCCGTACTACAGACTTCCGGCTCCAGATGCAGACTCAACTGCTGGAATCACTTACGCGTTTGCATCTCTTGATGGAGGATCCCATGCACATGCAAAACAAAGGGCTTCACCTGCCCAAGGAAGAAAGATCGTTACCCTTGACGATCGCTTCGGCGCCATAGAAAACTAGCCGGATGGAAATCACCGCAGCGGCCTTGCCTCCGCAACGCTGCACTCGGCTCTCTATTCGGCTCGACGAAGCTCCACCGGCCTCCTCCTCCTCCTCCTCCAAGCTCTCCTCTCTTTCTTAAGAAGAAAGGCTAAGTGGAATGAGCTTTCAACTCAATCCACGGCCTTAAAGAGGCTGGAAATGCTATGGACCACACGATCCAAATAGAAGGAAACGAACGGCCGAGATCTGCCCAAGAAACCCAATTTTTCCCTGACACGGCCTGTGACACGCCCGTGTCACAGGCCGTGTACCCTTAAGCGGCACACGCGGTTTGGAACCGACTGAGCAACACGGGGATCGACACGCCCGTGTCGAACCTGACACGCCCGTGTCATTCTTGAGACACGCCCGTGTCCCTTGCTACACGGCACCCAACGGCTCCCAAAACCAGTACACGGGTCGGAACACGGCAGCTGACATGCCCGTGTCCAGCCTGACACGCCCGTGTTCTTGGCCGTGTTCGCGGCCGTGTACGGCTCTGACCCGAATAGGCCAACTTTGAAATTTAAATCGAACACGCCCTGGGACACGCCCGTGTCCCAGGCCGTGTACCCCCGACACGCCCTGGGACACGCCCGTGTCCCAGGCCGTGTCTACCAGCCTGCTACTCAAAATTGTGTACAAACATATTTTGAGTTCTGGGGTGTTACATGTACAAAAAGGGGTTTAGAAATCTTCCCTAAACCGCGTTCGGGGAAGCCCGTTAAGTATAGCTCTGCAAAAGTTAGAAGAAAATAGCAAAAAATAATACAGAAAAAATGAAAAAGATAAATTCGGTGAAAATGTGCGGGTGGTAGGGGGCACGAGTGAGTGTGACTCGTAAGCTAACGTCTTAGCTAAGAGTGTGACCGATATGCGATCCTCTAGCGCTCACAATAGTGAAGCGCGCCGAAACGACAAAATAAATATATAATTAATTTTTTTTGTTATATATATATTTTTTAGTTTTTTGAATTTTTTAGATTTTAGATTTTTTAAGTTTATATA
Source organism: Platanthera zijinensis (assembly GCA_039513925.1). Lineage (NCBI taxonomy): Eukaryota > Viridiplantae > Streptophyta > Magnoliopsida > Asparagales > Orchidaceae > Platanthera > Platanthera zijinensis. The sequence continues at coordinate 149,707,785 of CM077093.1, forward strand.
ATTTTTTTTTTTGATTTTTTTTTTTGAAAATAAAAAATAAGAAAATAAGAAAAAAGAAAATAAGATAAAGGTAGAAAAATATAATAAACGATATATAAATTTTTTTTTTTAATTTTAAATTTTTGATGAAAAATATGATGAAAATTTTTTCATCATTTTTTTTTATTTTAAGTTTTTAAATAAATTTTTTTTTTTAAAGTTTTTTTTTTAATTTTTTTTTAGTTTTTAAGTTTTTGATTTTTTTAAGTTTTTTAGTTTTTTGATTTTTTTAAGTTTTAAGTTTTAAAATTTTTGATTTTTGATTTTTTTTTATTTTTATTTTTAGTATTTATTATTTTTATTATTATTATTGATCTTAATATTATTATAAATATAAATTTTTTGGTTGATCATTTTTTTATATAGAAATAAAATGTGAAATTAATAGTTTTCAGGAATTCAAAATAGTAAGTCGAAATTTATCCCCGGCAACGGCGCCAAAAACTTGATGGTTAAAACTCCTAGGTTTCTTATTAATGTGATGAAAGTGGAGGTTATTTATTTTATAAAAAAGGGGGGGTTTTATTTTGTTTTAAACCGAGTTTTAACGAAAGGGAGGCAAATGCACCTATCGCGTGTAGTATAGGATATTCAGGTGTGGAATATCGGGGTCGTATTGTTCTCGGGGCCGGTTAGCTATTTCAACTCTTTCCCTGAAATATTTATTATTTTACCGATAATATTTGAGTTTAAGTTATATAATTAATGGCGAACATAAAAATAAATATAATGCAGAAAATTAAAGCAGGAAATAAAATGCAGAAAGCTGATGAATAACTCAGCGCGACGATATCAAAAAGAGAATTTGAACTAAAATAACTTTAAATAAAAAGAGATCCTAATTTTCAAATTAATTAAGGCGGAGACTCGGCCGTGGAGGTTCCACAAAAATGAGCTCACTTATCTCTAGGACTATCGATCACCTGTGCGCTAAGACTATTCGACCGATCGTTAGACCGACTAAGGATTCCTCTTAGCGCCCGTATTACGCTAAGAACACCATTATTGGGTGGGGAACCCAATAAGGTAGAGTCACGCGCCTCCTCTCTCGAGGGTTAGCGCGAAGCTCTCTTTACCCAAGGGTGATCGGTCCATACGCACGACCTCTCGGCATTGCGTATGGATAACGGAAATAGAGCCCACACATCGATATGCGGTTCTACGCGTCGTTAACCCGAGGCAAACCTTAAGAAATTTAATTAAACTAAAAAACAGGACCTTTAATTATTTGAAGCTATTTTATCTGTCCCAATGCTCTTCGATATTGAGGGCTAAGGGCGGTTAGCCACTCATCGGAATGGGGACACTTACGCTAGAAAGCTGAAAATGAAAGTTGTAAAGAAAGCAGTGAATAAAGCAGTAAAGGAAAGTAGAAAATTGCGAGTCCCGGCTCAAGCGAGTGGGCGGGAGAAGAAAGCAGTAAATGCAAATCCCGGCTCAAATGAGTGGGCAGGGGTAAATTTATCTCATACACGCACGCACTCTTCTTGAAAGTAAAACACACACAAGCACTCTACATAAATGAAAACACACACACGCACACAAGGTTTCCTACTCAAGTGAGTAGGAGAAAATGAAAGCAATAAAAAGAGAAGTCCCTCTCAAACGAGTGGCGGGAAATGAAAGCAGGGCGCCATTTAACTCTTAACGAGTAGACGGAAATAAATGCATACGCAGGCACTCACTCAACAGAAATTGAAAGAAAGCTATAAAGCTAACTCATACAAGCACGCACACTTGCAAAAATAAGAAAAACAAAGTGAGCAGAAAATTAAAACAACTGTATTTCTACCGCTAGAATGCAGTAGAAATGCATAAAAAGAGAAAATAAAAATTAAACGAGTGAACAGTCGGAAAGGAATGGCTCTGTCGGAAAGGAATGGCTCTGTCGGAAAATTGAATCCCAACTGGACCGGACTTTTTATCATAAAGGAAGTCTTGAAAAGAGGAGCTTATAAACTACGAACATATGAAGGGGAGGATATAACCCATACTTGGAGCGGGGATGATCTGAAACGATTTTACTCATAAAATAAATCGCGGGGTATTCATTCTCGAGACTCAAGTTAAGAAATGACAAACTCGAGATAACACCGCCGAGTTTAGCTTGATCCCCCGCGAGAATCGTTGTCATTAGCGTAACACCACCAAGACCACGGGTAGCGGGGAGTTTTCGCACCGTGTAGTGGGAGCTTTCAGATTCTTGTGTGGAGGGCTTCTAGACATCGGATCCCAGCTGGCATCTAACAAACTACCTCTGCGTATCAGGAGGGTCAAGGTGGGTGCTTAGCTCTACCATGCATCATAAGGGATATTATCACGGTTTCATTGATCCTCCTTGAGATGAGATGGTGCGAGTCTCAGCACCCGCCTGCCTCATCCTTGATGATCAATCTAGGCTGTAGTAATCGGGCACATCTCCCTTCTTTTCTAAATTCAGGTTTATTCGCAAAACCGCGCGACAATATAAGACAAAGTTGATCGCAGGGCAAGGTTTCCAGAGTTTCTATTCGCTCTCGGACCAGTGGTAAGGAGGTCAAGAATAGCGGACCAGTCATCACTCGCATGTCCTAGGCAATTCCTAAATAGTGTTCGTGCGGATAATAATGTTGCTAGCCGCAGGTTTGATATGGGAGTCCTTGTGTTGTTTTTCTTATACAAATAATGTTTGTGCGGATAATTATATTACTAGCCGTAGATTTTATATGGGAGTCCTTGTGTTGTTTTTCTTATACAAATAATGTTCGTGCGGATAATGATGTTGCTAGCCGTAGGTTTGATATGGAAGTCCTTGTGTTGTTTTTCTTATACAAATAATGTTCGTGCGGATAATGATATTGCTAGCCATAGATTTGATATGGGAGTTCGTGTTGTTTCTCTTATACAAATAATGATCGTGCGGATAATGGTGTTGCTATCCGCAGATTTAATTATAATCGAACGAGTACAAAAATGAGTCGCAAACCCATCAAACGAAGGTTAGGGCAGAATCAAGATGTGATACTTTTCAATCCATTAATTAACCGAGAAAGTAAAAGTCATTCAACCACACGACATCACACAGCATGAGAAATCAAGACTGTCATTTATAGAAAGGGCCATGACATTTATACCGTGCGGTTTACAAAAAGATAGTCCGCGCGGTCTGAAAAGAGAACAAGCACATTCCATTTATATCTTGGCCTTTTTCTTTTGACGGTCCCATTCTAAACTGGATGAACTGGAAGCACTCAGAGACTCGCTCGATCCAGAAGATTCTGACGAATCGGATTCCCCACGGTCCCCGGAATTCTCAGTAACTTCTTTAGTGTCGCTCTCTTCACTCTTGCGAGTATCGGCTTCATCCTCTTGAGCGGGAGGAGATCCGGCTATCTTAGCCACACTGACCGCATTATCTCGTTCGACCTCCATCTTTTTGAAGTCAGGAAAGAGATCGTCGAATGTAAGTTTTTGCTCCTCCGGTACCAAAGAATCTCTCTCCTTGAGAATGTAAAGAATATCCTCGCCTCCTTCTCACAAATGGGAGATGATTTCGTGCAAAAAAGCCGGGTTCTCCCGGACATACATTCGCTGTAAGAGTAAGGATTGTGTATGATTTATAGGATTTGAGACGAAACGGATAGAAGTAAGAGGTTCTGGTTACCTCAACTTTCTCTCTCAGCTTTTTGTTATCCGTTTTCAGAACTTCATTCTCTTCTTCAAGCTCATCCACTCTCGCCTCTAGTCGCTCGGCTACTCCAGTAACCTCGGCCAGAGCCTCACCCATGAAGTGATCAAGGGTGAAGCTTCTCGCCCGAGCTTGTGCGGCTAAAGTGGGCAGTCGTGCGGTTGGAACTGATTTCATCTCGACCATATTTTTCTTCCCATACAGGGCAAAGCCAGCCTCCCGGGCATGACGAGTAAGTTTGGAGCGTGACCAAGGCGGAAGAGAAGTGGAAACCGAGACATATTCAACACTCTGATGAAATCGCACGGCCTGCTTACCGCGCAGATCCGTAAGGGGCTTCTCGATCAAATCTGGAATGAACGGAATAGCCGGACTTTCACGTACAGCAGGCTCATCAGCCTCGATACGGTCGGCTTCTCTCTGCTTGGGCAAATCACCTTGGGTCAGCACCGGACCTTTTGGAGAGATCGGCTTGCCCGCCGGAACCTCCAGCTTAACTGTAGAGAAAGGGTTAACGATACCGCACGAATACAAAACTTTAAATAACAAAATGCTTACATTCGGACATATCGTAATCGGCCGCGACTACCCGCAGTGGCAAGTAATAGGTGACATTCAACCGCTCCTTATAGAAATTGGCGATTTCTAACTCCTTCCCCCCGAGCTCTATCCTTCTGAAAATACTAGCCGCACGGGCTTGCGGACTTAGGGGAAGAATTCCCAGATTACCCGTAAAGACCAGATATCTAGTCGACCAGTCCGTAACCTTGTTAGGGAGGTTTACCACCTTCAAACCCTTGCAGCCGAAGTATATGATGTCGTGAAAAAGTTTGTTCTCTTTCTTGCCCGCTCTAATCGATCGGGCCATGAAGCAGTTTCGGAAGAGATTCATGGTGAACTTTACCTGCACCGAACGCGGATAGATCAGAAAACTCATTATGGCACCTATACTGTTCAGGGGGAGCTGACTGAGGACGACCCCATAAAAGTCCATAATCTCTACCGGCTCGATGAATGGCGGAAAGGAAAAGCCATGTTCAAAATAATCGATGGGTATGACAGCAAAGTTATTTTCAACTGTATTTAACCGCTCCGCCATTGAAGGTAACCCCGCGACTACTGATTCATCATGCATGTGCCTTTGCACAAACTGCAAGAGCTCGCTTTTGGTCAGGGAAGAACTCCTGAATTCTTACTGGAGAAATACAGCTGAAGCACTAGATCGCTCGGACACCATTTTTTTTATCCGGTGGAAGTTTTGAACTCTACTTTTATTATAGGGGAGAATTTTCTATACTATTTATAGAGAATCATAATCGCAAGAGTATAAATGATGTTAAATCCGCGCGGGTACGTTAGAACGGGAAGCCGAACGGTTAAAAACGTTATATTGAGAGAAATTTAAGATTCATACAATTCACGAATATATCTAACCGCACAGTATCACCAAGTTCAAATAAATGTACAAGACTAATTTCCCTTTGCATTCTCTCCCCGCTTTCTCTCTTGGCTCATTGGTTCGTCGCGGTCTGGCAGGTTCCTACTAATATGAGCCACCAAGTCACCCGCGTGCAGAATCGTAGAGATCACAGCGGATAGATGGTGAAGCACAGTGTGATGGTGCCGATGAATTTTCGCAGCATCGCGGCCCACACTGCCAAGATACACCCCCGTCTCAGTGGAGGCCGCTTGGCCGTCAGGTCGTGCAGTTGAGGCTGCTTGATTCATCGACAAGGTCTCATCCCGAACCATACCGTCATCCCTCTTGTTCCCAGACCGGCGTCGCATCTCATTCTCCGCTTGATGGCACCGATCTCGATAATGATCGACATTATATAGTAGTTGTCTTTGCAGCTGATCTCGATCCCTCAGTTCCTCCTCATGCGCTGCGGCCTGCGTGATCAGCTGCGCTTTCCCGCATCTTGTCTCTTCTCGGGCAACTCTGGCCTCTTCCAAAGCAGCGGCAGCTTCTTTTCGGATCAAATTCACCTCTCCAGCCAAATTCTCCACCGACAGTCTCAGCGCATCTTTTTCCCCCTCTGCATATTTAAGTTTTTCCTCTAACCGTGCGATCTTGCGGATAGTTTCATCGGGAGATCTCTGTCTGTCAGTGGAGGTGGGTTGTTCACGGGAATGATCGCCGAGCCCACACCTTTTTCCGCTGAAACAACAATAAAACAAGCGGTTAAAATAAAGATCATTGGAAGATAAGACAGATTAAAGGGGGGATACTTTGAGGTAGTAGAATGAATTCAAGTCTTTCCCTTGCTGCCGATAAATCGTGGTCGGAGAATATCGGTCGGCGCGCGTTCTCCGAATCGATCTCTCTTATCTGGGCTTTCCAAAGGCGCGCGGACCTGGTTCTTCCCGCCTCGTATATCTCTTTGGTCATCGGGATGTCCCTACCTTCAGAGATCAGACAGACTTGGCGTTTTCTCCGCAGTACTGTCTTTACGAGATATTCTCTACCCGAAGCGGACAAAAGTTTACCTGGCCGAGGGGTCTCAGTCTCGCCTAACCGCTCAGGCGTGTCCAAGTTGGTCTTATCATCAGTAGCAAGGCCAGCAGCTAGGAGAGCTTCTTCAACAGCAAGCTCTTTATGAGGCTCGGCGAGAGATCTGATTGCAAGATTCGCACCATTCATTGCGATCATACCGTGAATAATTCCCTCCGTCCCCTGCAAATAACCGGCGTTAACAGGTAGATCAAGTTCTAGAGAATCTTCGTCCATGATAAGAAATCTCTCTAGCCTGGCCATCACGGTTACCTCTGACGGCTGTTCGATCTCTTTTTGCGAATCCGCAGATATCTCGCCCTCCTCAGAAAGAGTAGTTAGCGGGGCCGTGACGACTTTGAGAACGGAGGATTTCCTGTTCTCTTTTCCCTTCTGACGGAGTTTCTTTTCTACCCGATCCTTGATGGTCGGGCCAGATCGGCGCTTTCTTCTCTCCGGGGTAGACCCGCTTATTTCCAACTTGATTTTTAGCTTGTCCGCCGCGGTCAAAGCGGCCTTCATAGCTTTCTCCCGACTATCAGTAAGAGTATCGGCTGAAGAAAGTAATTCGTCATCATGGTTGTGTGGAGTGTTGCTTGTGATGTCAACGTCAGGGGTAATGGTGGTCTCAGGGGTGGCGGGTAGTTCAATTTTTACCCCGCTTATACCGCTCACCTCGCTCGGTTATTCGGCTAAGACGATTAAAGATGTAGAGGTTGCGGGAGTCTTCTCAGTCAATATGTTGGGCGAACTGGCAACCTTGATCTCATTTTCCCAAACAAGAGGCCTCACAGTCGCACCAGATCTCCTGTACATATCTCCCAACAGGCTTTTCATCGGCATAGCGAGCGGCAGAATGTTAACCGCAGTCCAAGTAATCTCCCAGAGAGTATCTAAAACTCTTTTTCCTGCGTTATTTATAGCTTTTGTGCGCATTAAAGGCTATATCGGTCTGGCAGATAAAGTTAACATTTCCAAAATTCTCCGGCATTCGGAAATGTGCGGGGATAAATATTTATCCGGAAGACCGCTATCCTAGTTCTCCCTTAAGATCGAGTCAAAGGGCCATTATGTAACCACGTAACTGCACGGTCATTGCATTTTGCAAGCCGTTCTTTCCGTCTGAAAGCCGTCGATCTTTTTATTGAAGACCGCGTAACCGTGCGGTTAAGAGCTTGCACTTTCTTCTCCGGCTGTGCATCCTGTCACCGCTGCACGCTCTATTGTCCCCCAAGCAGTCAGTGATTCTAGCGCCTGCCCTATCGGGCAGGCCCCGAGCCTATAAATAGGCATGAAGTGTACTCTCTAGGCATGGCTAATCGAATCCTCAAGCTCGTCTTCTGTGGCAACGATCTCGATTCCTTTGCCTAGCGGGTGACTGTCCGATCGGGTTTCTTTGGTAACCGCTGTAACCGCTTCATTTATGGCAATCGTAAAGCCCGTCACATGAGTGGTTTTAGCTGCGACGGGCAAACTCTGTTGTCGCAGCTTCCAGCGGCCCCCCTTCTCTTGTCTCCTTTTCATCTACCCGCTAGTAACCGACAACTCGTAGTCCATTCTTTATCGTTTTATCTCTTGCAGGTTCTCCAGCGGCCAAAAGACATTCTCGGTACGAACAAGATCTTCTGTCCTTTCTCTCACCAGCAGATCCTGACACAAGATTAGATAGCTTGTCCCAGATTTCCTTTGCTGAGTTGCATTCAGACACTTTCTGAAATATATCATCTGACATTGTCCGAGCAAATATATTCATTGCCTTTGCATCAGCAACTTTTCACTTCTTGATGTCTGCATCTGTTCCTGAAGGGGGTGGAACAGCACTTGTACTTGTGGTTTCCTGAGGTCTTGGACACACTGTCAAAACAAAATTAAAGATATCCTCATCAATAGAATTCATGTATAATCTAATCCTTGCCTTCCAAAGTGCAAACTTAAAAAGATTGCACACTGGAGGTCTGGTGCTTGCATAGTCTTTGTTCTGTGCCATGATTTTTTATGAAAATAATTATAATAGAAATAATAACCCTCTATTAAAGATTTATCTTATCAGAGATCTTTTGGTTCAGGTGTTAGCCTATAGGAACAACTAACCCGATGGTAGTTTAGTTGTTGAATAACTAACCTGGCTCTGATACTAATTGAAAGTGAGGGTAAGATCTATCTTTACTCTAGAGGGGGGGGGGGGGGTGAATAGAGTATATTAAAATAATTTTGCAAATTAAAAATTAATTGGCAGTGGAAGACTTAATGTAATTATAGTGTATTGTGCTTGCAGTAAATAAAAACAAAGTAAAGCAAGAAACAAAATCATAGCACACAGCAAATAAAACACAGGCAACCAGAAGACACAAGGATCTATAGTGGTTCCCCAATCAACCTGGGTACATCCACTCTTCTACCACCCTAGGTAGGAATCCACTGCAGGAATAGTTGATCAGGTGTCCTGGGCACCAATGAGCTTTTGATAAGGTGCTCAAAAACCAAACCAGATTTTTTAATCAGGTGTCTTGCCAGCACTAAGTTTTTACAAGGTCTCAGAAACCAAACACAAAACTTTTGAAGGGAGCTTTGAGTAACCCTTTTACAACAAAAGAAAAGAAAAGAAGGTGAAGTTGTTCTTCTCTGTTCAATAGTCAAAGAGAAGACTAGTGGATTGATGATGTCAAAGCTCCCCCTGAGATTTGCAGTTGTTCAGGAGAAGAAGCTTTGCACAGGGTGATAGGCCTTCAGAAGATGAGATCTCCAGCAAATGATGATTTCAGCAAAGACTGAAATGTGATGTGTCTGGAGTCTTGATTGATGAAGCCTTGAAAAACTTGAATCAGAGATGAGATCTGAAAGAATACAAAAATAATTCTGGTCTGTATGTTGATCTCCTTCTCTGTTTTATTCCTTGTGTTCTATAAGAATTCTAACACTGTAATCCTATAGTTCTTGTGTGTGTGTGTATCTAAAAAACTGTGTCTCTATCGTTCTGAAAATATATATTGAAATCCAATCTTCTAGATAGCCGTTAGCCAGTCATAAATGACTTCCTTAATTGATAACTATCTCTGGAGGAAAGTCCTAAGTAACATTCTCATTTAGTCTCCTTGAAACTTGCTCCAGATTAATTGAAACGGCTACAAAATCCTTTGCATTAAATGTTGGATATGAAGAAATTTTAATTCCATAACTGACTGAATTTGAAATCCTGAAATCGTCGATCTCTCAAGAAAATCGTCGATCTGAGCTCTACTATCATCGACCTGAGCTCAGAGACTGGGTTTAAACTTGAGACGGAAACGTTAATCTGAGCTCGACTATCGTCGAACTAAGCTCAGAGATCTGGATTTTAACTTGAGATAGAAACGTCAATCTGAACTCAGAGATCGTCGAACCGAGTTCGACGACTAATTGAACTGAGCTCGACGATAATTGCCTTTGTCTTCTGCACTTGTAGTCTGAACTAGGAGGTCTTGGGGGCAGCTTTCAAACCAATGTTCTAAGCCTTTGACCTATTCTATTTAACCTTTAAATCTATACAATGAGGTCAAGACACACTCCTATGAACATAGTGATCCTTACCCAAATAAGTTATAGGATGTTCCAACACCCCCAATCCCGGCCTTAACCCTAGGATGGAGAGGCCTGAACCGTTAGATCCCAAAAAAAGGAAACGAACGACCACAATTTGCATCAAAATCCAAAACCTGGGCCGAACACGGCTTGCGATACGGCCATGTCCAAGGTTGTGTGCCTCAATCGACGTCGAAACTGTCTCGCCCCAAAAAGAACACGGGCTCTCGACACTCCCGTGTCGAATATGACACGAACGTGTCATCCAGCACACGCCTGTATACCTTGGCGTGTTCCTCCATCAACATGGGACCAAAAATGTCCCGAGCATGACACGGCCATGTGACATGCCCGTTTCACATGCCGTGTGCCAGACACACCACGGGATATGCTCGTGTCCCAGGTCGTGTAACCTCCACAGCACAAACCAGCAGACTTCCCAAGCAGGACACGGCCTTGGGACACGCCCGTGTCACAGTCCGTGTTCCCTGTCTCGACACTCGATGCCTGCAATTACGTCGGCCACTCAGTGAGTCGTCGACCCCGAGCACGACACGACCCTGGGACATGCCTGTGTCCCCTGCCGTGTGACCCTTATCAAGGTCCAAACTCGCCTCAAAGCACTGCCCGTTTCTCTTTTGAGTTTTGGTGTGTTACAACTCTCTCCCTCTTAAAAGAATTTCGTCCACGAAATTACCGAAAGGAAAAGATACACAAAACCAAAAGCGGTACCTGAGTGGAATAACTCTTGGTACTCCTCAAGCATGGTTTGCTCCCTCTCCCATGAGAGCTCCTCCCAACCGCAATTGTCCCAATGGACCTTGACCATCCTGAACTCCTTGTTACGAAGTCGCAAACTTCAAAGTCCTTAATACGAATGCGCTTGACCCTTATCATCAACCCTTCATCCACCAGTACTTGATCAACTGCGATGACCTGCGAAGGCTCTTGCACTGCCTTCCACAATGCCGATATGTGGAATACATTGTGTAGACCACTCAACTCCACCGATAGCTTTAGCCGATAAGCAGCTTCACCAATCTGCTCTAGGATCTCAAATGGTCCAAGGTACCTCGGGCTCAGCTTATTCAAGCGGCGTACCCGTGAAACACCCTTGAACGGCTTTATCTTCACATACACCCAATCGCCAACCGCGAACTCCACATTCCGATGCTTGGCATTGTAGTACTTAGCCTTCCTATCCCGAGTGATCAGAAAACGCTCTCGAATGGTTCATATAATGAAGTGGTGCTTTCCACCTCTTGCTTTTTGTACAACCTCGTCTCACCAATTTCCAACCACGATAACGACATGTGATATTTTCTACCATATAGGGCCACAAAGGGCGTCATTTGTATGCTCGCTTGGTAGATGTTGTTATACGCAAACTACACCAAATACAGATGATCTTCCCACTGCTTTCCGAAGTCCATGACGCACATGCGAAGCATGTCCTCCAGCGTCCTGTTGACCCTCTCAGTCTGCCCTTCCGTCTGTGGATGAAAGGCTGTGCTGAACTTCAACTTAGTTCCGAACATTTGCTGCACCAACCTCCAGTCATTGGACGTAAAATGCCCATCTCTATCGCTCATGATGCTGCGGGGCACACCGTGTAGTCTAATAATGTTATCCACGTAAAGCTTTGCCAACTTCTCCACTGAATCGTCCTTCCTATGAGGAATGAAGTGCGACACTTTTGTCAACCGATCTATGATCACCCAGATGGCGTCGTTTCCCTTCTGCGACCTTGGCAAACCATGCACAAAGTCTATAGAAATGTCATTGAACTTCCACTCCGGAATAGGCAAAGACTTTAAGAAACCCCCTCGCTTTTGGCACTCTGCCTTCACTAAGGCGTAAGTCTGACACTTTGCCACATATAGTTCCACATCATTCTTGAGTCCTGGCCACCAGAACAACTTCTTGAGATCTCGATACATCTTTGTGCTCCCTGGGTGAATTGAGTACTTGGTATGATGAGCATCATACATCAACTCCACCCGTAAATTACCCACGTTCGGGACGCACAAACAATTTTCCTTCCTTAGCAGTCCATCTTCAACAGTAAATTGGGAATTTGACCCATCCGAAGCTGCATCCATTATTTCCTTCATGCAGTTATCCAAAACCATAGCCTGCCGAATCCGATCAGCCAGATCATACTGAACTTCCGTCCTGGTCAATAGCGCTTCGGCGCTAGTCTGCTTGTCAACACAACAGATCTCTAATGCCTCCAACTCCCGATTCAACTGCTCATCATGAATCGATAACCAGTTGGCTTGGGCAGGAGCCCTACGACTCAACGCATCCGCAACTGCATTGCCTTTCCCGGGCACGTAATGAATTTTGAATGTATAGTCCCCCAGGAACTCCATCCATCTCTGCTGCCTCTTGTTCAGATCCTTCTGGTCCAACAGGTATTTCAGGCTCTTGTGGTCGGTATAAATATAGACCTTTACGCTGTACAAATAATGCCTCCACAGCTTTAACGCAAAAAACACGGCCTCCAACTCCAAGTCGTGGACCAGATAATTCCTCTCGTGCACTTTCAGCTGACGCGAGCCATACGCAATAACACTTCCATGCTGCAGCAGCACACAACCCAATACACTACCCGAAGCATCGCTGTAGATCTCAAAGCCTTCGGTCCCACTCGGCGAACTAAGCATTGGCGCTGTGGTCAACCGGCCCTTTAACTCTTCAAAAGCTTGTGCACACTCCTGCGTCCACACAAATTTCTGATCTTTGCTTGTCAAAGTTGTGAGAGGTAACGCTATCCGCAAGAAGTTCTCTATGAAGCGCCTGTATTAGCTGGCAAGCCCCAGAAAACTCCAGACTTCCGCTACCTTAGATAACACAGCCCACTCCCGTATCGTAACTATCTTCGCCGGATCCACAGCAATCCTTCTCCACTGACTATGTGACCAAGGGACGCCTCTGAGGATAACCAAAACTCGCATTTGGAGAACTTTGCGTATTGTTCGTTCCTCCTCAACGTCTCCAAAACCAAATACAGATGCTTGAAGTGATCTTCTTCGCACTGCGAGTACACCAATATGACATCGATAAAGATGATCACAAAATGGTCTAAGCACTCCCTGAACATTCTGTTCATCAGATCCATGAACACTGATGGTGCATTAGTCAGCCCAAACGACATGACTGTAAACTCGAAATGCCCATACCTTGTGCTGAATACTGTCTTTGGGATATCACTCTCCCTTATCCTCAGCTGATAGTAACCGGACTTAAGAAACATTTTTGAGTACACCAGTGACCCGACTAACTGATCAAAAAGATCATCAATCCTTGGGATTGGGTACTTGTTTTTTTTCGTTAACTTATTCAGCTCTCTATAGTCGATACAGAGCCACAAACTTCCGTCCATCTTCTTAACAAAAAGGACCTGTGCACTCCAAAGCGACGAACTTGGATGCACATAACACTTCTCCAACAACTCATTTAGTTGAATCTTTAGCTCCGCCATCTCCTTAGGTGCCAACCAATAAGGAGAGAGTGACACAGGTTTAGCGCCTAACACTAACTCAATTGTGAAATCGATCTCCCGCTGAGGTGGGGCTCTAAGAAGATTGTCCGGGAACACGTCAGGGTACTCGCACACTACTGGGATACTACCCAAAGTTGGTTTAGGCTTTACATCCTCCACTAACATGAAGAACAGCTCTGCAATTGTACGGACTGCCTTGACCACCTAAAGAGCAGACATTAGAGTCTTGCTCGACCCCTTCAGTCCCGCAAACGTTGTCTCCCGCCCAACACCCAGCTTGACTTCCTTACGGTTGCAATCTATGTATGCCTTCTGCTCCGAAAGCAAGTCTATACCGAAAATGACGTCGAATTATACTAGTGGCAGTAACGACGCTAGTAAGTCAAACTCCTTACTTCCAATACGAATCTTTACGACACATACTGTGTCCGCACGCATAGAACACCCATTCAGCAGCAACACGTCCAATTTGTCCTTCGCCATCGAAGAAGGGACTCCGATGCGCCATGTGAAACCTTCGGACAAAAAGGAGTGCGATTCTCCCGTATCGAATAGTGCCCTTGCCAGACTATCACAAATCAGAACAAAGCCTATACAAACAGTAATAAGCTAACAAGCACAAGGTAACAGTATTTAAAGCCAAAATACTATAAATTTAAACCGTAACTGTCACCACATCCGCTTGTTTGATGGCAACCTGCAGGCTAAGATTGAAGACTCTTGGTTTAGTCGGAGCATAATGGGATGCGATTGACTCCACTGCCTTGCCCTTTTCCTCGTAAGTTGCTCCCTGCTTCCCCTCAGACTTTTAACGTCTGCTCTAACAGTCACGGGAAAAATGCCCCGGCTTCCCACATGTAAAGCAAGCACCCGAGTTCCGGCTTGTAGTTGCCCCCGAAGAACCAGAAGAAGGGGCTGGACCCAAAGTCCTAGCCTTCTTAAAGAACTTGCGATAACCAGACTTTAAGGTAGTTGGCACCTTAAACTCTGTCTTCTTACCAATTGAGTCCTTCTTTACCTCTACATTTATCATGTCTTTCTCCAAAGACCGGGCCGTGTTGACCAAGGTCAGGAAACCCTGCATCATCGGCCCCGAGAGTAGTAGTCTCAAATCATCCCTTAGACCTTCGTAGAATCGGTTTTTCTTTCGCTCCTCATATGCGAATGTAGCGCTTGTATACTGACCTAAGAGAGTAAACTCGTGTAGATATTCATCCACGCTACTCTCACCTTGTACCAGCTTCTGGAACTCGTTTTCCATAGCAATTCTCTGACTCGAGGGGAGGTATCGAGCCAAGAACTGTCTCAAAAATTCCTCTATCGAGACGTCTGTAAGCTGTCTACCCCTCATATGGTGTAACTCCAAGCTTTCCTACCATAATCTTGCGTCACCATCCAACAAGAATGTGGCAATAGTGGTCTTCTGCCACTCTTCCGTCTATGTAACTATCATTACTCTCTTTACTCTGGAGAGCTAATCTTCCACTTGGGTTGGGGTTCCCGTGCCTGAGAACACTGGAGGATTAAAGCCCATAACGTGCTAAAGTTGTTTCTCCATTGCTCTCTTAGGCAACACTGGCTCCACTACAACCTGCTCCACACTCCTTGGCTCCGCTGCTTGGAGCGGTACTTGCTCCACAATAGGGGCAGGTTGCTGCACCTGTCTCGCAGGCTGCGCGTTAATCATTGCAAACACTGCCCTGCTACAAATCGTATGGTCTCAGCCAAAGGAGGTGTTGCCAGCACATCATTTGGTGCGTTACTCGCCTCAGAAACTGGACGTTCTGACGGCCCCGCACGACTCCTGGTCACCTATAGTCGTAAAAAACACCAATAAGCGACCAAACAACATTGCAAAAAGCAATTTTAGGAACACACAGGTTCCTCAAACTTGTGTATTTTTATTCCTAAGTGGACATTCATGGGTTCTTTTCATGTTATAACGATGACTCACACACATGTGCTCACAACCCCTTAAAGTGAATTCATCCATGAATTCATTTAAGTCTGACCAAAACTGGTAGTCTGATACCAAATTGTAACACCCCTATACGCCACATAGCATAAAGCAGTAGGTCCGGCCGGGGCCCGACGCCATATACCACTGATAGACCGGCGGGTTACTAGATGAAACCATTCAACCAAAACACACGTCCTACACAAAGCATCTAGTGGAAGAAATTTATTAAGTTGCAAAAGAAAGAACCTAACCACAAGCACGAATGTCCACTAACAAAACCCAGTAGGAATGAACTACAAAATACGCAAAAGCACTAGCCTTATGACCTTACAATAGTTCACCAAATTTAAATAGTGTCTTGAAAACTTTAGTTCGCAGGCCGGCCACACATGTGTAAACAAGAAAATAAACAAGGCCTTCGAGGGCCGGCTCAGCAACTTGGGCTTTGGCCCGCTAGTTGCCGCTCGGCTCCGCAGCACTTGCAATCACAATTCACAGCAACGGTGGCAAACAAGAATAACGGTCAGCTAAAGCTTACCAAATTATAACGATTCCGCCCCCAAACTTGCGGCGGCAAAGATTCTTCCCTGCACTTGTTAGCATAGCAAGTAATATAGTGATTAAGGACAACATCACATGTGCAGGCTCACACGGCCACACACCCCGTGCTCTCAGGGCACTAACTCGGTGAACCTGGTCAAAACCGCGGTCTCACCACCATCCCTTGGACGGCAAGTCTTGTGAGCATTTTAGTCTTTCCGGCCTAAGACTAAGACCCTCCATCTATGCCATTGGTAAGTACCACGTACCTTTGATCGCTTTAACCGAACGACACAGAGCGGGTACGGTTCCGCCTAACCAGTTGCTCACACCGCAACGTCAATTAAAGCCATATGCGATGGTCAAGCTTCCCTGAGTCCCAAAACGATCAAACAAGCACATAACCTAGTTATGTTCAAGGATGGATCCCAGGCCACCAAGTTGGAAGAAATGTGTTTTCGCCCAGTTTTCCGGGTGCGCCTTGGGGTTAATCCCCAAGGATCCCTACTGTAATCTATAAAGTAGAAACCCGAAAACAACTAAAGGCACGGAGTCTTCTCCGGCTAATGATGCATAGTAAAACATCACTGATCAAGACCAACGTGTCCGGTTAGGCTCAAACACCATGCCTATGTCCGTTTCTCGATTTCGGACTCTACATGCAAACAAGGGGGACTTAATATATCTACCCCAAGGAACACCGCAAACTCGCCGCACACTCACCAGAGCGAGTTTTCTCTATGCAAAAGAAGAAGATCTTCACATGCTCAAGTAGAGAATTGTTACCCTAGCATTCCTCTTTGGCGCCATGGAAATCTACACAGATGAAAACTGCGATGATCTAGCCTCCGTAGATCTGGACTCGGTTTGCGATTTGGCACTCAGAATCTCCTCCGGGGACCGGATCTTCCCTACTTATTCCTCCTTGCTCTCCCTTCTCTCTAGAACTTAGAAAGAGAGTGGCCAATAAAAAGTGAGGGTTTAAACCCCCAATCCCGGCCATAACCCTAGGATGGAGATGCCTGAACCATTAGATCCCAAAATAAGGAAACGAACGACCACGATTTGCATCAAAATCCAAAACCTGGGCCGAACACAACTTGCGACACGGCTGTTTTTCAAGGCCGTGTGCCTCAATCGACATCGAAATCGTTGCGTCCCGAAAAGAACACGGGCACTCGACATGCCCGAGTTGAATATGAAACGCCTGTGTCATCCAGCACACGCCCATGTAGCTGGTCGTATTCCTCCATCAACACGGGACCAGAAATGTCCCGAGCATGACATGGCCATGTGACATGCCCGTATCACATGTCGTGTGACAGACACGCCCTAGGACATGCCCGTGTTCCAGGCCATGTAACCTCCACAGGACAAACCAGCAAACTGCCCGAGCAGGACACGACCCTGGTACACGCCCGTGTCCCAGGCCGTGTTCCCTGTCTCGACACTCGACGCCTGCAAATACTTCGACCACTAAGTGAGTCGTCGACCCCTAGCATGACACGGCCCTGGGACACGCCCATATCCCAGGCCGTGTGACCCTTACCAAAGTCCAAACTCGCCTCAAAGCGCTGCCTGTTGCTCTTTTGTATTTCAGGGCGTTAAAGTAGGCCTGGCACACCCAAAGAGATTAGGAGCTTCTTAGGGTTGGCCGGCTATTACAGGATATTTGTGGAGGGTTTATCTACACTGGCTGCGCCATTGACTAAATTGACACAGAAGAATGTAGCCTTTATTTGGAGTGAGAAGTGCGAGGAAGCCTTTCTAGAGCTCAAGAATAGATTGTGCACTGCTCCCATTTTGATATTGACTACGGAGGGCATGGATTATGATTTTTATGTGGATGCATCATATGTTGGGCTTGGATGCGTGCTTATGCAAGAGGGAAAGTGATTACATACGGGTCAAGGCAACTGAATACCCCTGAAAGGAACTACCAGACACAGGATTTATAGTTCGCAGATGTGATTTATGCCCTGAAGCTGTGAAGACATCTGCTTTATGGCGCACAGTGCCAGATTTTTACCGATCATAAGAGCTTAAAGTATGTCTTCACCCAGAAAGAATTGAATTTGCGCCAGTGGCGATGGTTAGAAAATGTTGCCGATTATGAGGTTGAGATCCAATGCCATCCGGGCAAGGCTAATGTGGTAGCCGATGCCCTAAGTCGGAAGACGGCGAAGATTTTTAATCTCTCACTCGAGATGATAGTAGAAGAATTCCTCTTGATGAATATTTCTGTGGGGAGCTGTGACTTGCAGAGTTGTTTGGTGGTAGCAGAGTCTTCTTGGATTGCACTTACAAGGTTACATTAGAAGGATAATCCAGATCTACTGCACTTGTATCTTAGAACTGAGAAAGGGGAGTTACCAGATTTCTCTATTGATGATGCAGGTACTTTGAGGTACCACGGCAGATTTTGTATCCCCACCGTTATGGATATCTGAGTTAAGGTGTGCAGAGAAGCGCATGGTTCTAGTGTTGTCTACCATCCATGCTCTACCAAGATGTATCAAGACTTAAAGCAAATTGCCTGATGGTATGGTATGAAGGGTGATATATCCAGGTTTGTTTCTGAATGCTATACCTACAAGCGTGTTAAGGCCGATCATTGAAGGCTAAGTGGCAAGTTGACTCCCTTAGAAATTCTAACTTGGAAGTGGGAGGGCATTTCAATGGATTTCATTACGGGTTTACCGAGATCTCCTAGGGGGTATGATTCAGTATGGGTTATTGTGGACAGATTGACGAAGTGTGCTCACTTTGTACCATATAAGATTGACTACCCTATGAAGAAAATATCTGAGCTGTATATGAATGAGGTCATTTGGTTGCATGGAGTTCCAGTAAGTATTATATCTGACCGGGACTCCCGGTTTACATCTCGCTTCTAAAAGAGTTTGCAAGAAGGTTTGGGTACGGATTTGAGGTATTCAATCACATACCACCCGCAGACATATGGTCACACAGAGCGAGCTAATCATATAGTGGAGGACATGATCAGATGCTACATTTTAGACCACAGAGGAGCATGGGATGAGCGTTTGAGGATTATGGAATTTGCTTATAATAACAGTTATCAAGAAAGCTTGCAAATGCCTCCTTTTGAAGCTCTGTATGTGAGACGTTGCAAAACTCCCCTATTTTGGACTGAGGTTGGCGAGAGATCTTTGTTGGGTCCGGATGCGCTTGAAGAAATGGAAGTTGTTGTGAAGCTTATTCGAGAGAAGCTTCGTATAGCCCTAGAACGATATGAGAAGAACGACAACCTGCATAGATCTGATTTGGAGTTTGCTGTAGGGGACTTGGTATTTCTTAAAGTTTCCCCGATGGTTGGAGTCAAGAGGTTTGGTAAGAACCAAAAGTTGGACCCAAGGTATGTGGGACCGTTTAAGATTTTTGAGTGGATTGGTGTGTCAGCTTACAAGCTGGATTTGCCCGCAAACTTTCCTGGCGTGCATGATGTTTTTCACAAAAGCCAAGTGCGGAAGTGTGTGCTAAGTGACGAGCAAGTTTTGAATTATATGCCTTAGTTAGAGCCAAATCATTCTTATGTTGAGATGCCTGTCCGCATTCTGGATGCTCAAGATCGGGTGTTGCGGAGGAAGTCATTCCAGATGGTTAAAGTTTTGTGGAGAAATCAGGGCGTGGAAAGCGCGACTTGGGAATTGGAATCGGCTATGAGGGAGGCTCACCCTCATCTATTTCCCTGATTTTGCTTGGTATGTATTCTTCTGTATAACTCATGGTTTGTTATTTCACTTCTATAGTAGAAGTGTTGTGCGTAAGTTTCGGGGCGAAACTTTCTTTTAGGAAGAGTGACTGTAACGCCCCCTATTTTTTATTATGATTCTTTAATCTTTGTTCGGCGTTACGTTGACGCATTTTCAGCCATTGTTGTTGTTAGAGTGTGGTCTTAGCTCTTTAGGTTCTCTGAGTGGCTTATTTTGTAGCCTATTTACAAGATTCCCTAGCGAGCCGGAGTCTGTTTTGGTGACTCGGTGGAGACCCTCCGGGAATGCTTGTGTTTTGTCTTCAGGAGGTGTTAACCCGAGTTTTGTTCGTCGGATGTTGACGGTGCGAATTTCATCATATTCCGAGATCTTTGGTTTTTGGCGTCGTTATGAAGTTTTATTAGGTAATTAATATAATATATTATTATATTGTTTTTTATTATAATAGTGGTTGTAGTGGCTGAGTGTTAATGTAGTGACAATTATAATAGATATAATATATACCATATTTTGGTCTTAGTCCTATTCATCTTTCCCAAAACCGACGGCTAGCTTCCAATGGAAGGAACTAGGGCGACAGGAGTAGCTGGGGCTTCGGCCACCGATTTCTTGCTAGTTAGAGCCCGGATTTCTTGTGTAAAGGCAGATCTGGACTTCTCTCGCCCGGATCTTCCTCACTAGGGTAAGTATTTCTAGTTCTAGGTTTGTCTTTGTAGCTAGGGTTTTGCGGGTTAGCTTGTCTTCCCTCTAAAATCTCCATATCTTTTCTTAGGTGGCTGATATTGCTACCAGATCCGAGAGAAGGAGAGGAGCTGGATGAGTTTTTTCTGGAATTGAGGCATGTTGTGCTTTTCCCATCCTTTCCATGTAGCTTTTTGTTTTCTTTGTAGCATTTATTGCCTTAGATCTTGGGTATGTTGTAGGTTTTGGCCAAATTTAACTTGCTGTTGGTAGAAAATGTCTGAGTGGGTCTGTTTTTGGCTAGATAGATATAGTCAGTGTTAGTATAGTTAGTATTAGCAGGTTTTCCTTCCAGATAGTCTATGTAAGAAGAGAATTTTCTAATATTTTGGCTGTTGATGTGATTTATCCCCCTCAGTTTAGATAAAATAGCTTTTTCTGCCAGGTTCTGTCTGTAGGCGTCGAGTGTAGCCTTTTGCCGTTGAATGTAAGCTGCGGTAGTTGTCAGTTTCTAGCCTAAGTATAAAAGCTTTGATAGCGTTGAGTGAGGTGAGCTCACTCAACGCCCTCTGCCTTGATAGTTTTTCTACGTCTTTTGGCATTGAGTGAGTCGATCTCACTCAATGCCGTCTAGTCAGGTAGATTTTCTAAGTCAAAAGTGTTGAGTGTGGTGAACTCACTCAACGTCGTTGGTTATTAAGCATTGACAGCGTTGAATGAGTTGAACTCACTCAACGCCGTCTTCCTTATTTAGTTCTAAGTCAAAAGCGTTGAGTGTGATGAACTCACTCAACGTCGTTGGCTGTTTAGCATTGACAGCGTTGAGTGAGCTGAAATCACTCGACGCCATCATCCAGTGAGAGATTTTGCGGCTAAGTCTTTTGGCATTGAGTGAGTGGAGCTCACTCAAAGCGGCGTCAAGTAAACTCAACACCTTCCCTGCTTAGTGTTTGGCGTTGAGTGAGTGGTACTCACTCAACGCGTCGTCGAGTGGACCCGACATTTTTTACTTTGGATGGTGTTTTATCCCGAGTTTGTTAGTGTGGGTTTTATTTCGGTTTGGTGATGTTTTCGACTAGTTTTGAATAACGAATCGTGAATTATGGCAGATGGTTACTCTGGTTTTCTTGACAGGGATTTTTGGGTGTAGAGCCATTCCCAAAACTGATTTAGCCCCGGTTTGGGCCGGTGTGTTGGACCCCAAGGCTGCACCGGTGGCCCCTGAGTTATTTGGATCTGGTTGTTTGATGAGGGCTTTTTTTGGTCACAAACCCAGATCCATGGTTTTACCATTGCTAATAATTCACAAGTTAGGACAATTAGTTCGTTTCCCTTTTTTAAAATTACTATTTTGGCATATATTGGCCTTGTTGCTGCTATAGGTTTTTAGCACGACATGTTGCTAATTTCTCGCACTTATGGCGCTTTGATTATTCCTTGGACAGTGTCTTACTTTTGCTGTCACATACTAATCCTTTTAGCTGAGATTGTCAGCATTCTTTTGTAGGGTTTGGTAAACCCCTTTTTTGCTATCTACTTGGTTTTATTCAAATTGCTCATTTATCACTTGTTTATTTTCCATACCAAGGTGTTATTTCTTTGAATTCCTAAGGTTCAGAGCAGTCGCTGATTGAGCGGCTAGTTTTCTTTTGGAGTCTGCTAGTGGTCTTCAGGTTGCTGAGGCTTCCTTTTTCCTCTCAGTAGTGAGGTAGTTCTTTAGTTCATTCTGCTAGACTTTTTTTTTTGCCTTTATGAAAGTCGTTTACTTGCTCTCTGGGAATGCTTTATGCTAGGATGCATGTTAGGTATTTTAACTCATAAAAGCATTGCAATATGTACTTCATACATGCCATATTTCTAAACCTAAAGTACTACTTTCCAAAGTAACGTAAAGACTATTTTCATATTATACTAAATTTAGAGTCATGTATTTCATGAGTTGTCCTTCGGGGATGTTTACTCTCATGTAGGATGTCAAATCACCTTAACCAAGGTATTTTCCGCAGTGTATAAATATATTTTTCTTGTGGACTATTTGATGCACTGTGTCGAGGGATATGACCATCCAACTTAATTGGATTTATTTCATAATAAATTATGATTCTCTATTAAACCTTAGAGTCAGGAGTTTTGCATGAGCGTTTGCAGTTATCCCCTGCACGGCGTGGCATCACGACACATATTTTCCCCTACTCTGATATAATTTTATTGATGAGGAAATGCGGGTCGTGACACCAAAGGCGTTGAGTGCTACCACATCGCGTTATCTTCCTACTGCCATGCGGTAAAATCCGGAATGCTTGGTCTTCTAATTCACCAGACTATCGTCGGCGATAAGACTATCGTCGGGCGGTAACCTTTAATAATCACTTCTCTTTTTTAGGTTGTTACAACCCTCCCCTCCTTACAGAAATTTCGTCCCGAAATTGTATGCATTTATAAGGAAAACCCAGCAATTAATATGTTATAACATATTTTATAAACAATTCGGGGAATTCCTCATGCATGGTCTGCTCCCCCTCCCATTTCAGCTCTTCATGGCCACAGTTGTCCCACCAAACTTTGATCTTCATGATTGTCTTATTTCGCAATTGCTTGACCTCCGAATCCTCGATCTGAATAGGCCAAACTTTCATTATTAGCCGACGATCGACCGGTACTTGATAGTCCGCAACCATTTGAGCTGGCTCATTTACAGCTTTTCGCAGCATCGATATGTAAAACACATCATGCCAACAACTTAACTTTGCAAATAGATCTAACCGATATGAAGCTTCTCCAACTCGTTCGACTACTTCAAACAGACCCAGATACCTTGGACTCAACTTTTTCAAGCGCCGAATCCATGATACGCCTTTGAAGGGCTTGATTTTTAAAGTTACCCAATCATAAACTGCAGCCTTTACATTTCAGTGCTTGGCATTATAGTAATTCGCTTTACTGACTTTGGCTATCAGTAGCCTCTCTCTTATTGTACATATGGTCGAATTTGCATCTTCGACCTCTTTAGGTTTATATAGCTTTGACTCTCCTATTTTCGCCCACACTAACGGTGTACGTCACTTCCTACCGTATAAAGCTTCAAAGGGCGCAATTTATTTGTTAGCTTGATAGCTATTAATGTAGACGAACTCAATCATATCGAGATTGTTTTCTTACCTCTTCCGAAATCCAGGGCGCACATAAGGAGCGTATCCTCCATAGTTCTGTTGGTCCTCTCAGTCTAACCATCCATTTAAGGACGAAAGGCCGTACTGAACTTTTATTCTATTTCCCAACAACTAATGGATTTGTCTCCAATCATTTGTAGTAAAGCGCCTGTTTTGGTCACTGATGGTTAAAACTCACGGCGCTCTGCGGGTGCGGGGTTGTTAATTATTAAAGAAAAAGCGATGGTTATATTTATTAGAAAGAAAGGCGAGGCGCGCGGATTTATTTGATATAAAAAAGGGTTGAAACCGAGTTTAAACGAAAGGGAGGCAAGTGCACCTATCGCGTGTAGTAAAAGATATTCCGGTGTGGAATATAGGGGTCGTATTGTTCTCGGGGCCGGCTTACCTATTTCTACTCTTTCCCTAAAAGCCTATTATTTTACCGATAATATTTTAGGTTTGGTTATAAAAATGAAAATGGCAAAAAAAATTATATTTAAAGCATAATAATAAAGCATAAAATAATAAAGCATGAAAAAAGTGCAGAGAATAAAGCAGGAAATAAAGAGCAGAAGGCCGATGAAGAGCTTAGTGCGATGATATAAAAAGAGAATTGAACTAAAATGAACTTTTAATAAAAAGAGATTTTTATTTTCAAATTAATTAAGGCGGAGGCATGGCCGTGGAGGTTCCACAAGCATGATCTCACCTTGATATAGGGATATCGCTCACCTGAACGCTAAGGCTATTCGACCGAACGTTAGTCCGACGAAGGATTCCCCTTAACGTCTGCATTATGCTAAGAACCCCGCTATTGGGTGGGGAACCCAATCCGGTAGAATCACGCGCCTCCTCTCTCGAGGGTTAGCGTAGAGCTCTCTTTACCCAAGGGTGATCGGTCCATACGCACGGCCTGTCAGCATTGCGTATGGATAACGAAAATAGAGCCCGCACATCGATATGCGTTCCTACGCGTCGTTAACTCGGGGCAAACCTTAAGAAATTTAATTAAATTGAAAAACAGGACCTTTAATTATTTAAAGCTATTTTATCTCTCCCAATGCTCTTCGATATTGAGGGCTAAGAGCGGTTAGCCACTCATCAGAATGGGGACACTTACGCTAGAAAGCTGAAAAATAAAGCGGTAAAGAAAGCAGTAAATGAATGCAGTAAAGAAAGCAGTAAATGAAAGCAGAAAATTACGAGTCCCGGCTCAAGCGAGTGGGCGGGAGAAGAAAGCAGTAAATGCGAATCCCGGCTCAAATGAGTGGGCGGGGGTAAATTTATCTCATACACGCATGCACTCTACTTGAAAGTAAAACACACCCACGCACACAAAGTTTTCCTACTCAAGTGAGTAGGAAGAAAAATGAAAGCAATAAAAAGACAAGTCCCACTCAAACGAGTGGGCGGGAAATGAAAGCAGAGTGTCATTTAACTCTTAACGAGTAGGCGGAAATAGATGCGTACGCACACACGCACTCTATAGAAGTTGAAATAATGCTATAAAGGTAACTCATACACGCACGCACACTTACAAAAATAAGGAAAAGCAAATTTGCAGGAAAATTAAAACAACTGCATTTCTACCGCTAGAATGCGGTAAAAATGCATAAAAGACAAAATAAAAATAAAACGGAGCGAAAGGTTTTGCAAATGAACGCAAAAATGAAGTTGGCGAAAAATTAAAATAAGTAGTTTTTCATTCTTATGTTTTTATATAAGCTCCTAAAAGTGAAAATAAAACTAAAAAAGACGAAAAGTTTTACATTTCTAAAGAGCCTAAATTAAAGAAAATGAAAAATAACACTTGTAAAGGTGTTTTTATAAAGCCTTAAGAATGAAAATAATAAAAAAGAAAGGAAAAGCTAAACCTAAACAAGTTGGTTGAAAATAAAATCGTCGGCATAACGGCTAGAAATGCGGAAAATTTCCTAAACTAAACGAGTTAAAAAGCTATAAAGATGAAAAAAACATAAAAAACACGAAAAAGGGAACAAAAAATTACTTAAGATAGGGCGCTTAAATGAAACTCCAAGCAATATTAAGAGAGAAAAACAAGCTAACATTTTATTAAAATAAAGCTATTACATGGAAAGTTAAAACACACACCCTAATACAAACTAAGAGAGAGGGGGGGATAGATTTTCCTTACATAACATTTGGAATTCATTTGGGCAGCACCTCCCTTAAGCAAAGTGGTCAAAAAATGGACAAGAAAATATTTCTGAAAGCTTTTATTTATAGACAAATTTTCGGGCATGACACGCCCTAGGTCACGGGCATGACAGGTGGGCGTGTCGGTCAGAGCCATGTTTGACTTGGCATCTGCGACGAGCTGGCAAAATTTTGGAAGGTCGGGGAGTGACACATGTCTGTCACGGGCGTGACAGGTGTCAGACACGGGCGTGACGGGGGCGTGACTTGGACAACTGGCAGTTCTGATGTCGGCATCGTTGAGTGTTGAAAAAGCGTTGAGTGCCGACATCGACATGGGCGTGATGGGGGGCGTGACTTGATTGCGTCGAGTGTTGAACAGTAAAATCGTTGAGTGTCGACTGGCAGAAGGCGTTGAGTGTCGACACGGGCGTGTCGGGCCGGATGACACGGACGTGTCAGGTCAAAAATTGACCATTTTCTTAAATTTTCAGAAATGCAAAATAAACTAAGTTAGAAAATATTTACAAAAAATGAAGTATATTATTAAATAAAACAAACTAAAAATAGTAAAACTAAACAAAAAAGACTTAAATAAAATACAAAATATAGGTATATTTACAACTCATCAAATACCCCCATACTTAAGCTTTTGTTATTTCAGAGCAAAAGTTGGAGATGAACCTATAAGGAATAAAAAAGAATCCTAAATTTACCTAAAGCTTAATTTATTTGTAAGAAAGATCGAAGTAAATTTCCGTGGTTTCGGAATTAAATCCTAAATTATGAAAGTGTTATAAATAGAGGAACTGTTTCAGAAAATACTTCTAATACGAGAAAAATAGAAAGCGAAAATTATTTTTGTTAGTTTAACAAAAATGGATTGAAATTATAGAAAAAACTTTAGCTAAAAAGAAATTGATAGGAAATAATTCAATTTAAAAATTATGCTCTCAAAAAGATTTAAATTAATTCTATAATCATGAAAATTTGCTAAGTGTTTTGGCGGTTATGAAGAGGGCTTTGATTTTTGAGGCGAGGTAAATTTTTCTCAAACCTTCATAATTTTTTTGAATAATTAGGAAAATGAAATCTTATTTTCCTAACATTTTTTTTCTTTTCTTCATAAATAAAAATAAACCCAATGAATATGTATTGGAGTAATGAATTTTATCCTCTTACTCTATAACATATAATCTTTTTAATTATTGGGTGCCTATGTTTACGGGACAAAATCTTATCCCCATTGACATAAGATCTTTTAAAGGTTAAAGCGGGAAATCAAACCAAGTAAGGCATGAAAAAAAGGTGGATGGTTTAATTTCTAAAAGAAAAATAGAGTTTAATAAAAAATTTTGAGAGCAACCTTTTTAATTTGAACGTTCCTACGTTTCTAAAAGCATAAGTAGAAATAATATAAAATTCATAAATGTAATTTTCTAACATAAAAACGTGCTATTATTCAAAAAAGTCAGAAGTGAAATGAGAAACACAAGTTCCCTATAATAAGAAAAAGACATAAAAAATTCTTTAAAATCTAAACCCCAGAAATCTAAATCTATCGAGCTATAATTAAAAAATGAATAGTAAATAAAGAATTAATTAAAATTCGCTTATAAATAAACTCGAAACGATTATTTTGGAGAGCAAAGAGGTTAAGAAATGAGGTATTCGAATTATTTAATTAAAAATAAAATTTATTATTTTTGGAGTTTTTCTAATTTGTTTTTTTATATTTTGGAGTTATTTTCATTTTTTTGGAAATTTTAAAGGTTATACAAAATTTTTTGAGTTTTTTGTGAATTTTTTTTTGAGTTATACTAATTTTTTTGATTTTTTAATTTACGAAAATATTTACAAGAAGAGAGAGAATTTTTACAAGATAGGAAAGTGAAGGGGAAAGAGACGAGAATATTTACAAAGTAAAAAAACATGATCGCCCGCGAACAGACTCTTATTTGGGTGGTTGGTTCGAAGAGTCGAACGTCGCAGAGCGATGTTTCATTTTTTTGAATTTTTTTTTGAATTTTTTTATTATTAAAGCATGAAATTTTTTTTTGAAGTTTTAAATTTTATTTGGAATTTTTTTATTGAGTGCAGGAAATAAAAGGGCAAAAAATAGGAAACACCCTCATACTTAAGTCTAACATTGTCCCCAATATTGCACTAAGTATGAAGAACGAGATATATATGTAAAAAAGAAACTAAGCAGTTATGTACAAAAAATTAAAAACAGGGGTTTAGAAATCTTCCCTAAAAACGTGTTCGGGGAGGCCCGTTAAATTAAGACCTGCAAAAGTTAGAAGAAAATAGCAAAAAAAATATAATATAAAAAACGAAAAAGATAAATTCGGCGAAAATGTGCGGGTGGTAGGGGGCACGAGTGAGTGTGACTCGTAAGCTAACGTCTTAGTTATATGAGCGTGACCGATATGCGTTCCCCTAGCGCTCACAATAGTGAAGCGCGCCGAAGCGACAAAATAAATATATAATTAATTTTTTTGTTTTATATATTTTTTCTTAGTTTTTTTGATTTTTTTTAGATTTTTAAGTTTATGTTTTTTTTGTAGTTTTGATTTTTTTAAAATAATAAAAATAATAAAATGAAAATAAGTTAAAGGCAAAATAAAATAACCCTCTTCATGAGAGGGGGCCTAGACAGGAAAATAGGAGAGGTTGGGATGCACTCCTCCTTGCGGCGACCTGGACTGAGAAAGGTGGAGGGAGGCTCGGGCAGCCCCCCCCCCCCCAACCCCCCCCCCTCCCCCCCCCCCCCGGCTACAGCCTGGACTGTGAGAGGTAGACGGAGGCTCGGGCAGCCTCCCCGGCAGCGTGAACTGAGAGAGGTGGAGGGAGTCTTGGGCAGCCCCCCCCCCCTCGATGGTGTCCTTGACTGAGATTGGGCGGCGCATCTCCTTAGGCTTGCTCTTCCTAGCCGACGACGAGAGAGAGGTAGAGAGATCGAGAGCGGGGCTCGGGAAAATGGGGAGATCTATGAAATTACGGCTGGCCTTTTCCTCCATCTCTAGCCCGATGCTGCTTCCTCTTTTTTCATCCCTTTTTCCATACTCGATGGCCCCTCTCCTCCTCTTGCCCTACCTCTCTTTTTCTCCCCTTTCTCTTTTCTTTTTCCTACACCTCTGTACCTGATCTGCTTCTTCTCTCTTATTTCTCTTTCTTAATTTTGCTGCCCTCTCTGTACCCAAGCCACTTCCCACTTTATTGAAAACTGTTGTGCTCCACTTTAATTTCCCTTAAGGGCGAGCCTTTAATTTCTTTATGTACCTTGTTGTACCCAGCCACACTCCTCTTCCATTGTATATATATAATATATATTATCATATTTATATATATAATATTAATATATTATGATATTAATTAAATATTTATAATAAACCTTTACAAATAAAACCTCCACGGGCATGCACGAGTGCTCGCATGTCCTCGACGGGGCTGCACCAACTCGCCGCTCATAGCACGCCTCTGGCCCGCTAATTGGGGAGGGTCCCACTTGGCCGGATACGGGGTTGTACATAATCACCGCTCTTTTGGAGGTTGGCACAAGCTCGGAAAGAAATGTCCAACGCCAAGTATCCGGCGAGTGGGAGCCTACCCAAAGAAAAAATTTTGAGAGAAATTGAAAACTGCACTTAGAACACTAATCTCTCCATGCCCCCTTTGGTCTTTTGAACCACTCGATACCTGTAATGATCCCTGTTATTCGTTGAAACCAAAAATTACCTCAACGAATGTTCAAAAAACCAGGGTGCAGACAACACCTACTTCTCTCAAGCCTCGACCCTCGACTGGTTGCAAGGGACCTAGAACTGACCCAAAGCCTCAATAAGGAGGTCCCAATCACACCCGGAAGATCTATGAGAGCTTCCCCTCCAAAGCCAAAGCTGAGCTTGGAGCTCCTTAGAAAGCACTTGGGGATTTTGAGAATAATGAAAGCTTGACTTCTAAGGAGACCTTATGGGTCTATTTATTGCCTTCTGCTTACCTGAAATTACTAAAGTACCCCTAGCTGGCCTGCCAATAGCCAAATCCCGCCATATATAAAATACTAAATGCAGCCCCTAGGGGTATATAGGTAATTCTACCTGAGGACAATTAAGTAATTTTCCCCTGGGCCTTGGGCCCCACTCGGCGAGAACCTTGAGCCGAGAATCTTGAGCCGCAATGAGAACCTTGAGCCGCGGCGAGAACCTTGAGTCGTGGTGAGAACCCTGAGCTGATAACCTTCCCGCCTCCACTTAACATGGTGTTGAGTGAGCTTGATGCCTTTACGACCAAACACGGCGTTGAGTGATCTTGATGCCTTTGATGCCTAACACGGCGTTGAGTTAGTGGAGCTTACTCAACACAATGTAGAGTGGACTCAACGACCATGCTGCTTGGATTTTGGCCTCGAGTGAGTGAAGCTCTTTTAACGTGGCGTCGAGTGGACTCGACTCCTTTGCTGCTTGGACTTTGGCGATGAGTAGAATCAACACCCTCTCCCCCGCCTTTGGTCATCAGTAATTCTTGGCTGATGCTGGGCGCAAACGGTCCCGCCTTCTCGTAGGTGGGAGCTTATTAAGGCGCAAGCGGTTCTGGTCTCGAGCCCGAAGCTAGCCCGAAGCTAGTCCAATCCTGACTGTTGGCGTCTCTGGGTTCCCTCCAGCGAATATGGGGTTGTACACAATCCCCTCTCTTTTTGATCTAGCTCTGCGCTCAAAAAGACATGTCCAACCCATTAATATTCGTTGGGCACGTGTCACCTAAAAAAAGAGAATCTTTTTGGTGGGCCATCCCATAGCTCTATATATACGTGTGCTAATAGACGGCCTAAGTCTGCCCCTCAGTCGCTTCTTCCTTATTGAGCTTTCGCTTGATTTCATAATGCGTTCCAAATGTGTCGACAAGCCACTCCCACAAGACCTCCAAGATCACATCAATGCGGCTCAGGCGCGAGCCCTGGCGAATAGTGCTTTGGTTGCTCCTTGGCTGGTGAGAAAGTCGTCAGCCGCTAATCCTTCTTGCTAAAGAAGAATGAGAAGAGGAAGAAAAAGGCGAAGGTGGTCCAACAGGACCTTTCTCGCAAAAACAGGAACTCACCCACCCCAACTCCTGACCGTGCAGATGATGCTTCCCCTCCGCAGAAGGTGTGTCTCTCTGGCTTGCTGATCATCAAAATCACACGCTGATCACTCGAAAGGGTCGATACCCAATGGAATACTTCTCGTAGGAAGCGGCTCGAGACGACGTCACCGGGTCCCCGCTGGTGCCTCTGGACTCGTCGTCTCAACCTCCCAAGGATCGACCACGAGTTACGGAGGCCACTCCTTCGGCTGCCTCTCCGAAAACTGCTAGTATAACTTTCTCCCTATCCCACCTAATTTTCAATTCTAGCCTCCCCATCTATCGAATTGACTTCCCGCTGCATCAGCTTCTGCCAACCCGGGTATTGCCACCCAGGAGAATGAAATAATGGCGTCTAACTCGCCAGGCCAAGCATCTGATCCCACCGTACTGGCGAGAGGGGTGTCCGTCGACCCCTCCATAGCTCTGAAGGAGGCCAGCCGCCTCGTGAGAGAGGACGACTTCCCCCCTGCTTCTGGCCAGGCTGGGATCACTATGCGCGAGACCTTTCGCCCGGGGCGTAGGAAGCCGCTCCACCTCCTCTATGGGATTGAGGGGAGGCCCAAGCCTTCTCTCCTTCCGCCGGCCAGTGGCTCTCGTAATGTTGCAGGTATTCGAAACATTAACAAAGCTTTTACTCAGCTCTCGTTGTAACCATGAATTTGTTTTCTCAGAGGATCCGCACTCGCGGACAGGGGCCGATGAAGATGATGAAGACGACGACGAAGACAGAGAGTGGGAGGATGGCGAGAGATCTCCCCTCCCTTCGTCTAACGAGATGGAGGACATCCTGAATGATGCCGGGAGAGCGAAGACGCGAGGTAAGAAGATGGATGCTCTTCTATCAAAGCTTGTGCGGCGGGAGCGGGCCCCTGCCACTGCGGCGAATGAATTTCGCGAGATGGTGGAGCAGAGGCTGGAGGCCCTTGAACACGACTATTTCTTTGGCAAGACAAAGAGGCCGAGTGGGTCTGCCGCCGAGTCTTCCCCCGGGAGGTGCATTGCCCGGATTCGAGACCAGGCTTGCCGGATCAACCTAGGGTGCACCACCCTGTCTTCCTACTATAACCTGTTGGCACCCCCGAGGACTTGACGGCGGGAGCGAGGATGATGGCGCTGGCAACCGTATTGACTTAAAGAAGTCTCGCCACCTCTCTCCCTTTGCCCTTCCCTTCTCCCTATGTACCCCGTTTCTTTTTATTTTGGACTTTATTTATAACTTTTTAATTATTATTTGTTATTTAGCTCTCGCCCGACGACAACAATCTCTGCTTTTATTTTCCTCTGTTTTACGTGGTCGTCTCGAGACACTTGCACGAATCTGAACCGTCGGTCGGTCGCTGTCATCTCAGGCCGGAACCCGAGGCGTCATTGACTTGGGGCATGATGCCTGTACCACCGGCTCTATTTTTATTTTTTCTTTTTTAGAAAAGTCATAATTACCACAGTTTCTTATAAATATAGGAGTCCACCAAACGCATATATTTCTTCGACCCGAAAACCTCGTTTTCCTCCTTGTTCTTGCGCTTTGACGAGAATTTCCCCCTACTTCCGCCTTCTTCTCTCGTTCTCGCCTAATTTTTGCTCTCGCCTCCTTCTTTGAGACCTCGTGCTCAATCCCCTAAACACGATGCCGGGCGAAGGCGAGGGATGCTCCAAATGCTCGAAAGCACCAGTTCCCCTCCTGCCGCCTAACCATGGAGGAGTACCAACTAATCGTCTCCCATTACGTTCCCGCCTGCTTTACTGTGAGAAAGTCGGGCAACGATGATCGAGTCAATACCGCTAGAGCAGGAGAGCTCACCATCCCCCTCGAGAATTTCGAGGTGGGCTTTCGCCTTCCCCTCTGGCCCGAGGTGCTACAGGCCCTCCGCTACTATGACGTCGTTCCAGCTCAACTCAATCCCAACTCAGTCGCCATCCTGGTAGCTTTCATCTGCTATATGTGATTCGAGAGGATTGAGTTTAGCCTTCCTATCTTCTGGAAGCTATTCACGTTCCGCACAAAGGGAAGGGTGGTCTTCTTCTCTGGGAAGCTACTCAAGACCACCGGTCTCGCCAACAAGCACCACTATTTGGGCGATAAGTTCGTCTTCGTTGCCGCGACTTTGGAAACGTTCCTCTAACGCCCGTTCAATACGAGGACTCCTCTTACAAGCCGCTTGCCCTTGGGTCGTGCGAGAGCGCCCTTTTAGAGTTCTTCGGGATGAAGGAGTTCGACGTCCAATTTCTTAGGCGAGACATCGATTCTCTCCCCTCCATCCCTCCTAGCGAAAGTACGGTCTCTCCTTTAACTCGGTATTCCCATTCTAAACTAATGCTGGGCATTGTCGCCTTTGCAGGAGAGCGAGAAATTCCTCTACACCAACCCTTTGCTGAGACTCAGGGTACCGAGGGCCAGGTTGCGAGAGATCAGCTTGATCTCGCGAAATCTGTGACTCAAGCTTATTAGGACGAGCCTGCCCCGCCTCCTTCGACCAGTGGTGTGAAGCGAAAGCCCGGCTCCTTTTCGTCCTAGCCACTAAAAATACCCAAGCCCACCACTGCCGACAAAGGGAAATCTGTGGCGACTGCGCCCGTCTGACCTCACGCACCAGGTCGGTATTTCGAAGAGATCCTACAGGCAGTAAGAGAGATGACTGCTGCCGCCAGGGATAGCGTCAGGGACCCCGCCGAGAACCTTCCAGTCGCAAGCGGGGCTGGTGGAGAGGGGGTAGCCACCAAGCCCTCCACTCGATCCCCGCCCAAGGAGGTGCCAAAGTGGCACAAGAATTTTTGTCTCGGCATGAAGTGGCCTGACACGGAAGGGAAACCCCTATTACGGCGGGACCCTGAGGCCAACCAAGTCTCCGTCTCGACCCTTCTCCCCAGCTAGGCAGAGGGCGACCAGGTCACCAGCGAGGACATCGCGCTGGGCTACGGCCTTTATAGCCGGGAGGACGCCGGTCTTTACGATCAGGTGTCCACGTGGCTCTTGGATTTCGACTTCACCTGGGCCCTGATGCGTGGGTTCAAGCTTGCGCACATGTGAGTGCACCGGAGCATCACCATCGACCGCAACTTTGGCGAGATGCTTATGGCGCGGGACCAGGCGATGGCCTCGGAGGCGTCTTTGAAGGCACAGCTGGCGGATACTGTGGGATTGCTTTCTTTGCGCCCGGCGGAGGAGGTAAGCAAGAACGATTGAAGACATTCGCTCTCGTCCCTGTAATTCATAGCTCGTTGTCTCTTTTGTATTAATAGGCTTCTTCCTTATGCAGGACTCTTCCCAGAGCGCAATGCTTCGCACGGAGCCACGATTGAAGACATTCGCTCTCGCCCCTGTAATTCATAGCTCGTTGTCTCTTTTATATTAATAGGCTTCTTCCTTATGCAGGACTCTTCCCAGAGCGCAATGCTTCGCACGGAGCTGGCTGGGATAAAGTGCGAGAACGTCATGCTGAGGGACCAGCTCCGGCGCATTGAGGTGACGGCGGACGCGGTCGCTCCTCCTCCTTCACTGGACGAGAGGCTGAGGAGCCAGCATTTCTCGGAGTATGACATCGATAAACTCCTACAGACCAACGCTCAAGCGACGGTCAGGCTGACCCTTGAGACGTTGCGAGACGTGGGATGTTTGAACGAGGGTGGCAAGATCGTTTCCGTTCCCCAGCTCGTTCCATGGATCTTCGAGCCTATCCCGATGCCTCTAGGCGCACCCGACTCCCCGCCCTCTGATGTCCCGAAGTCTCCCACGGCTGCTGGAGAGACATCCGGGGAGGGCTCAAGCGAGAGCTCCCGCAGAAGCTCAAGCGGGATCTCGAGCAGATACAACGCTTCTCCTTGATGGGTTCTCGCCCCCCCCCCCTTTTTCTTTTACCTGTAATGAGCGAGATGCTCCTATTTTGTAATTACATTGAGAATATATATTGTAAGTTTGTGTTTTGTTCTCCTTCTTTTTCTTTTCTTTTTTCACTATTGAAGCCAAATGCTTTTCAAGCATGCTTCCGCTGAGTCCCTTGGCCCCCCTAGGGTAATATCCCTTAGCGATCAATAGGTGGGAACCTGCCGAGACCTCAAGTCTTAGACGTGTCGTTTCCGCGCTTTGCCGAGAATCATTTGCCGGGAGCGTCGTTCATAGGCCTTTTAAGGGAAGACCGCCGATGGTTAAAACTCTTAGGTTGCTAATTAATGAAATGAAAGTGGGTTTTTTTATTTTTTAAAAAAGGCGGGGTTTTATTTTGTTATAAACCGATTTTTAATAAAAAGTAGGCAAGTGCACCTATCGTGTGTAGTACAGGATATTCCGGTGTGGAATATCGGGGTCGTATTATTCTCGGGGTCGTCTTAGCTTTTTCTACTCTTTCCCTGAAAGCCTATTATTTTACCGATAATTTTTAGTTTTGTTTAAAAAGAAGATTACCTAAAAATATAAAAAGTGCATAATAATAAAGCATAATAATAAAAAGCATGAAATAAATGCAGCAGGAAATTAATAAAGTGCAGAAAAAAAAGTGCAGAAGGCCGATGAAGAACCTAGCGCGACGATACAAAAAGAGAACTGAACTAAAATAGAGATCCACAAAAATGAAGGCGGAGACTTGGCCGTGGAGGTTCCACAAAAATGAGCACACCTATCTCTAGGTAATATCGCTCACCTGAACGCTAAGACTATTAGACCGATCGTTAGACTGACGAAGGATTCCTCTTAACGCCCGCATTACGCTAAGAACCCGGCTATTGGGTGGGGAACCCAATCCGGTAGAGTCACGTGCCTCATCTCTCGAGGTTTAGCGCGGAGCTCTCTTTACCCAAGGGTGATCGGTCCATACTCACGGCCTCTTGGCATTGTGTATGGATAACGAAAAATAGAGCCCGCACATCAATATGCGGTCCTACGCGTCGTTAACCTGGGGCAAACCTTAAGAAATTGAATTAAACTGAAAAACAGGACCTTTAATTATTTAAAGCTACTTTATCTGTCCCAATGCTCTTCGATATTGAGGGCTAAGGGCGATTAGCCACTCATCAGAATGGGGACACTTATGCTAGAAAAGCGATAAAAGAAAGCTGTAAAGAAAGCAGTAAAGGAAAGCAGAAAATTGCGAGTCCCGGCTCAAGCGAGTGGGCGGGAGAAGAAAGCAGTAAATGCGAATCCCAGCTCAAATGAGTGGGCGGGGGTAAATTTATCTCATACACGCACGCACTATACTTGAAAGTAAAACACACCCACGAACACAAAGTTTTCCTACTCAAGTGAGTAGGAAGAAAAATGAAAGCAATAAAAAAACAAGTCCCACTCAAACGAGTGGGCGGGAAATGAAAGCAGAGCGTCATTTAACTCTTAACGAGTAGGTGGAAATATATGCGTATGCACACACGCACTCTACGGAAGTTGAAATAAAGCTATAAAGCAAACTCATACACGCACGCACACTTGCAAAAATAAGGAAAAGCAAAATTACAGAAAAATTAAAACAACTGCATTTCTACCACTATAATGCGGTAGAAATGCATAAAAAGAAAAAATAAAAATTAAACAGAGCGAAAAGTTTTGCAAATAAACGCAAAAGTGAAGTTGGCGAAAAATTAAAACGACTATATTTTCATTCTTATATTTTTATAAAAACTCCTAAAAAGTGAAAATAAAGCTAAAAAGACGAAAAGTTTTACATTCCTAAAGGGCCTAAGTTAAAGAAAATAAAAACGAACACCTTGAAAGAGGTTTTTATAAGGCTATAAGAATGAAAATAAAGCAAAAAATAGAAACCTAAACCTAAACAAGTGCGGAGAATGAAAACAAAATGGGCGGCGTAACGGCTAGAAATGCGGAAAATTTCCTAAGCTAAGCTAAGTTATGAAAGCTTTAAATGAAGAAAACATAAAGAGAAAAACAAAAAAAGGGAACGAAAAATCACTTAAGTAGGGTGCTTCCAAATGAAAATTTCATACCATGCAAAGAGAGAAAAAAACTAACATTGTATTAAATAAAAAGGGATTACAAAGAAGTTAAAACAAGAAAACTAATACAAACTAAGAGAGAGAGAGGGAGAAATTCTCCTTACATAAGCATTAGAATCCATTTGGGCAGCACCTCCCCCAAGCAAAATGGTCAAAAAGTAGACAAGAAAAGCTTTATGAAAGCTTTTATTTATAAACAATTTTTCGGGCTTGACATGCCCTAGGTCACAGGCGTGACAGGGGCGTGTCGGTTAGATCCGTGTTTGACTTGGCGACTTTGGCTGGCTGGCTTCATTCTTGAATGTTCGGGAAGAGACACGTGTTTGTCACGGGCATGACAGGTTTAAGACACGGGTGTGACGGGGGGCGTTACTTGGAAAGCTGGCAGTTCTGATGTCGGCAGCATTGAGTGTTGAAAAAGCGTTGAGTGCCGACATCGATACGGGCGTGACGGGCATCGACACGGGCGTGACTTGATGGCTTCGAGTGTTGAACAGTAAAATCGTTGAGTGTCGACTTGCGGAAGGCGTTGAGTGCCTGACACGGGCATGTCGGGCATTGTCACGGGCGTGACGGGTCAAAAATTGACCTTTTCTGAAAAAATTCAGAAAACAAAAATTAGATAAGTTAGTATAATTTTTACAAAAAGAAGCATTTTATTGAATAAAACAAACTAAAAACTATAAAACTAAACAAAAATGACTTAAATAAAATACAAAAATATAGGTATATTTACAACTCATTAAATACCCCTATACTTAAGCTTTTGTTATTCCAGAGCAAAAGTTTGAGGTGAACTTATAAGGAATAATAAAGAATCCTAAATTTAACTAACGCTTAATTTAATTGTAAGAAAGATCGAAATAAATTTCCGGGGTTTCAGAATTAAATCTTAACTTATGAAAATTTTATAAATAGAGGAACTGTTTCAAAAAATACTTCTAAATGGAAAAAAAGAAAGCGAAAATTATTTTTGTTACTTTAACAAAAAAGGATTGAAATTATAGAAAAAACTTTAGCTAAAAAGAAATTTATAGAAAAATAATTCAAATTAAAAATTATGCTCTAAAAAAGATTTAGATTAATTCTAAAATCATGAAAATTAGGCTAAGTGGATTGACGGTTATGAAGAGGGCTTTGATTTTTGAGGCGAGGTAATTTTTTCTCGAATCTCCAAATTTTTTTTGAATAATTAGGAAAATGAAATCTTATTTTCCTAATATTTTTTTTCTTTTCTTCATAAATAAAAATAAACCCAATGAATATGTATGAGAGTAATGAATTTTATCCTCTTACTCCGTAACATATAATCTTTTTAATTATTGGGTGCCTATGTTTACGGGATAAAATCTAATCCCCATTTACATAAGATCTTTTAAAGGTGAAAGCGGGAAATCATACCGATTAAGGCATGAAAAAAGAGTGAATGGTTTTTTTTCTAAAAGAAAACTAGTGTTTAATAAAAAAATTTGAGAGCAACCTCTTTAATTTGAACATTCCTACGTTTCTAAAAGCATAAGTAGAAATAATATTAAATCAATAAATGTTATTTTATAACATAAAAATGTGCTTTATTTCAAAAAATAAGAAGTAAAATGAGAAATAAAGGTTCCCTATAATAAGAAAAAGACATAAAAAATTCTTAAAAATCTTAACCCCAGAAATCTAAGTCTATCGAGCTACAATTAATAAACGAATAGTAAATAAAGAATTAATTAAAATTCGCTTATAAATAAACTCGAAACGATTATTTTGGAGAGCAAAGAGGTTAAGAAATGAGGTATTCGATTTATTTAATTCAAAATAAAAAAAATATATTTTTTGTAATTTTTCTAATTTTTTTTGATATTTTGGGGTTATTTTCATTTTTTTTGGAAATTTTTAGAGGTTATAATAATTTTTTTTGTTTTCTTGTGAGTTATACTAATTTTTTTTTGAGTTTTTTGATTTATGGAAATATTTACAAGTAGAGAGAGAAAATTTTTACACGATAGAAAAGAGAAGGGAAAAGAGACAAGAATATTTACACAAAATATTATTACAAAGTAAAAAAAACATGATCGCCCACGAACAGACTCTTATTTGGGTGGTTGGTTCGATGAGTCGAACGTCGCGGAGCGATGTTTAATTTTTTTGAGAGTTTTAATTTTTTTATTATTATAAAAACATGAAATTTTTTTGGAGTTTTAAATTTTTGCAAATTTTTTTGGTGTTTTTGATTAGGTGCAGAAAATAAGAAACACCCTCATACTTAAGTCCAACATTGTCCCCAATGTTACACTAAGTATTAGGAACGATAATTAAATACTAACAGTTATGTACAAAAAATAAAAACAGGGGTTCATAAAACATCCCTAAACCGTGTTCGGTGAGGCCCGTTAAGTTAAGACCTGCAAAAGTTTAGAAAAAATAGCAAAAAAAATATAACATAAAAATTAAAAAGGTAAGTTCGGCGAAAAGTGTGCGGTTGATAGGGGGCAAGTGGGTGTGACTCGTAAGCTAACGTCTTAACTATGTGAGTGTGACAGATATGCGTTCCCCTAACGCTCACAATAGTGAAGCGCGTCGAAGCGATAAAATAAGTATATAATAATTTTTATTTTTTAGATTTTTAGTTGTTTTTAGTGTTTTTTTTTGTTTTTTAATTTTTGATTTTTTAGATTTTTAAGTTTTTTTTAGTTTTTGATTTTGAAAATAAAAAGAAAATAAGATAGGCATACAAAAGAAAAATGAAAGATATATTTTTTTTTGTTGAATTATTTTAAATTTTTGATGAAAATAAAATTTTTCATCACTTTTTTTTAGATTTTTAATCTTTTAATTTTTTTAAAATTTTGTTTTAAAGTTTTTTTTTTAGTTTTTAAAATTTTTATTTTTTAGATGTTAAGTTTTTTAGTTTTTTTTTTATTTCATTTTTTAAATTTTTTAAGTTTTTAAGTTTCTGATTTTTTTATTTTTATTTTTAAGTATTTATTATTATTATTATTGATATTTTTATTATTATTAATAATATGATGATATATTTTTTTGGTTGATCATTTTTTTTAAAATATAAGGTAAAATTAAAAGTTTTCAGGAATTCAAAATAGTAAAAAGAAAATTTTCCCCGGCAACGGCGCAAAAAACTTGATGGTTAAAACTCCTAGGTTTCTTATTAATGAAATGAAAGTGGTTTTATTTATTTTATAAAAAAGTCGGGGTTTTATTTTGTTATAAACTGAGTTTTAACGAAAGGTAGGCAAGAGCACCTATCGCGTGTAGTACAAGATATTCCAGTGTGGAATATCGGGGTCGTAATGTTCTCGGGGTCGGCTTAGCTATTTCTACTCTTTCCCTGAAAGCCTATTATTTTACCGATAATTTTTAGTTTGTTTAAAAAGAAGATGACTTAAAAATATACAAAGTGCATAATAATAATAAAGCATAATAATTAAAAGCATGAAATAAATGCAGCAGGAAATTAATAAAGTGCAGAAAATAAAGTGCATAAGGCCGATAAAGAACTTAGCGCGGCGATACAAAAAGAGAACTGAACTAAAATAAACTTTTAATAAAAAGAGATCCTAAATTTAAAATTAATTAAGGCGGAGACTTGGCCGTGGAGGTTCCACAAAAATGAGCACACCTATCTCAAGGTAATATCGCTCACCTGAACGCTAAGACTATTTGACAGATCGTTAGACCGACGAAGGATTCCTCTTAACGCCCGCATTACGCTAAGAACCCCGCTATTGGGTGGGGAACCCAATCCGGTAGAGTCACGCGCCTCCTCTCTCGAGGGTTAGCGCGGAGCTCTCTTTACCAAAGGGTGATCGGTCCATACTCACGGCCTCTCGGCGTTGCGTATGGATAACGGAAATAGAGCTCGCACATCGATATGCGGTCCTACGCGTCGTTAACCCGGGGCAAACCTTAAGAAATTTAATTAAACTGAAAAACAGGATCTTTAATTATTTAAAGCTACTTTATCTGCCCAATGCTCTTCGATATTGAGGGAAAAGTGCGGTTAGCCACTAATCGGAATGAGGACACTTACACTAGAAAGCGATAAAAGAAAGCTGTAAAGAAAGCACTAAAGAAAGCAGTAAAGGAAAACATAAAATTATTTTTGTTAGTTTAACAAAAATGGATTGAAATTATAGAAAAAACTTTAGCTAATAAAAATTTATAGGAGATAATTCAATTTAAAAATTATGCTGTCAAAAAGATTCAGATTAATTCTAAAATCATGAAATTTAGGCTAAGTTGATTGGCGGTTATGAAGTGGGATTTGATTTTTGAGGCGAGGTAATTTTTTCTCGAACCTCAAGAATTTTTTTGAATAATTAGGACAATGAAATCTTATTTTCCTAACATTTTTTTTCTTTTCTTCATAAATAAAAATAAACCCAATGAATATGTATGAGAGTAATGAATTTTATCCTCTTACTCCGTAACATATAATCTTTTTAATTATTGGGTGCCTATGTTTACGGGACGAAATCTAATCCCCATTGACATAAGATCTTTTAAAGGTGAAAGCGGGAAATCATACAGATTAAGGCATGAAAAAAAAGAGTGGATGATTTTTTTTCTAAAAGAAAACTAGAGTTTAATAAAAAAATTTGATAACAACCTCTTTAATTTGAACGTTCCTACGTTTCTAAAAGCATAAGTAGAAATAATATAAAATCCATAAATGTTATTTTCTAACATAAAAATGTGCTTTATTTCAAAAAATAAGAAGTGAAATGAGAAACACAGGTTCCCTATAATAAGAAAAAGACATAAAAAATTCTTTAAAATCTTAACCTCAAAAATCTAAGTCTATCGAGCTATAATTAATAAACGAATAGTAAATAAAGAATTAATTAAAATTCACTTATAAATAAACATGAAACGTTTATTTTGGAGAGCAAAGAGGTTAAGAAATGAGGTATTCGATTAATTTAATTCAAAATAAAAAAATTTGATTTTTTTGGATTTTTTCTAATTTTTTTGATATTTTGGGGTTATTTTAATTTTTTTTGGAAATTTTTAGAGGTTATAATATTTTTTTTTGTTTTCTTGTGAGTTATACTAATTTTTTTTAGTTTTTTGATTTATGGAAATATTTACAAGAAGAGAGAGAAAATTTTTACAAGATAGGAAAGAGAAGGGAAAAGAGACGAGAATATTTACACAAAATATTATTATAAAGTAAAAAAATATGATCGCCCGTAAACAGACTCTAATTTGGGTGGTTGGTTCGATGAATCGAATGTCGCGGAGCGATGTTTCATTTTTTTGAGAGTTTAAAAATTTTTTTATT
The DNA here is from genome assembly GCA_039513925.1 of Platanthera zijinensis. NCBI lineage: Eukaryota > Viridiplantae > Streptophyta > Magnoliopsida > Asparagales > Orchidaceae > Platanthera > Platanthera zijinensis. The sequence goes on from CM077093.1 coordinate 149,749,632, forward strand.
ATAAAAACATTAAATTTTTTGGAGTTTTAAATTTTTGCAATTTTTTTTGGTGTTTTTGATTGGGTTCAGAAAATAAGAGAAAAAAATAAGAAACACCCTCATACTTAATTTCAACATTGTCCCCAATGATGCACTAAGTATGAGGAACAATAATTAAATACTAACAGTTATGTACAAAAAACAAAAATAGGGGTTCATAAAACATCCCTAAACCGCATTCGAGGAGGCCCGTTAAGTTAAGACCTGCAAAAGTTTAGAAGAAATAGCAAAAAAAATATAACATGAAAATGAAAAAGGTAAGTTCGGCGAAAAGTGTGCGGGTGATAGGGGGAAAGTGAGTGTGACTCGTAAGCTAACGTCTTAGCTATGTGAGTGTGACAGATATGTGTTCCCCTAGCGCTCACAATATTGAAGCGCGCCGAAGCGACAAAATAAGTATATAATAATTTTTATTTTTTTGATTTTTAGTTATTTTTAGCGTTTTTTTTTGTTTTTAAATTTTTTATTTTTTAGATTTTTAATTTTTTTTTTAGTTTTTGATTTTTGAAAATTAGAAATAAAAAAATAAAATGAAAATTTGATAGGTATACACAAGAAAAATGAAAGATATATTTTTTTTGTTGAATTATTTTAAATTTTTGATGAAAATAGAATTTTTCATCATTTTTTTTTATATTTTTTAGTTTTTAATTTTTTTTTAAAGTTTTTTGTAGTTTTCTAATTTTTTATTTTTTAGAAGTTAAATTTTTTAGTTTTTTTTATTTTTAAAGTTTTTAAGTTTTTAAGTTTCTGATTTTTTTTATTTTTATTTTTAATTATTTATTATTATTATTATTGATATTATTATTATTAATAATAATATGATGATATATTTTTTTGTTTGATCATTTTTTTTTAAAATAAAAGGTAAAATTAATAGTTTTAAGGAATTCAAAATAGTAAAACGAAAATTTTCCCGGGTAACGGCGCCAAAAACTTGATGGTTAAACTCCTATGTTTCTTATTAATGAAATGAAAGTGGTTTTAATTATTTTATATAAATGGCGGGGTTTTATTTTGTTATAAACCGAGTTTTAACGAAAGGTAGGCAAGTGCACCTATCGCGTGTAGTACAGGATATTCCGGTGTGGAATATCGGGGTCGTATTGTTCTCGGGGTCGGCTTAGCTATTTCTACTCTTTCCCTGAAAGCCTATTATTTTATCGATAATTTTTAGTTTGGTTTAAAAAGAAGATGACCTAAAAATATAAAAAGTGCATAATAATAATAAAGCATAATGATAAAAAGCATGAAATAAATGCAGCAGAAAATTAATAAAGTGTAGAAAATAAAGTGCAGAAGGCCGATGAAGAACATAGCGTGACGATACAAAAAGAGAACTGAACTAAAATAAACTTTTAATTAAAAGAGATCCTAAATTTCAAATTAATTAAGGCGGAGACTTGGCCGTGGAGGTTCCACAAAAATGAGCACACCTATCTCTATGTAATATCGCTCACCTAAATGCTAAGACTATTCGACCGATCGTTAGACCGATAAAGGATTCCTCTTAACGCCCGCATTACGCTAAGAACCCCGCTATTGGGTGGGGAACCTAATCCGGTAGAGTCACGCGCCTCCTCTCTCGAGGGTTAGCGCGGAGCTCTCTTTACCCAAGGGTGATCGGTCCATACACACGGCCTCTCGGCGTTGCGTATGGATAACGGAAATAGAGCCCGCACATCGATATGCGGTCCTACGCGTCGTTAACCCGGGGCAAACCTTGAGAAATTTAATTAAACTGAAAAACAGGACCTTTAATTATTTAAAGCTACTTTATCTGTCCCAATGCTCTTTGATATTGAGGGCTAAGGGCGGTTAGCCACTCATCGGAATGGGGACACATACGCTATAAAGCGATAAAAGAAAGCTGTAAAGAAAGCAATAAAGAAAGCAGTAAAGGAAAGAAGAAAATTGCGAGTCCCGGCTCAAGCGAGGGGGCGGGAGTAGAAAGCAGTAAATGCAAATCCCGGCTCAAATGAGTGGGCGGGGGTAAATTTATCTCATACATGCACGCACTCTACGTGAAAGTAAAACACACCCACACACACAAAGTTTTCCTACTCAAGTGATTAGGAAGAAAAATGAAAGCAATAAAAAGAAAAGTCCCACTCAAACGAGAGAGCGGGAAATGAAAGCAGAGCGCCATTTAACTATTAAAGAGTAGGCGGAAATAGATGCGTACGCACACACGCACTCTACGGAAGTTGAAATAAAGCTATAAAGGTAACTCATACACGCACGCACACTTGCAAAAATAAGGAAAAGCAAAGTTGCAGGAAAATTAAGTGTCTGTTTGGGACAGCTCTGGCGGATTGAAAAGCTGCTGTCCGGATAGAGCTGTTTTAAAATAGATCTCTGGGGAGCAGTTTTGAAAAACTGCAGACTGTTTGGGTGTTCTGTGCAAAAGTGCGCTCGGAATCGCCGGAGTAAGGACGTCGGGGGCTTGGAATTGCCGGAGGAAAGCCGTCCGGGGCTCGAAATCGTCGGAGGAAGGCCGTCCGGCCTCTGAGCATGTTCCAACTGAAGAAACCATTAAATTTCCAAAACATGTGAGAGAGAAAGCTATTTTGCGGGAGCAGAAGCTGGGGAGGGAGAGATTTCTGAAAAGCTGCAAAACAGCTCCAGATTTTTGAAAAGCTCTTCACAGGGAGCTGTCCCAAACAGACTGAAAGCAGCTCTGGCGGTTGGAATAGAGATTTTCCAACCGCCAGAGCTGCCCCAAACAGACCCTAAAACAACTGCATTTCTACCGCTAGAATGCAATAGAAAAGCATAAAAAGACAAAATAAAAATTAAACGGAGCGAAAAGTTTTGCAAATTAACGCAAAAGTGAGGTTGGCGAAAAATTAAAACGACTATATTTTCATTCTTATATTTTTATAAAAACTCCTAAAAAGTGAAAATAAAGCTAAAAAAGACGAAAAGTTTTACATTCCAAAAGAGCCTAAGTTAAAGAAAATAAAAACGAACACTTTGAAAGAGGTTTTTATAAGGCTATAAGAATGAAAATAAAGCTAAAAATAGAAACCTAAACCTAAACAAGTGCGGAGAATGAAAACAAAATGGGCGGCGTAACGGCTAGAAATGCGGAATATTTCCTAAGCTAAGCAAAGTTATGAAAGCTTTAAATGAAGAAAACATAAAGAGAAAAACACAAAAAAGGGAACGAAAAATCACTTAAGTAGGGTGCTCCCAAATGAAAATTTCATACCATGCAAAGAGAGAAAAAAACTAACATTGTATTAAATTAAAAGGGATTACAAAGAAGTTAAAACAAGAAAGCTAATACAAACTAAGAGAGAGAGAGAGAGAAATTCTCCTTACATAAGCATTAGAAGCCATTTGCGCAGCACCTCCCCTAAGAAAAATGGTAAAAAAGTGGACAAGAAAAACTTTCTGGAAGCTTTTATTTATAGACAATTTTTCGGGCTTGACACGCCCTAGGTCACCGGCGTGACTGGGGGCGTGTCGGTCAGAGCCATGTTTGACTTGGCGACTTTGGCTGGCTGGCTTCGTTCTGGAAGGTTCAGGAAGAGACACGTGTCTGTCACGGGCATGACAGGTGTCAGACACGGGCGTGACGGGGGGCATGACTTGGACAGCTGGCAGTTTTGATGTCGGCATCGTTGAGTGTTGAAAAAGCGGTTAGTGCCGACATCAACACGGGCGTGACGGGCTTCGACACGGGCGTGACATGATGGCGTGGAGTGTTAAACAGCAAAATCGTTGAGTGTCGACTTGCGGAAGGCGTTGAGTGCTTGATACGGGCGTGTCGGGCATGGTCACGGGCGTGACAGGTCAAAAATTTTCTTTTTCTGAAAAAATTCAGAAAACAAAAATAATCTAAGTTAGTATAATTTTTACAAAAAGAAGCATTTTATTGAATAAAACAAACTAAAAACTATAAAACTAAACAAAAATGACTTAAATAAAATACAAAAATATAGGTATATTTACAACTCATCAACCGCCCCTCTTTACCATGCACGAATGGACGGAACTTTTCACCAAGATCTTCCCACTATCTGGCCAAGGACCCCTCGCCAAAAGGCCTTCCCGTCGGGAATTCCTTTCGGCGAGACCTTTCCTGGCCGAGATCTTTTTGGCCCGAGGAGATCCTCAACCACTTTATTCTGTCTTCTGGGCGTGTCTCTTGTCCAGCTCAGAACGTCCAAGTCGAAGTATTTCCAAGGACCCAACCTCCACCCCCATAGGCGAGCCTTCGAACCTTCCAGTGGTGGTCGCAAAGGTTTGAGGAAAATAAAAGAAACTGAACTAGCAATCCAACGAGGTAAGTATACCTATCGAACTGTAGCTAGGGGACACAAGTGTCATATTGAAATCCGGGAACTGTTGAATAAACTTACTCACACGAAGGCTATTATTTTATCGACTGAAAAACTAGGGTTTGAGAAACTAAGTGCAACTGAAGAAATAAAGCTATTCTAGAAAGAGAATAACTGCAGTTAATTAAAGAGTATAAAGTAAGCGATTATAATGAAGGGCTGAAATTATGAAATTGAAATGCACTCAATCAAGAATCACCTCGGTTAAAGAAGACTAAGAAAATACGATAAAAACCTAAACTTAATAGGGTAAAAGTCCTTGACAGTGGAGGTTACTAAAGCATGAACACGATTCTCTCAAAATCATGCCCAACTGAGTTTAGGAAGGTCTGACCGACTCTCGTCTAAATCGGAGGCCTAAAGCTCGCTTTACGCGGTGAACCCCAATATTGGATTTTACTCCAATCCGGGAGATTTGGACGTCTGCCTCTCTCGAGAGGTGCGTACAACTCCCTTTACTCTTGAATGCTCACTTCATTCTATCGGCTTCTCGGCTAGCCCAGAATGAAAGCAAAGGCGGAGAGTATATATCGATAATATACCTCCAGCCCATGGAAAATCAAGAGTAATTCAAGGCCTAAAACCTAAAAAGAAAAGGTAATTTAAAACATCATAACTTAATCGCTCGAACCTCGGATCATCAAGATCGAGTACAAGGAGGATTAGTTAATCATAATGGAGTGGAGGAGGGCGGATGAGTAGTAAAGCATTAAGAACACAATGAAGAAAAGAACACTTTTATATTAATGAAAAAGAGAGCTTCCATTGCATGAAAATGAAATTACAATTGCATGAAAATATAGAAACCTATTCTAGCCCTACATTAAGTAACTAAGACAAGTCCATAAATTGCAATAAAAGCTTAAACAAACTAAGACTAAGCTAGGGTTAAGAAAATTACAAAAAGAGAAAGAGAGAGAGAGAGAGGAACATGAAAAAAAATAAGAAACAAAGGGGAAGCACATCCCCTCACAACCAAAGATTGCTGAAATGGAAGGGGGGTCTGAATTTATAGGAAAATTTCACGGGTTGGTCACGCCCTTCAACGCGCCCTAGGGGGCGTGTCAGGGGGCGTGATATGTACGGGTTTGAACTCGGGCTATGGATTCTGGCGGGAAGGATGATTGACTCTATACGTCGGTGGACATGCCCTGGGGCACGCCCGTGTAGGGTGGGCGAGACACGCATATGACGTCGAAAGAATTGGTCGGAAATCCGTCAGTCACCGAAAAAGGAGGGGTCACGCCCGTGATAGGGGGCGTGATAGTATTGTTGGTGTGCTGAGTCGAAATGGCATTTAATGCAGCGGCAGGCTTCAGGCAGAGGGAGACACACCCCGGGTCACGCCCGGGGACACGCCTGGGGAGGGCGTGTCAGGGGGCATGAAAACCGTTTTTTCTAGTATTTTCCTCTGGCTTCTGGAGTCCTCTGGAACACATGACACACCCGAGGTAAGGCCTGGGGAGGGCGTGTCAGTGGGGCGTGTCAGGTCAATTTTGACCAATTTTCAGGAAAGCTGCAAAAAAGAGAGGAAAAAGTTAGGGGCATTAATATTAACATAAGAAACATAAAAAATAAAGCTTAAAATATAAGATTTGTACATTATAAACTAGAAAAATACGATAATAGTTTAGGCTACAAAATGTTGTTGATGCTCGAAATGCGACGGACTCAGGCACCACCAGCTAACCGTTCGAGCACTGGGGAAAGAAGGAAAAAGCAAACTGCAAGCAGTAGTCTACTAAGCGGGTAAGAGAAAAGAGCAGAGAAGCCGTGAGCTACGACGATACCAGACTTCGCCCGTCGCGGCCTGAATGCCACTCTTGCGACGGGCTTGATTTTGATTACAAACGGCGGGTTACAAAAGGTGGAAAGGAAATTGTGCGAGAAGCAAGTCGGAGTCAGCGAAGCTCGAGATCCGAGTCCGCAGCCTTTAACCAGTAGGCTCTTGGATTCGAGTCAACGTGCCTCGGGTGCACCACTTCCCCCTATTTATAGGGTTGGGGGCCTACCCAAACGGGCAGGGCTAAGATAACTGGCTGCCCGGGGTACAAGAGAACCGGGAGGCGGTGACGGGAATCAAAAAGAAAAGAAAAAGAAGTCCGCGCGAGATAGGCGGACTGGGCTTGCGAGCTGGAGGCAATTCCTGTCCATCCGGAGCGCCATCTCCCTGGAGTGACGCGACCTAGGCGGACTGGGCTTGCGAGCTGGAGGCAATTCCTGGCCATCCGGAGCGCCATCTCCCTGGAGTGACGCGACCTAGGCGGACTGGGCTTGCGAGCCGGAGAATGAGCGATCTTGAATTCTGTGGAGTGGTCTGGGCGGACTGAGGATTTGAGTCCGTATTTGGGGTATCTAGGTGACCTGAGCGGACTGATAATCGGGGTCCGCAGCTTGAGATGCCCAATGAAGAATACATCGACCATGTTGCGGATTCTGGGGTTAACATAATCCTCGCACATTTTCAAATTCCGAGAAATTTCGGAAATGTTTCTTTAACCGCCGAGTCCGCAACTAATGCTACCACTGCTTGGGCTATAAATATGGCCAGGGGCATGTCATTCTGTCAAAATTATCTGCGCGACGGGATGCTACTCACCACTTACGGTCTGCATCCTTGAATCCGGCATGTCGAGGTTGGGATCTTTTTTCGGCAATCTCCCTAAAGCCGACAATATCCAAGGGGCCCGCGACGCGGGTGAAGAAGGTGGTTCAACGAGGGGAAAAGAATGTTCATGATATCGAGGAGAGTTCGCAAAAGGATGGAACGTCCGCAAAGAGCAAGGAACCCGATCCCTTGAAGGCAGCTTCTCAGGGGCGCGACCACGGTTTCTCAGCCGCAGCATTCAGACCAGGCCCCCGCGGGATCTGGAGGAATGGCGATAGTCGCCTCCGCGTCTGGAACCTTCATGCTGCAACTAAACGACGGAAAGGAGGTTTCTTCGCCGGAGATCTGTCAGTTGGGTTCTAAGGTACAGACTGTAAATCCGGATACCGAGAAAGGAACAGACGTAGCAGCAGAACGGATAGAGGAGCTGGGCGGGAATCAAACCGTAACTCCGGCGACCTCCTTGGATGCAGTCGGCACTAATAAAGGCGTTGTCCGTGCAAAACTGCCGGACCCGGAGCAGAACATGCCGGCCTTGGAGAAGACTCCTGAGAAAAAGAAGAGGAAGAGGGACAAATCCTCTGTTTCTGAACGAATTGAAAAAGCGACTGCGAACTCAGAAAGAAAAGAATGTCTCCGTACGAATAGGTGCGACGAGCTTGCAATACCGACCGCGGGAAAAGGAGGTCCCAGACGTAAGCTTAGTAACGCCGAATGTTTCCATCCCGGGCGGTGATTCCCTGTCTGCGGTCAGTCTGTCTACCACAGAAATACATGACTCTATTGACCATGAGCGGCTTGCTGATATTAACAAGTCTCTGCTTGAGGTATTGCAGTCTGACGTGGTGATAATAGGCGAGAAGGTTTCCGAACCCGCCCCTTCTACTGCGGATAATAAGAGGGAGAAGGCGAAGGAGCAGCTCGCCATCATGCAAGCGAAGGTTGATGCGGTTTCTGGACGGCTAGAGGAGGATAGGCGGGATGAGGATTTGCGGATGGCAGCCGAGGGGATACGGACAGGTAAGTCGCCACCGCATTTCCAGAAGAGATGGCTATACAAGTCTCCGGTGTGAAAGTCGAAGCCGGTAAAAATTATCACCGAGACTGAAGACATAGTTTCTTCCAGTAGATCCATGGCGGAAAAGAAAGCGATGGTTCATCAAAGATTGAAACAACACTTTTGATCCCGAGCGAGTACGGCGGCCTATAGTAGATAGTCGCCAGATCGCCGCAATGATTATGAAAAGTGAATTCTCTTCCATCTTTTCTCCGAGTTTATCACGCCTTGGAGACAACTGAACTTTGCTTCTTATGTTGCAGTTCGAAACTCACCGCCGGATTCCGTTGAAGTGGGCGAGATCGCACCGTTATCCGCAGATGCTCCTCTATCCGTATCAGCAAATGCTCCTGCAGAGCCTACACCCGGGGTCCAGTCCGCCCTGGAGGAATACATTTCCTTAGTGAAGAAATATGAAGAAGAGTTGAAGAAATATGAAGAGGAGTTAAGGGAAATGCGAGCTGACGCTCAAAAACGAAAAGAAAGAGAGAAAGTGCTGGAGAGCCAGGTCGCCAGCTTCTCGGCTGCGGTGGAGGGGCTGAAGAAAGAGAAGCAAAATTTAAGCGAGGATGCGCAACACTATAGGAATAAGTATCTGGCCCTAGTGCGAGAAGTAAAGAAGTAAGCTGCCGAGGTCGTCGACACCCGTCCGCAGAAGACTCAGGCCGCTCTGGGGGGAGGATCGACCCTGGCCGTGAGCGGGCAACCTGCGGCGGGTACAAACCAGAGGCCGGCGGGCGAACATATGATCCCGTTTAGCCGAGTTGCGAGGGACTCCGCATGCCTACACCGGACGTTCAACAACATGCACCATCTAGTCCAGCAAATGTACAGGGAGATTCTTCGAGATAGTGACCAGGCCGCATACTTTGGAGTAGAGGATGAAGAGCGGCCTGCTCGCCATACCGCTGAGCCCTGAGAAATTATTATTATTCCTTAATGATGCGGACATCGATAATTTTTGTATAATACGGAACACTATGTTGTTAGCTATTATGTCATGCTGTGTGCTTTTTTGCTGGATGATTGTTTTATGGGAATTTGATGCGTATGAACTTTTCCCGTGTGCTGGAATGCCTTTTTGCCTTATGATGCAGATGAGGGTTCAACCCGTACTAACTTTTGCAGGATGGAGCGAACTGTGCGGATCATGGTTTAATCTGCATGAAGTCATGTTACCTGTCTTGTCAAGTTTTTGCTATATATATACGTTCTCGTTTCGCTTCTATCGGAAGCAGCTTAGATCGAAAAACCCTGCGGCCTGAAAAATTTGTATCCGTCCGTGCAAATGCCGCAGCTGCGTTTCATTCCGCCGACCATAAGAGGAGTAGGCTGACTGTAGCGGACCTAGAGGTTTTTAGGGAAAGGCATATGGTGGGCTCGCCAGGCCTTGCGCGACTTCCGGAGGACGTCGAGCGATTGAATTTTTCCACCGCTTCCCAGATCGCAGTGCCTATCGATCATTTTGAATGCGGATTCAAGTTCCCCTTGCTCTGGGAGGTCGCCGAGATTTTTGAGCATTATGGGGTGGTTCCGGGCCAACTTGCACCAAATACCGTAGCGACCATTTATTCTTATCTCGCCTACATGCGTTCTGAGAAGATCCAATTCGCCCTGAAAATCTTCAGGAAGATATTCTCTGTCCGCGCAATTACGCCGTCAAAGGATCAACAGTTATAGGGCGTGATCTACTTTTATTGCCGAGGGATGAAAGTTGCGGGTCTTCAAAACAAGATCCACAACTGGACCTCGAGATACCTTATCTTCGAGGGCGACTTGGGATTCCTTCATACTTATCCACAGGTACACGCGGATACTGACTTCAAAAGCGTGTCTCTAAACACAGAGGAGTCCGCCATTGTCGCGTTTCTTGCCGGGGCAAGGCTTGATGTCGACTATTATATTCCGCTGCTACCCAGCCTGGATACCATTAGCCGACAAGAAAGTTAGTACCGCGATCCTTTTCTTTATCCGCCAATCGTTTCGTTGATGTTCTTTTCTTTGCAGCGACGTTGTCGGTACCTGCCAATCTGCCCTTGACTCCAGCTGGCGCAACTCCTACACAAGGAGAAAGGAAAAGTGAAACCGCAAGGAAGAGACGAGAAGTGCGAGATCCAGTGGCAGACTACTCTTCGTCCGTTAGTTTCGACATGGTGGGCTTCGAAAAAAACCAGAGGGATCAGAGGGGCAATCCGCTGATCCACTGTCATGAAAAGAAGAAATTTGTCCGCCTTTCCATCGCTCTTCCCTCCTGGAAAAACCCACGCACTTCCCACCATGCCTATGTGGCGCTTTTCGCACTATACGGGAAGCAAAACCTCCGTGAACTCCGGGATATCCCTCCTGCCGACCTTCCCCTGGTCGCAGCCAAGGCTAGCGCCAATAGTGCCGTCACAAATCACTTCCTGGGTCGGATGACGCGCGAGCTGCTCAAGGAAAATGAGTGCCTGTGGCGAGAAAATAAGTCTTTGGCGGATGGGAACAAACGGCTAGGGACTAAAGTAAACAAGCTCAAAGAAACTGAAGCGGTAAGAATTTGTAATCCGCATTGACCTTTGCTTTGTCCGCAACGGGCTAACTATGCTACCTTATGTAGACCGCACATGATATCACCAACCCTGGCTTCCAAGCCATGTTTCCTTACGTGAAAGAAAGTGTGGAGGTAGCTATCAAATGCTTCATCGATGCCGGGTATGCTCAAGAAGGCGTGGACTCCGTCCCCTTACTGGAATTGTTTCCCGAACTCGAAGATCAGGTCGCTGAATTCGAGCGGGCTGCAAAAGGAAAAGCAGTTGCCCGTGAAGAGGGGAAGCCTTCCGGCGGAGAGAGTTCTAAGACCGCGTCAAGTGGACAAGCAAGCCATTCGATTCAATCGGAAGGCGATAGTGAGCGAACAGAACCTACGGCGGCCAGCGGACGAAGCTCGACTAGCTCTCATTCCAGCGACAGTAGCAGCAGTGATTCAGGCGACTACTCTCCACCAGTCAATATAGATGGATCGAGCCCGGAGGTTCCTGCTCAGAAAAAACAAAGGATCGAGGAATGAATTTTTATTTTTTATCTTGTTATTGTAAATAGAATGCGGACTCCAAGTGAGTCCGCCAATACTTATATTTTTGGAATGAAATGAAATTGATCTGTGGTATCCGATTGTTGTGTGTATTCTAGTCCGCGCTCATATGTTATCCGCATAGTATCTCAGTCTGCTTATAACTGATCAACGTGTCTTCTATATCACCAGATCACCAAAATAGAGAATTGGAGTCCGCCGAATACCTCGAGAACAACAAAAATTACCGCTCGTGACCAAGTGGGCAGGTGCGGCTAACGCGGCATTGCTTTCCACACCGGGTCATGAGCTAGTGAACCCCTTTGGCGGACTGAACGGATAGAGAATTGGAGTCTGCCGGATACCTCGAGAACAACAGAAATGACTGCTCGTGACCAAGTGGGCAAGTGTGGCTAACGTGGCATTGCTTTCCACACCCGGTCATGAGCTAGTCAACCCCTTCAGCGGACTTAACGTATAGAGAATTGGATTCTGCCGGATACCACCTTGCCGGTAACGATTCTTCCCTCTTGCCTTGAGTGCAGCCTAAATTGATCTTTTGGTCAGGTGAGGCAGGAGCGGCATTGCTTTTCCTAAGATCAACCAGGCTGCGGGTCTCCTGCAGGCACTGCTTGAGGGTACCAAGGAGTGTTCGAAGGTCACAAACTAATATGATCTGCTCGCAGGTGCGGCCGTAGCGGCATTGCTTTCCATGCACGATCATCAAAGTTGTGGCGATTTCCCATGAATGGCATGGTAGAGCTGACCGCCACTCTGTCCCTCCAAAATGCAGAAGTGGGGTTAGATACTAGCTGAGATCCGAGGTTTAGTGTCCTACCGCGGTAGAACCGACAAGCTCCCACTACACGGTGCGAAATCTCCCCGCAACACGTGGTCTTGGTGGTGTTATGCTAACAATAGTGGTTCTAAGGGAGGTTTTTGCTGAACTCGTCGATTTATCCTGGTATACGGCGATATTTTTAATTGCTCATACTCAACATGTCAGCTGTCATAGAAATACTAGAAGAAGTGTTAGCGAAAATCTTTCTTATTAATGATCAACAATTTACAAGTTGCGAAACGGATAGAAAGAAAACAAGGGGTTCAGGAATAAAACCGCTTCAAGTCATCACCACTCCATGTATGCGGTATGTTTTCTCCCTCATATGTCTGCAGTCGATAGGCTCCCTTTTTGAGGACCTCCTTGATGATGAACATCCCAGCCCAATTGGGGTCGAGCTTTCCGACTGAGCCAGCTCTTGCCGAAGCGTATACCTTTTTATGGACTAGATCTCCCACTTGGAAGTGTTTGATCCTTACATTCTTATCAAAGTAACGAGCCATTCTTCTCTTGATTTCTTCCTGCTTGATGGCGACTTTGTCCCTAATTTCCTCAATATGCTCCAGACTAAACCTCATTTCTTCATTGTTCAGTTCGAGCCAGTCTTCCTCTCCTTGCCTTGCCAGCAGGACCCTAGGTGACGGGACTTCAAATTCAACCGTAATCAGTGCCTCTGACCCATGAGAAAGTTTGAACGGGGTTTCCTTTGTTGATGACGAAGGCGTCGTTCTCAGGTTCCAGAGGACCGAGGGAAGTTGCTCCACCCAGCTGCCCTTGGTGTTTTGCACTTTTTTCTTAAGCAAATTGAGGATCTGCTTGTTGGCTGCTTCCACCTAACCATTGCTCCTGGGATGATGGACTGAAGCAAAGCGCAGTTCTGTCCCAACCTGCTTGCAGAAATCTATCATCTCGGCGTTGTTGAATTGTGGTCCATTATCGGTGATGATTGCCATAGGGACACCATGTCGGCAAATTATCTCTCCCCAAATAAAATTTTTCACAACCTGAGTTGTTGCCTTTGCCAGTGCCTTAGCCTCAATCCACATGCTGAAGTAATCAATCATGACAAAGATGAAGCGTCACTGCCCGCTTGCCATGGGGAAAGGACCGATGAGGTCTATCCCCCAGATAGCAAAGGGCCAAGGGGTTGCGATCAACTTGAGAGATTGTGCTGCTTGGTGCTGCAGTGGAGCGAACCTTTGGAACTGGACACATTTTTTGACATAAGCTTCAAAATCTTTTTTCATCGTCGGCCAGAAGTAACCTTGCCGTAGGATCCTTCTTTCCAAGGTCCTTGCTCCTGAATGGCTCCCACATTTACCAGAGTGGATTTCTTGGAGGATAACGGGGACTTCATTTTCTGGGACGCATCTTGCCATGGTGGATAGGAAGGTCTTTCTGTAAAGGATGCCAGATCTATCCAAGAAGGATTTTGATCAATTTGCATTATTTCTCCCTCCTCTATTGCCGGGTGAAAGAGCTCTGAGGTCGTTCCTCCTGACGGAAGTCCGTATTTAGCAAGAGCATCTGCTTCCTCGTTCTCCATCCTCAGGATGTGCTCAATGGTGAAGCTTTTGAACTTGCCGACCTCAACTTTCACAAGTGTAAGGTACTTCCTCAGCACCGGCTCCCTAGTCTCAAAGTTGCCCAAAACCTGAGACGCTATTACCAGGGAGTCAGTTTTTACGTGGACATGGTCGATTCCGAGTTCCCTGGCAAGCCTTAAACTGGCCAGCAGGGCTTCATACTCTGCCTGGTTATTAGTCACTGGAAAGTAGAACTTGACTGACTGTTCGAGCTTGATGCAATTTGGGTTTATTAGGACCACCCCTGCCCCGGAGGCGTTCTTACCAGAAGCCCCATCAATGTAGACGGTCCAAGCTAGAGGATATCTTTCTTCCTGCTCGGAGCCAGACTTCGCGGTATCACTCAGAAAATCTGCCAGCACCTGTGCCTTGGTGGCTGCTCTGGGTACGTAGGAGATCTCAAACTCGCTCAGCTCGATGGCCCATTTAGCCAGCCTGCCCGAATGTTCGGGCTTTTCCAACACACTCTTTAAAGGTTGATCAGTGACTACTTGGATTGAATGTGCTTAAAAATAGGGACGGAGTCGGCGAGCTGTCATGACCAATGCCAAGGTCAGCTTCTCTAGAATCGGATACCTGGTCTACGCATCTTTCAGAATGTAGCTGATGTAATAGACTGGGAATTGCTTCCGGTTTTCCTCTCGAATAAGAACGGAACTGACGGCGTCAGGACCAACTCCCAGATATAGGAGCAACATCTCCCCCGCTCGAGGGCTTTGCAACAAAGGTGTGGAAGTCAATTGTTTCTTTAACTGTTCAAAGGCTTGCGTGCATTCTTCCGTCCATTGAAATTTGGACGCTCCTCGAAGGGTTTTAAAGAATGGGGCGCTCTTATCCCCGACTCGAGAGATGAACCTCCCGAGTCCTGCCAGCCTCCCCCCTAACTGCTGAACTTCTTTTGGAGAGCGCGGGGGAGCCATATCAAGGATGGCTCTGACTTTATCCGGATTGGGGGCAAGGCCCTCCGGGGTGAGGAGATGGCCGATAAATTTTCCTTTGCTTGCTCCAAATGTACATTTTAGCGGGTTAAGCTTTACCCTATGATTTCGTAAGGTGGAAAAAGTTTCCATTAGATCATGCAAATGTTGCGAATAGGACTTGCTTTTTACTAGGAGATCATCCACGTATACTTCAAGGTTTTTGCCCCTTTGTCCTCTAAACACGTGATCCATCATGCGTTGGTACGTTGCACCCGCGTTCTTAAGCCCGAAGGGCATCATAAGATAACAGTAACAGCCGCCATTCGTAATAAATGAAGTATGAGGGAAATCAGGTTTATGCATTCTTATTTGATGGTAACCTGAGAAGGCATCTAGAAAACTCATAAAAGAATACCCTGCTGCAGAATCAACTAGAGAATCTATCCGAGGCACGGGGTAGCAATCTTTAGGACACGCTTTATTCAGTCGGGTGAAATCTACACACATTCTCCATTTTCCCCCCGATTTCTTAACCATTACAACATTCGAAACCCACTCAGGATACTGAATTTCTCGAATAAAACGTGCCTTGAGGAGTTTAGCAACCTCCTCCCTGATGGGTTCCGCCAGTTTGGTTACAGCATCCCTTTTCTTTTGTTGCACTGGCTTGGCAGCTGGATCGATGTTGAGATGGTGGCAAGCCGTGTCTGGATCGACTCCCGGCATATCCTCTGCCGACCAAGCGAAAACGTCCAGGTTCTTTAGCAAGCAGGAGATCAACTCTGTCTTCTGATCCTCTGGAAGTTCTGCGTTGATAGTGAGCTTTCTTTCTTCTCCTTCTGTGATAGGAACTTCATGCATCACCTGCGGAGGTTCCAGGTGAGCGCCTTCTTTATCCACAACAGCCTCTGGCTGGGTAGAAATCTCCACCACCGTTGGAAAGATGGGGGAGCAGGCTCGATCACATTTACTGTTCGCAGGTAGCACTCTCTTGAATGCCTTGGGTTGCTTCGGACTCTGCACATCCTGCCATCAACATAGAATTTCACAGCAAGATGATAAGTTGATACCACTGCCTGGTATCTGTTCAGCAATGGCCTCCCGAAGATGGCGTGGTAGATGCTTGGAGCATCCACCACTATAAACCGGATTAGTCGGGCAGCTCCCCCGAGCTTTACGGTAAGGGTGACGCTTCCCTCCACCTCCTTTCTTTCTCCAGAGAAACCATAGAGTGGCCCTTCAGTGGAAAGCAAAGGCTTTCCGGTCTTCAGGGCCTCAAAAGTTGTCTTGAACAGAAGATTAACTGAACTACCTGTATCAATAAGGATCCGATCTACGGTGTAATCTTCTATGGCTGCTTTGACTACCACATCATCATCAAATGGATTGGCCATCTGAGGCAGGTCTTCCTGACCAAAAACAATATCGACCCCAAAAGGGGCAGAAGAGGAAGAGGAAGCAACCTCTGCCCGAGAAACCCTCGCGAGTGAAGATTTCCTTATGGCTTCGGCTCCTGCCCCCCCAATAATGAAAAAGAGCCGCCCGAGGGGACCCTCATCGTCTGCATCGAAGAATTCAGGCCGAATGTTGATGGGCCCTAGTCGGCCGACATCCTCCACCTCCACACACTCCATCTGAGTTCCTGCCACCTCCTTACCCTTAATGATGGGAGGCTTCGAAGAGTTGCCCCTCTTATCGAAATCTTTGTTCTTTCCTTCAGCGATCAGTCTATCAACTAGTTTCCAAAGGGCTTTGCAATCTTCAGTCAAGTGGCCCTTCTCCCTGTGGAATTCACAGAATTGGGAGTTATTCCTGGGCTGTCAGTCTCTTTGGAACCCTTGCCTCTTCTCATCTGCTTTCTTCTGAATGATCTGGATGACTTATTCGAAGTCGAGTCCCAGATCCGAGAACTCTGCTGAGCTGCTCTCGCGCAGCTGTGAGACTTGTAGAGCATTCTGGTAGATAGGGAGGGCTTGAAGGGGAACAGCGGGAGCGGCGGCCAATGACAGTCTCTGCTCACGAAACTATTGATGGCCAATGAAAGGTTTCTTGTGGTGAAAGTTTTGCCCCCTCTGAGAAGGGGGTTGGGAATCAGGTCGAGGGGGCTTGCTATAATGTTGGTTGCTGGAGGAGGTATTGGCGGCATCCCTTCCTCCAGCCTTAGCTGTCAGGGATGAGATGTAGGTGGGATTGGCATTTTCTCCCTCAATAAAGAGATTGGTTATCGCTATCAACTCTTGGTAGGTAGACGGCGCCTTGGTTGTCACTTTGAACTTCAACGGACCTTCCCGGAGGCCATGAATCGAGGCAACCTTATAGTAATCGGGGTTCACATTCCTCACCCCCTGGATCTCTTTCTAAAAATGATCAACGAATCGTGCCACTGATTCGTTGTCCCTCTGCTTGATATCGAAGAGGGCTGCCGGCCCATCTTTCCGTTTTTTCAAAGTGGCAAATCTCAGGAGGAGTTCGCTGCGGAACACGACAAAGGAAGAAATTGTGCCTGGCGGTAGCTCATAGAACCACTCCCTCGCTTGCCCCTCGAGGGTGGTGACTAGAAGTTTGCACTTTAGGGCGTCGGAAAGGCATCTCAAAGCGACTGCCCCCTCGAACGCCTACAAATGGGAAACAAGATCAGTTTCCCCCGAGTAAAAGGGGAGACGTGTTTCTCTGAAATTGCTGGGTGCGGACTCCCATCGGATTCGATCAACGAAAGGAGAGGGGGTGTCAAGTTCGGCGGATAAGCGGACGGGCGCCCGGGGGTCCGCGGGCTCCGCGGACTGCCGATCAGCAAAGTCAAGCCGGCGGGCTGGGGCTTCCCTGGCAGCTTCCCAGAATAAATCCATCAAGGGAGCGAACTGATCGTTCTGAGGCCGCAGGGGAGTCGCGGGCTGAGCTTGGTGACGGGACTGAGGAGTTGCTGTAGGTGACCGCTGAGGAGGTGGGCGAGCTGGGGCTTCAGCAATGTTCTCCGCGACCTGGGGAGAAAGCCGTTGGTCCGCGGCTTGAGATGCCCAATGAAGAATACATCGACCGTGTTGCGGATTCTGGGGTTAACAAACGTATTATCAAATTCCCCCAAGCTTAAGTTTTGCTTGTCCCCATGCAAAAATATAAAAACTAGATAATCATAAAAAGGACTAATCAAAAAGTTCTAATTATGCCCACACAAGTACTATGCGAAATTCTAAGTAGGGAAAATGTGAAACATAAACCTAAAAAACAATTATTTAGGTATGGTTTAACTTTTATGAACTTTACTTAATGAAAATAAATCATCCAAAATTTTAACAAAATTCTTTAAATAGATTTAAGTAAAGCAACGAAAATGAAAAAATGCATTGAGTTGTTACTAGATCCAAGCAACGCATTATAATTATATAAATTTAACGAACAAAAATCTAAGTTTAAATCCAAAACTAAAAGTGGTTTACTTTTCTTCTTTTCTTAGTTATTAAATAAAATTCAAAAGGCGTGAATCAAAAGGACTTAAATAGGACAGAAATGTTTGGTTTAGGAATATGATTAGGAGTGGAATTCAAAGATAAACGTGAAGGCTTAAAATCACACTAAACCCAAACAAAGAGTTTCAAAAAAAAATTCATTTAAAATAAAAATTTATTTTTTCTTTCTTTTTCATTCTTTTCCATTTTTTTTCTTTTTCTTTTTTCGAAACAAAGGCCATAAATATTTTTATTTTCATTTTGAATTTGCCAAATAAAAACAAACATCTCTTTTGAACATACTTTTTTTCAAAACCTTCTCCCAAGAATATCACAAAATAACCTATCAAAATCATGAAAATATTTTATGAAACTCAAAAAGGCTAGTGTGAATAGATAGTTTGGAAATTTTGACTTTGGTGAAAAAGAAATGAAAAGAGGAGCTATCAAATGAAATCGGAAAAAAGGCTCAAAAGCGGCTAACTAGTGGTAAAAGTTTTTAGGTTGGCAGGAAAGCTCAAACGAAAACAAAAACGGCCTAAATCATTTTCACGCTTTTAAATTTATTCAAAACAAAGATTTGAAAAGTTTCAAAAAACAAGTCCTAGATAATAAAAGAAGATTGATGAAATTATCTTGAAAATAGAAATAAAAAGTGACTTGGATCGTTCACATCTACTACGCTATTCAAAAGTTGACCTTACAAAATTATCCAAAAACGAAAAGGAAAATAGTGGATGATGAATTTTTGAGAAAGTAAAGAAAATAAAGAAGGAAAAACCATAATAAAAATTCGAGTTTTAGAAAAATATTTCACCTTAACATGCTACTGTTAGTTAGAAACACAACATGACCAATATTTTACTTGTGAAACATAATTAAAAAGGACGATTAGAAATATTATAATTAACTAAGTTGTTTATAGGAAATTTTGAGTAAAACAAAACAAAAACTAGGGGTACTATTGAGATAACAAAATATCTAAACTATTAAAGTAAGAAAAACAAAAAAAATTTTAATTTTTGAACTAATCTTTTTTTTTATTTTGGAAATATTTCCTTTTTTTTGTAATTTTAAGATATTTATTTTTTTGGTTTTTTTTTGAAAATAATATACACAAAATGAAAAAAATATTACATTAAGCAAAAAGAAGGAGAAAGTGATGTAGGAATGTCCGGAATCGGAGATCTCTACGGAAATAATTCACTCCTCGCCCAATATCGCCTTAGATCTATCGCACCTACACAGCACCTATCGCCCACAATATTTCCTCGTCACAAACGCAGCGCATAAAAATAACAAGGAGGATTGGTCGACTCGAAAATAGCGATCGAAATTTGAGTCGGATCGTTCCCCAAATTAACATAAAGACTGCCAACCTTTTTGGGAGCAAAACCAAGGCTATAGGCCAAGATCCGCTCCGGCAAATAGGATCCACCCGATCCGGAAATAAAAAGCCTAGCAACGGCGATTTCGAAATGAAAAGTGCAGCGATTGATTTAACAAAGCGGATAAAATGATTCGCGATCCACCACAACTAATTAGAAGAAATCACACAAGGAGGGATGAGATATTTTACCCAACCGGAGAACGTTCACACAAGATAACTGTAGGAGAATCACTCTCTCCACGGATCCACCGGCGTCACACCGAAGGGCTTGCAACCTTCTTCCACGGAGTCGCACCGAAGGAAGCCGCGCCGGAGTCACACCGAACCGGATGGAGGGAGCAAAGGGGGGGCCGGCGGCTTCACACCACTAGAAGGGGGCGGCGGCAATGAGGGAGACCTCCTTGGCCGAAATCTCAACAAGAGGTTTTTTTTAGGGTTCAATCTTTCTAATTATCTCATAACAAAGGCCTCCTTATATAGGAGTTACAAACAAGCTTTAACCATTCATGATGGAGATGTAATCTCATCCATCCAAATGGTTAAATGCACACCAAATAAAAATATTGTCCAAATGCAAAAGTAAAAAGTGCAATATTGAATATAAAATTATCACTTCAAACTTGGATAATTTTATATTCCTAAAATAGAAATAATAAAGCATGAAAAGGGAAATGTTTTAATGCGGTGCGGCGAATGTTGCGCGCCGCGGGCGGAGGTTGTAACGTAGCCTTCCGCTAGCATCATCGTGACGCCTCACGTCCTTTAGTTGAATCGCCTCAGCAACCGGATCAACCTCATCATCGTCAGCATCGTCTCTAAGTAGAGGTGGAGGGGGCGCGCCATCAGAAAGTCCTGCCCCAAGCTTAAAATGGACATTGTCCTCAATGGCAAAAGAAGGGGATTGGAGAAGGAGAGAAAATTAAAGTACAGAATGGAAAGGCAGAATTAATAAATAGGTACTTTGTTGGTACCCTAGATATGATTTGGCTTATGTAATCCCTTTCCAGCCCCTCTTGATCCATATAAAGATATATGATCATGTTTAGACTTTGCTTAGTCTCCCTAGGGCAGTATATTGACTGACCTAGAGTTTAGGCTAGTAGTTTTAGAATGTGTTTTGGTTAAGGCTTTTTCCGTTCGACTATCGTCGAACGAGGCCTCGCGATCGTCGATCATTGATCGACGATAGCAGGGCTATTGAATCGTTGAAGTCAAGACAATTATCGTCGACCGTTGGTCGACGATCTCAGAGCAAGCTTACTACGCTCTGAAGGTTGGTCGACGATCTGTCATCAACAGATCGACGATCGTGTTCTTGCTTCACGATTTCTGTCTCGACAGATATTTGCCTTTGCTGGTCGACTATCTGTTAGCTGGTCGACTATCTGTTAGCTGGTCGACTATCTGTTAGCCGGTCGACGATCTATTAGCTGGTCGACGATTTCCGTTCGACGATTTCTGTTCCAACAGATTCCTGCTATTAGTCGACGATCTGTTAGTAGGTCGACGATCTTCGAACTCCTGTTCGACGATTTCTGTCTGCCTTTATCTTTTTGTATTTATTCTATTCCTTGGTTTATTTCCAAGTGTTTTAGTTGGTGGTTAGATTGATTCTCTGATATTATTGTTGCTAAATTTATGGTTTAAATTCAAATAAATTGATTACAAATTCTTTCAAGCATAAATCACGGGATTCAGTATTCTTGATAAAGCATTTTGTCCTATTATACAAATTGCGTTGACTTTATCTTTCCAGCCTGTTTTCTAGCCGTTGGTACTATGTACTATTTCCAAGAATGGTACGTCTTTATGCTGAGATATTTTTTCCAGCTTATTTTATTCCTTATTGGGACTGACAGAAAGTTAATAGGCCATTCCATTCCTATTGCTATATTCTATTTTGAGATAATCTGTTGCAGGGCTCGAGAATTCAAATCAATAGAGCCGTTCCAAAAGAAAAACGTGAAGACATATTTAAAAGAGATTCTTCTCTCAGAAAAGAAGAAGTTACAGACACAGAGAAATATTATCCATTCGCTCAAGCATCATCAGAGCAGCTCTTCACAATCTCACAACAAGAAGAAGAAAAGTTTTCCTGAAGCAAAAGCCCAGAGCAATCATCTTTCATTCTCAAGTCTCCTGAGCAATTTGCTTAGAGTTTTTCAAAGACTTCAGAAAAAGCTCAAGATCTGCTTCAAGTGCTCCAGAATCTTAAGACCTGATAAAAATCAGTCTTCAGATTTCTGAGGATTTAGTTTCAGTTTATCTGAAACTCCTTCATCCTGAAGCAAAGGCTTTCCCTGGACTTCCACTGAGCCAGGGGGAGACTTTGATTCTTTAGAGAATCCACAAATCTTCTCTAATCTGTATTTAAAACAGAGAAGATAATCTAACCCTCTCAACCCCTTTGTAAAAAGAGTTTGTTCACACCTCTTCAAAAGTGAACGTTGGTGACAGGGCACCTTATCAACAACCTGTGGTTGAGCATCCTTATCAAAAGCTCAAAGGGTCTGTTTGATCTACCTGAATCAGATCATTGGTGGCAGGGCACCTTAGCAAAAAACTGTAGTGGATTCCTACCAGGGTGGTAGAAGAGTGGATGAACCTATTTAAAGGGAACCACTATATATCCTGTGTCCATCTGGTTATCTTGTTTATTCATTTTATTCTGTGGCTGTGATAGAACTACCTAGGATTGCTAGTTGCTGTGATAGGCTTGTAGTTAACTGAAATTTCAGTCAACTTCTTCACTTGTGCACTTCACTGTGTTAGGCTCTTAGGGTTCAAGTATCAGATTTTTTATTCCGCAAATAAACTCCAAGGGAGCTGACTAAGTGTTCATAAAATTTTGAATACTCTATTCACCCCCCCTCTAGAGTAGTTTACAACTTATCCCCTCACTTTCAATTGGTATCAGAGGGAGGTTTACTGTTCATACAGGCTAACACCTGAGTTAAAAGATCCTGTGATAAGTTGTTTCCTGATACCATTCACAAACACTTTCACACATGGCCCAGTCTAAGGATTATTCAAGCACCAGACCTCCTGTATGCAACTTGTCCAAGTTTGGCATATGAAAGGCCAGGATAAGACTATACATGAATTCTATTGATGAAGATATTTTTTCTTCTATTTTGACAGGACCACCTGCTAGGCCTGCTGCTGCTTCCACTTCTGCTGATCTCAGTGCTGTGCCACCACCTGACTACAATGACACTTACAAGAAGGCAAAAGCAGCTGATGCTAAAGCAATGAATATCCTAGCTCAGACAATGTCTGATGAGATATTCCAGAAGCTGGCTGAATGTACCTCAGCCAAAGCTATGTGGGATTCCCTCAACCACATAGTTGCTGGCTCAGCTGATGAGAGGAAGGACAGGAGATCCAATCTCACCTCTCAGTATGAAAATTTCAAGAAGGATGATGCTGAAGACATTGACACCATGTACACAAGACTCAGTTCAATAATAAGTGAACTGAGGTCTTTTGACAAGGAGATAACCTTGTCAGAAGTCAATGACAAGATCCTGATGTGCCTTCCCATCTCATGGGACTCAAGGATATGGCCCATCAAGGATGGAAGAAACACTGTGGAACTCTCCACAGAAGCTCTGTTGGGAAAGCTCAGGTCATATGAGCAAACCTTAAAGAGTAGAGCTGCTGTAACTGAAGTGAAGACTCCTACTCCTACAAAGAAAGAGCACTCTCTAGCTCTTAAGGCTGCTGAGACTTCTGAAGGAAGTCAATCAAATGAGGAGTTACTGACACTCATTGCCAAGAGATTCTTCAACATGGGAAGAAGAGACCTCAGAAAGAAGTTCTCCAAGCATGAGGACAAGCCAAGGTATGACAAGACTCCATCTAAAGAAATCATTTGTTATGTTTGCAGCAAGCCTGGACACATTACTCCAGATTGTCCAGAGAAGAAGTACAAGGAGAAGAAACATGAGAAAGAATACAGGAAGCACCACTCCAAGTCCTCATCACACAAATACAAGAAGAAGGACAAGGGATTTGTGGCTGCTACCTGGAGTGAAACAGAAGAGGATACCTGCTCCTCTAGCTCCAGTGATTCAGAAGAAGAAGAAGAGAAGAAAGCCAAAGAGGTCTGCCTCATGGCCATTGATGCCTGCAGCTCTCTGTCAGCTGCAGAGAATTCTGAAGAAGAAGGAGACAATGAAGAAGATTCCTTTATGGAGGACCAGGTAATCGACTCATTTGACTTCTCATCTCCTGAGTTCAAACTAAAATTTAAAACTCTATGTTTAGATTTACTATTATCTGAAAAAGAAATTAAGTCACTTAGATTAAAAATAATGGAACTAGACATGGAAGGTACTGAAATAATCAGATTAGAAAAGGAATTAGAAAGCTCAAAAGAAGAAGTAACATTCCTAAAATTAGAACTAGCTAAATCTAAAAGGTTAGAAGAACAATTAAATGGCAGAAGCCTTAAATTATCTGAAATAACCTGTATAGCAAACACTAGGGTTGGTAATGATAAACTAGGCTTAGGTGCTACCTCTAGTGAACCCATCCTCCTCACAAAGGAGAGATTTAGCACTCCAGTAAAATTTATTTCTGAATCAGGAATAAAGAATACTGAGGAAATTGAAAAGTGCAAGAAAATTCAGAATAAGATTAAGAAAGAGAATAGGAAGAAAAAATTTCTAGCTTTACAAAAATCGTCGAACATTAATCGACGATCGTCAAACCAATCGTCGAACGACTATCGACGATCTCTGAACACCTTCACCAAGTATGATATCTTTGGTGCAGGAGATCGACGATCTCACCTTGAGTCGTCGACCAGTGATCGACGATCGTTGAATCCAGAATATAGCTCTACTATAAATGATCGACGATATGGCTTGCGATCGTCGACCATTGATCGACGATCTGGACTTAAGCTGGAAAATAAAAATCAAACTTCCAGAACTTCAAATCCTAATCACCACCCCAGGTTGTTTAATCCTTCAACTGAATGGATTATCCCACCTAGGAGATCACACCCTTTAGGATATAAATCTAAGCCTGCAAAATCTTTTATATCTAGTTTTTCTTTTGTGAAGAATACTGGACCCAAGGTAACCTGGGTCCACAATGTATAACTGTTCTTTCTGCAGGTGAAGACCTATCCAGTCATACATGACAAATGGTATCTGGATAGTGGATGCTCAAAGCATATGACAGGAAAGAAGAAGAACCTGTCAGGTTTCAAAGCCAAGCTGGGACCAAAAGTTGTATTTGGAGATTCCAGCTGTGGACAGACTGAAGGGTATGGCAGCTTCACCATAGGAGCTGTAACCTTCAAGAAGGTAGCTTATGTCTCAGGACTAAAGCACAACCTAATCTCTGTAAGTCAAATGTGTGATGCTGGATACAAGGTATGGTTTACTGACACTGCCTGCAATATTTCTTTAAATAATACTGTGGTGTTAGTAGGCATTAGAATTGGAAATGTTTATGTTGTAGATTTTAATTCCTCCAAATCTGAAATATGCTTATTTAATGAAGTAACCAGTAATAATACCCTTTGGCATAAGAGACTTAGTCATGTGAATTTGAAAAACATTTCTAGGTTGGCTAAATACAATCTTGTAAGAGGATTACCTTCTTGCCCCTACAAGAAGGAAGGCCTTTGCAAAGCTTGTCAATTAGGTAAGCAAACAAGAAATAGCTTTAAATCAGTTAATAAAAGTGATTCTCCCAGGATTCTGTACTTGCTACATTTGGACTTATTTGGTCCTATTGCTGTGCAGAGTCTTGGAGGGAAGTCTTACACTCTAGTAATTGTAGATGACTTCTCCAGGTTCACTTGGGTATTCTTCTTGAGAACTAAGGCTGATAACTTCAAGGTTCTTACAGATTTTCTAAAGTGTATACAGAGTGAGTATTCTACTCAGATTGCCTTGATCAGAAGTGATCATGGTACTGAGTTTGAGTCTCTTCTTATGCAAGAATTCTGTGAGAAGGAAGGTATCAAACATAGCTTCTCTGCTCCTAGAACTCCTCAACAAAATGGGGTAGTTGAAAGGAAAAACAGAACCCTAATTGAAGCTGCAAGTACATTATTGGCAGATGCTAACATGCCTCTGTCCTTTTGGGCTGAAGCAGTTAGCACAGCTAACTATGTATTGAACAGAAGTCTGATACATAAACTTAAGGGTAAGACTCCCTATGAGTTACTTAAGCAAGTGAAACCTAAAATAGACTATTTTAGAGTATTTGGCTGTGTTGCTTTTGTTCATAACAATAACAAAGAATACCATAGAAAATTTGAGGCAAAAGCATCAATGGGAGTTTTTCTAGGATACTCTCAAGTAAGCAAAGCCTATAGGGTCCTTAATAAATCCTCTCTTAAGATAGAAGAGTCTGCACATGTCTCTTTTGATGAGACAGTCATGTATTATAAGGAGAAGAACTCTTCCTCTAATAATACAGTGCAAGTCCTAGGAGTAAGTAAGGATTTGGAAGGTTTGAGACTCACACAGGAGAATCATCCCCAACAAACTCCTCAGGTTGCTCCCTCAGATTCTGAATCTGATGTAGAACTTTTTGAAGTTAAAGCACCTGCTCCAACAGTTGATCAAATTCCACATGAGGAATTAAATCTTGAAACTGTTGAAGATCAGATCATTGTTGAACCTATTGATCTTGTCACACTTAGAGATCACCCTGTATCTCAAGTGATTGGAGACATTTCAGCAGGAGTCCAGACAAGACATCAACTCAACAAAAATGTGATGTTTGCTTGTTTCCTTTCTCAGGTTGAGCCCCTAACCATTAAAGATGCTGAGCTTGATCCCCACTGGATTATAGCAATGCAAGAGGAGCTTAACCAGTTTGAAAGATGTAAAGTTTGGACCTTGGTTCCAAGACCAAGAGGCCAACGGATCATAGGCACCAAGTGGGTGTTTAGAAACAAGCTTGATGCCCAAGGCATAGTAGTTAGAAATAAGGCTAGGCTAGTAGCTCAAGGCTATAGACAGGAGGAAGGCATAGATTATGATCAGACTTTTGCCCCTGTAGCTAGACTAGAAGCCATTAGGATTTTCCTAGCCTATGCTGCCTATAAAAGATTTAAGGTCTTCCAAATGGATGTGAAGAGTGCCTTCCTCAATGGAGATTTAAAGGAAGAAGTGTTTGTTGAACAACCACCAGGGTTTGTTTCATCAACCTTACCCACTCATGTGTTCAAACTCCAAAAGGCTCTCTATGGACTTAAGCAGGCTCCTAGAGCTTGGTATGAGACCTTAGCAAATTTTCTTCTAGAACACAAGTTTGTGAGAGGTGTAGTAGATAGAACCCTATTCATTAGACATCATAAGGACTCACAACTGTTAGTTCAAATCTATGTAGATGACATTATATTTGGCTCTACTGATCCCAAACTATGCAAGAGGTTCTCTGAACTAATGCACTCTAAGTTTGAGATGAGCAGCATGGGTGAGTTATCCTATTTGCTTGGTCTCCAAGTGAAACAGAGTGTTGATGGCATTTTCATTTCTCAATCAAAATATGCCAGGGAGCTGGTTAAAAGATTTGGAATGTCTGATGCTTCATCAATGAGCACACCTATGGCCTCAAATGCAGTTATTGATTCTGATGTTAATGGCAAGCCTGTTGATCAAAAGAATTATAGAGCCATTATTGGTTCCCTGCTGTATTTGACTGCAAGTAGGCCTGACATAATGTTTGCTACATGCCTATGTGCTAGGTTTCAGGTCAACCCAAAGGAATCTCACTTAACTCTCCTCAAGAGGATCTTGAGATACCTTAAGGGATGCCCTAACTTAGGACTGTGGTACCCAGCTGAGTCAGGATTTGAATTAATTGGATATTCAGATGCTGATTATGCTGGTTGTAGAGTTGACAGGAAAAGCACCTCAGGGACTTGTCAGTTCCTGGGAGAGAGACTTGTCTCTTGGTTTTGCAGGAAACAGACATCTGTGTCTACTTCAACTGCTGAGGCTGAATATATAGCAGCAGCTAGTTGCTGTTCACAGATCCTGTGGATTCAAAATCAGCTAGTGGATTATGGGTACACACACTCAAACACAAAAATTCTGTGTGACAGTACCAGTGCAATATCAATTGCTCAAAATCCTGTGCACCATTCCAGAACCAAGCACATTGAGATTAGACATCATTTTCTGAGAGATAATGTGGAAAAGAACAAGATAGTAATGGAATTTATATCCACAGACCTGCAGAGAGGAGATATTTTCACTAAGCCCCTTGATGAACAAAAGCATTTGTTCTTCCTGAACCAGCTTGGCATGATTAATGGTTCAGAGTAGTGAAAATTTGGTTAGTTTTGTTTTCTGTCTAAAATCGTCGAACGACTGCTCGACGATCTTCGACCAGGTCAGAACTATCGTCGACCAACCGTCGACGACAGCTCGTTCTGTAGTAAGGCAGAAATCGTCGACCAACTGGTCAACGATCTCTCCTTAGGTATCTATCGTCGACCAATGGTCGACGACAGATTTTCTGTGCTGTGTGGAGAATCGTCGACCATCATATATTGATCGACGATCGTGGTAATTGCGTGTAGTCGGTCGATGTTTACCGATTTAGTCAAACATTGACTATCGTCGGTCTGTGTTCGACGACCGATTTTATTCCGGGATCGACGATCGCAGATTTGTTTCTAATAGTCGATTTAGGTCTGAAGATCGTCGTCCTTCCGCTCCGTCTTTTCATATTCCTTCTTCTGGCTTAGAATTCGCTCTCGAACTCTAATCCCGCGCGATTCTCTTCTCCCCTGTTTTGCTTCTCGATTCGCCACCTTCTCTCAAATCCTATGGCGATTCCTTCTGCTGTTCTCTTTGGGATGAAGTTCGACACTGGCTTCTGTGTCGACTTCGATTCTTTCAGCCGATGCGATCAACCAATCCAAGATATCCTGCAGCTATGTGAAGAGCAAGGCCTCAAGCGATTCATGTCATTTGCACCTAAGATTAACATACCGGAGATACGAGAATGGGTATACACTTCGTCCTCCAGCGACGACGCCATGACAGGAAAGATAAATGGCGAGGAGGTCACTCTGACTCCTGAAGTATTGACTGAGCTGTTTGGACTGCCAACAGGAACTGAGGAATATGAGCAAAGCACAGAGGAATATGGCCGCATGCTCACTGTGATGGGCCATGCCGAAGGGATTCCGGCTAAGCTGCTGAAGATAAACTTGTCTCCAGAATACAAGTTTCTAGCCGACCTGGTGGGCAAGGTCGTTCTGGGAAAACATTCTGCTCATGACAATATCAACAGGCAACAGTTTGCCCTGATGTCAGCTTTGGTGAATAAGGCACAGATTGCCTGGGGAAAGTTCTGTTTGAACTAATAAGGAGAAAGAACAATCAGAAAGAGGTAAATCTTGCCAGGGTACTGGGTGTGTTTCTCTATGTGAAAGCACCCCTGCTGCTTGTTTCTGCACCGTCCACAGTCAACGCTAGCAAGAGGTTGGACCCTTCTCTATTCAAGAAAGCCCAGAGGATTATCAAGAAGTCAGCCAGGGTTGATCCTAACCCTCCTTCAGACACAAGGGCTGATTCGGCCGCTCTCCCGCTTACTGTGGAAGGCTCAGCAACCCCTGCATCCTCATCTCATGCATTACCTTCTACAACACCTGCAGTGCCACCACAACATGCATCCTTCATTCCACCTGCATCTCCACACCAGTCACCAACACCACAACATCTGGCAGCTTCAGCCAGTGTTGACATGGTGACTGCTACCATCCTCACAAACCTTTCTCAACATGAATCCCACACTCATGTTGATGTTCACCCATCTCCACATGATTCCTTTGATCATGTGGCAGATCATCCTGCTTCCATTCCATCCACCTCTACATCATCAGCATTTCAGATATCCCCTGAAATGCTTGCACACCTTGTTGAGCTCATCACTCCCTCCATCCAAAGCATGATTGAGGCTACCAATGCCCCTCTCATTGCATCCATCAAATCTCTCACTGATGCCATCAAATCCATCTCATCTTCTGCTGAGCCCCCTTCTGTAAGATGCATGACTCCAGTCCCCACTGAAGTCATGCAGGGGGAGATGTCTGTTGAAGTGGTCTCAGGTGATGCCCTGACCCTTCATGACAATTCCTCTCTTCCCCTTCAAGAAACTGTAGAAGAACCTCAAGAGAGTCCAGAGAAAGAACCAGAAGGTAAACCTTAAAACTCTTCCTCCAAAGGATATAATCAGGACTTCAATTTGATATTTGTATCTAACAAAGACATTCACTCCCTAGTGAATCTAGCTTCTGAGGAAGAAGTTCCTGAAAAAGAAAATGAGGAAGTCCCCATGGACGTTTGTGAGAATGATGCTGCTCAACCTGATGGTATAGCTTTATTTAAGATTCTAATTAATTCAAACTCCAACTTTGAGTTAATTTCTTATTCTTTCCTTCCCATCACAGCTGCTGATGATCTCACATCAGTATTGCAAGTTGACGCTGCTAAATCTATTGATTCTGATAAAGATTTAGAATCCTATCTTAACCTAGACTGTGAGTCCTCACTCACATCTACTCCTCTTGTTCCCTCTTTTCAAGAGAAAATGGTCCCTTATAGACCTGAGTACCTTGATGACCCCTTGGTCAAGGATACTCTTTTCTTTTCCTGTATGGCACTCCTCTTATGCCTTGCAGAGGTGTCTATCCCTGATGTCACTGAACATCTAGAAGGAATTATAACCTCCTTCCTAGATGCAAAGTGGTATCCTGTGTAGATCTTCAGGTAATCCTATCTATTACCTGTTGTTTGTTCACCTTGGGGGGAATATTTTATTCCCACTTGGTTGTTGACCTATCTCTCTTTGCATGCAGGCACAACCATAAATGCTGCTGCTGCTGAAAACATCAACATCCCTGCTGATGCTGCTGCTGAAGAAATTGAAGATGTGCAAGATAGGGCAAACAATGCTCCCAAGATGACTGAAATGGACTCAAGCTCAGGTACTCTAAACCTAGAACAATTTATAGCCTTTGTGGCTGAGAACATTGCCTCTGAGTATATTGAAGGGATGGCTAATTATCATCTGGACTCCCTAGCCATCTCTCTAGAGAAAGCATCTGCCCCTGCAGATATCGTCATCTTTTCTCCACCTATCCTTACCTATCCTCTATCCATTCCTTCTATTGCAGAACTGGTCCCCAAGACAGTTTCTGAGTTGTATCCAGAATCAGAACTCTGGAAGAGGTCTCCAAATGTGGATCTTGATGCCCTCCTTAGGCAAGATGCCATTGAGGAAGCTAAAGAGAAAGAAGAAAGAGAAAAGAAAGACAAAGCTGAACCTGCTGCCAAGGATCCTTCTGAACTTGATTTTGATGATTATGCTGGGAAAGACTCATCTCATTCTGATGATGATGATGATGATTTTGATGATTCTGACTCCACTAAGAAAAGGAAAAGAGCTGCTTCCAAGAAAAGAAAAGCTCCTGCTCCTCCTACTGCCAATCCTAACAAGGATGTTCCCTATTACATTCTGAAGGGAATAGATCCTAAGAGCAAGGAATTTCAGCCATGGATGAGACTGTCAAAGAATCAGACTAAAGAGAAGAAGAGGACAAAGAGATATGACACTCCTGTTCAGAAATTCCCCCCCAGAGGTCCCCCTCCACCTCCTGGTGCTGGAGCCTCTGGGAGTCTATCTTCTGCCCCCTCTGCAAGGTCAGCCAGTTCTAACACTTCTCAGACCTACCAAAGAAGGAGTAATCAAAGCCAGGGAGGCCAAGATGTTTCAGGACAGGGAAGAAAAAGAAATGACAATGCTCTCGTGGAACAAATAAAGGAGATGACCTTTCAGCAACCTTCATTCTCTCCTCCTCCTCCTCCCAGGAAAGGTTCATCCTCTTCTTCAAGAAAACCTGCTGCTGCTGAGACAACTGACTCAAAAGGAAAAAGAGTGGTCTTTTCAGAAAAATCCCACAAAAAGTTCATTGAGCTTGCACCTCCAAGATCTCTATATGCTCAAACTGATCCTAAGAAGGCTGTGCAGATTCCTCTTGATTCAAGCAAACTTGCTACAGCTCTTCAAAGAAACATAGAGATTGCAGCTCATACAGATACTGATAGACCTCCCTCTCCATCAGATAAAACTGAAGCTGAAAGGATTGCCTCTATGGCAAGATTCAAAGAGTCTATTGCTCTAAGCATGATGGAGAGAGCCAAATCTCAAGGACTAGATCCTACAGCTTACTCAACAATGTCAGAATTCAGAGAAAAGGAACTCAGCAGAATTCAAGTCAATCCAGAAGCCTTTGACACTGAGGAATACATGAGACTACATCCTGCTGCAGTTCTACCAAGTTATGCTGAAAAGAAAATCATAGGTGAACATGATCTAATGCTATCCAAGAGACAAGCAGCAAACCCTAACAGAGAAATTATTTTCAAACCAGCTGCAATACCCAAAAAACTCATCTGATGCTAAACATGCTGATAAATCTGCTTGATACATTTCATTTCTGCTGATTTATGCTTGTTATATTTTCTGGGTATTGCCTGTGTTTTTTTCATTCTGGTTAATCTTTAGATTTGTTGTTGCCTGCTTTAGCCTTTAAATTGGATTGGATAACATAACCCAAATAGGGGGAGATTGTTGGTACCCTAGATATGATTTGGCTTATGTAATCCCTTTCCAGCCCCTCTTGATCCATATAAAGATATATGATCATGTTTAGACTTTGCTTAGTCTCCCTAGGGCAGTATATTGACTGACCTAGAGTTTAGGCTAGTAGTTTTAGAATGTGTTTTGGTTAAGGCTTTTTCCGTTCGACTATCGTCGAACGAGGCCTCGCGATCGTCGATCATTGATCGACGATAGCAGGGCTATTGAATCGTTGAAGTCAAGACAATTATCGTCGACCGTTGGTCGACGATCTCAGAGCAAGCTTACTACGCTCTGAAGGTTGGTCAACGATCTGTCATCAACAGATCGACGATCGTGTTCTTGCTTCACAATTTCTGTCTCGACAGATATTTGCCTTTGCTGGTCGACTATCTGTTAGCTGGTCGACTATCTGTTAGCTGGTCGACTATCTATTAGCCGGTCGACGATCTATTAGCTGGTCGACGATTTCCGTTCGACGATTTCTGTTCCAACAGATTCCTGCTATTAGTCGACGATCTGTTAGTAGGTCGACGATCTTCGAACTCCTGTTCGACGATTTCTGTCTGCCTTTATCTTTTTGTATTTATTCTATTCCTTGGTTTATTTCCAAGTGTTTTAGTTGGTGGTTAGATTGATTCTCTGATATTATTGTTGCTAAATTTATGGTTTAAATTCAAATAAATTGATTACAAATTCTGTCAAGCATAAATCACGGGATTCAGTATTCTTGATAAAGCATTTTGTCCTATTATACAAATTGCGTTGACTTTATCTTTCCAGCCTGTTTTCTAGCCGTTGGTACTATGTACTATTTCCAAGAATGGTACGTCTTTATGCTGAGATATTTTTTCCCGCTTATTTTATTCCTTATTGGGACTGACAGAAAGTTAATAGGCCATTCCATTCCTATTGCTATATTCTATTTTGAGATAATCTGTTGCAGGGCTCGAGAATTCAAATCAATAGAGCCGTTCCAAAAGAAAAACGTGAAGACATATTTAAAAGAGATTCTTCTCTCAGAAAAGAAGAAGTTACAGACACAGAGAAATATTATCCATTCGCTCAAGCATCATCAGAGCAGCTCTTCACAATCTCACAACAAGAAGAAGAAAAGTTTTCCTGAAGCAAAAGCCCAGAGCAATCATCTTTCATTCTCAAGTCTCCTGAGCAATTTGCTTAGAGTTTTTCAAAGACTTCAGAAAAAGCTCAAGATCTGCTTCAAGTGCTCCAGAATCTTAAGACCTGATAAAAATCAGTCTTCAGATTTCTGAGGATTTAGTTTCAGTTTATCTGAAACTCCTTCATCCTGAAGCAAAGGCTTTCCCTGGACTTCCACTGAGCCAGGGGGAGACTTTGATTCTTTAGAGAATCCACAAATCTTCTCTAATCTGTATTTAAAACAGAGAAGATAATCTAACCCTCTCAACCCCTTTGTAAAAAGAGTTTGTTCACACCTCTTCAAAAGTGAACGTTGGTGACAGGGCACCTTATCAACAACCTGTGGTTGAGCATCCTTATCAAAAGCTCAAAGGGTCTGTTTGATCTACCTGAATCAGATCATTGGTGGCAGGGCACCTTAGCAAAAACCTGTAGTGGATTCCTACCAGGGTGGTAGAAGAGTGGATGTACCTATTTAAAGGGAACCACTATATATCCTGTGTCCATCTGGTTATCTTGTTTATTCATTTTATTCTGTGGCTGTGATAGAACTACCTAGGATTGCTAGTTGCTGTGATAGGCTTGTAGTTAACTGAAATTTCAGTCAACTTCTTCACTTGTGCACTTCACTGTGTTAGGCTCTTAGGGTTCAAGTATCAGATTTTTTATTCCGCAAATAAACTCCAAGGGAGCTGACTAAGTGTTCATAAAATTTTGAATACTCTATTCACCCCCCCTCTAGAGTAGTTTACAACTTATCCCCTCACTTTCATACTTCCCCGGATTTATTTGCCGCAAAAGCTGAGTGATGCTGCTCCCCCAAGGTTCTTCTTTGGACTTCGTGATGGATTCAACAACGTTGGAGAAGGCGATCACATAAGCTTTAGCTTGTCGGGGCCGTCCGGGGCAAAAATTGTAAAATAAAGAAAACACAAAAAGATTACTTAGGTTGCCTCCCAAGAGCGCCCTTTGTTTAAAGCGTCGTTTAGCTCGACGCATCAAAAAATAATATTGTCCAAAAATATTGTTGTCTAGAAATAAAATAGTTTTTAACCAAAAATAAAAGTTCGAAATTAGAGTTCGTGCAATTGATACTTAATAATGTTTGGACTGACATCATCATCACCAGAGAAATAAAGTTTAAGACGCTGACCATTCACTTGGAAATTACCCTTATCAGGGTGAGAAATTAAAACAGTACCATAAGGAAAAAACTTCTAAAATAGAAAAGGGCCCCGACCAACGAGATTTTAATTTGCCCGAAAATAAACGTAAACGAGAATTATAAAGAAGAACCTGGTCGCCCGACTTAAAGGTTTTCGGATGCCTTAAGTGCTTATCGTTCAAACTCTTCGTCCTCTCATTATAAAGTTTGTTATTCTCGTAAGCATAAGAGCGCCACTCGTCGAGTTCATTGAGTTGAAGTTTTCTAAGGTCACCGATAGAGTGGGGATCGAAGTTTAAAAATCTTAAGACCCAAAAAGCGCGGTGTTCGAGTTCAACGGGTAAATGGCATGATTTTTCATAGACCAGCCGATACGGCGTACATCCGAGGGCAGTTTTGTACGCAGTTCGGTAGAACCATAAAGCACCGTCTAATTTGGTTGACCAGTCTTTCCTAGAAGTTGAAACAGTTTTTTTTAATATTCTTTTTATTTCTCTATTTACTACTTCGACTTGTCCATTAGTTTGGTGGTGGTATGCAGTTGAAAGCTTATGTGTAACGCCATATTTGTTAAGAATTTTTGAAAATTGCGCGTTACAGAAATGGGAACCCCTATCACTAACGATGGCTCGTGGCGTTCCGAATCGAGAAAATAATTTTTTAAAAAAGGTAACTACAACTCGGGAGTCGTTCATAGGAAGAGCTTGGGCTTCAAACCATCGTGAAATATAATCAACGACAACTAAAGTATACTTATTTCCAAAGCTAGATGGAAGGGGGCCAACAAAATCGATTCCCCAGAGGTCGAAAATTTCGCACTCAAGGAAATAATTTTGTGGCATTTCATTTTTATTTTAAATGTTGCCCGACCGTTGGCAAATATCACACCTACTCGCAAAGACTTGCGTGTCTTTAAACAGGCTAGGCTAGTAAAAACCCGCGCAAAGCACCTTGTGAGCGGTGCGAGCAGCTTGATAGTTCCCATCTGTCGGACCTTCATGTAAATGCTTAAAAATATCAACTCCTTCATCATAAAAACACATCTCCTTATCACTTGGTCCGCACAGATTCTGAAAAGATGCGGGTCTTCCCAAAAATAGTTCTTCAGTTCAGAAAAGAATTTCTTCTTTTGCTGAGAGGAGAACTCTTTTGGGAGCACCCGTGCCAATAAATAGTTGGCGATTTATGCGAACCAAGGAGAAGTAGATATGTTAATTGAAAGCAGCTTCTCATAAGAAAAATAATCATTAAAAGATTTTTCATTTAATTTTTCTATAAAGGGATTGTCTAATCTGGAGAGATGGTCGGCGGCCAAGTTCTCAGCTCCTCGCTTATCATGGATCTCTAAGTCAAACTACTGGAGGAGTAAGACCCAGCAAATCAAGCGCGGCTTGCCATCCGTTTTGGCAAGAAGATATTTGAGGGTCGAGTGGTCCGTAAAAATAATAATTTTCAAAAGTGTAATATAAGGACGGAATTTATCGAAAGCGAATACTACAGCTAGGAGCTCCTTTTCGGTCGTGGTGTAATTGTCCTGTGCAGATGTGAACATTTTACTAGCGTAATAGATGGGGTGGAAATTTTTAGATATGCGTTGACCTAATACGTCTCCCACCGCGAAACTACTCGCATCACACATTATCAAAAATGGAAGGTCCAAACCTTGAGTTATCATAATCGGTGCGTTAATTAACATTTCTTTAATCAATTCATAGGCAGAAAGACAAGAGTCATAAAAAATGAATGGGGCGTCATTTTCTAGAAGATGGGTAAGGGGCTTGGTGATCTTGGAGAAGTCCTTTCTTAAGCGGCGGTAGAAACCAGCTTGACCTAAGAAACTTCTTATAGCTTTTGTATTCGTAGGCGGTGGCAGCTTCTCGATAACTTCTATCTTCGCAATATCTACCTCAATACCTCTCGCAGAAATTTTATGACCCAAAACTAACCCTTCCCTCACCATAAAATGACATTTTTCCCAATTTAGGGCAAGGTTAGTATCTTTGCATCATTATAAGATTTGTTCGAGTTTTTCTAAACATCTATCAAAGGAATCGCCGAACACGGAGAAATCGTCCATAAGTACCTCCATAATGCTTTCTACGTACTTGTCAAAGATAGCGAGCATACATCGCTGGAATGTCGCTGGCACATTGCATAATCCAAACGACATTCTTCGGTAGACGAAGTTGCCGAAGAGACAAGTAAACATAGTTTTCTCCTGGTCCTCGAGAGAGATGGGGATTTGAAAGTACCCCGAGAGGCCATCGAGAAAAGAATAAAAGCTATGGCCGGATAATCGTTCAAAAATCGGGTCAAAAAATGACAAAAGAAAGTGGTCCTTGTGGGTGGCGTCATTCAGCTTCCTATAATCTATACACAAATGCCAAGTGTCATCGTCCGTGTCGGTATTAATTCGTTATTTTCATTACTAACTACCGTTATCCCTCCCTTCTTTGGTACTGCCTGAACAGGGCTAACCCACTTACTATCTGATATAGGGTAGATAATTCCTGCGTCTAATAATTTCATAACCTCGCCCTTAACTACTTCTTTTATGTTCGGGTTTATACGTCACTGAGGTTGAATGGAGTTACGCGAATTATCTTCCATTAAAATGTTATGAGTGCAGAAGGATGGGCTTATGCCCTTGATATCGGAAATCTGCCAAGCAATAGCTCGGCGATGTTTATGTAGAATTAAAAGAAGTTTATCATTTTGTACATCCTTGAGGTAGGCCAAAACTATAACTGGCAGCTTTGAGTTCTTTTCTAAGAAGGCGTACTTGAGATGTTAAGGAAGTTCTTAAAGTTCTAGGGTAGGGGGTTCTTCATAAGAGGTTTGAGAAATTCTTTCTTTTTCAAATACTAAATCTTCGTAGACTTTTTTATATGGAAAATTAAAAGGGGTGGAGCTGGTGGCCAAGGCAGCTTCTTGTAGCGATTCAGTTGGAAAAGTAGAAGAGGAACAAAAATCAGATATTTTTTTTCAAAATTAGATAGAAGATAAGAGGATTCTACACTTTCTTGCAGCGATTCAGTTGGAAGAGAAGAGGAGGAACAAAAAGCAAAAAATTCTTTATAAATATTAGAGAGGCAATAAGAGGATTCATCACTCACGACCTCTACGAAAAAGCAGGAGTCATCATTTGCTAAGGTGTTTTTCATCGAAGGGGTGATAGAGAAAGTGACTTCGTCATCGCCTACTCGAAGGAAGAGCTTACCATTGCAAATCTCAATGATAGCTCGGGAGGTTGATAGGAAGGGTCAGCCAAGGATCAGGGGAACCTCGACGTCTTCTTCGATGTCCAAAATGACAAAGTCCACCAGGAAGATGAACTTGTCAACTTTTACTAAGACTTCCTCCAATATTCCTAACAGGTACTTAACAGATCTGTCAGCAAGCTGGATGCTCATGCATGTGGGGTTGAGGCTACCAATTCCTAACTTTGTAAACAACGAGAGGGGCATCAGGTTAATACTCGCACCTAAGTCAGCTAATGCGTTCTTGACAAAAAGATTACCAAAAACACACAGAATAGAAAAACTACCTGGGTCACTAATTTTCTTTGGTATGCCGTTTGTCAAAACCGCAGAGCACTCGCCGTTTAACGTAACGTGCGAAAGGTTCTCAAACTTCTTCTTGTTGGTCAGTAGGTCCTTAAGGAACTTGGCGTACTTCGACATATATGAAATCACTTCATGGAAAGACAGATTTATGTGGATTTTCTTGAAAATTTCTAAGAAACATGAGTACTGATCGTCCTGACGTTGTTTATTAAGTTCGGAAGGGTAAGACAGATTTGGATTATTTTTAAAGATGGGTGGTGGAGTGAGATCATTTTCTAAAACGGGGGTGATAACTTCTTCAACAGAGGGTGGACTTTTTAAAATGGGGGCGGAGCTTTGATTTTTTAAAGCGGGGGCGGAGCTTGCCTCGGGTTCTTCACTAACCATACCGAGAACTTGCTTCCCACTCCGAAGAGTTATAGCTTTCGCTTGCTCTCTCGGGTTGGGCTCGGTATTGGAAGGAAGAGACCCTGCGGGTCGCTCAAAAATAATTTTAGCAAGCTGTCCTATTTGATTTTTTAGACTTTTTATGCTTCCAGTTAAGGTTCTTATCGTAGCATCATTTGTGGCGATATATTTGGAAAGTAACTCCTCCAAGCTTGGAGGTTTTAGATAATTTTGAAGAGGTGGTGGTGGTGGTGAAGAAAAATCATTTTGTGGTGGAGGGCGCATATCATTCGATGGATTACTCCACGAAAAATTCGGATGATTTCTTAAGGCTGGATTATAACTATTCGGAAAATTAAAACCAGGAGGATGAAAATTCGCAGCAGAAAAATTATTAAAAGCATTTCTAGGCTTATTGTTAACAAAATCTAATTGTTCTAGGGAAGGAGTTGCAGATTCCCATACCTGATGGGCGGAGGCAGCAGTCATCTCCGTTATCTTTTTGCTTAATATTTCAACTTGTAGAGCGAGATGGGAGACGTTGTCCACTTCAAAGATACCTGCTGGCTTGTTCGGGCGGGACATAGGCACATTCCACTGATAAATGTTCATGGCCATGTCCTCAAAGAGCTCAAGAGCTGCTTTTGGGGTCTTATGATTTAAAGTACCGCCAGAAGCTGCGTCAATCATTTGCTTTGTGCTTTGATTTATCCCATTATAGAACGTATGCACTTGTAACCATACAGGCTTCGCGTGATCTGGGCATCGTCTTAATAATTCTTTAAATCTTTCCCAAGTTTCATATAAGGTTTAGGAGTCTATTTTTCCAAAAGCGGAAATATCGTTCCTAAGTTTTGCTGTTTTAGCTGGCGGAAAATACTTCGCCAAAATTTTTTCGGTTAATTCATTCTAGGTGGTTATGCTATTCTTAGGTAGAGTATTCAGCCACTCCTTAGCTTTTGTTCTTAAAGAGAAGGGGAAGAGTCAGCCAGATTGCATCATTTGTGACACCATTTATCTTGAAGGTGTCACAATTTTTAAGAAAGCTTGCTATATGTGCGTTCGAATCTTCATCTTGAAGTCCGTCAAATTGCACATACTACTGCACCATTTGAATTATGCTAGGCTTTAATTCGAAGTTATTATTTGTTATAGCAGGGCGAACTATGCTAGATTCTATTCCCTCGAGATTCGGCCGTGCATAATAGGACATAGTCCTTTGTAAGGCTTCATCTACGTCGGGTTTTTCCATTCTTAAAGTAGAGAATGACTCGGAGTCCTCAACCGGTATTTGGGAAGTAGGGCCTTGAAATCGCGATCTTCTTTGAAGAGTACGCTCAATTTCGTGGTCCAAGTCCAAAATAACTGACGGACTCCCGTGAGTCATGCACTAAAAGAAGAGAAGAGAAGAAAGAGAAATAAAATACACTAGAAAGAAAAGCTAGATTTTTTTTGTAATAGATTTTTTTAATCGATTAACTCCCGAACTTCCCAAGGACTACCCGGTGAAGGGTTCGAAAGGTACTAGACAAGATAGCGACACTTAAAGCCGCTTTGCCCATTTCGAGAGAATTAGGTGGCGTAGAAAAATTGTGAAGTTGGTTACTATTAAGAGCGGTAATAAAAAAAATTTTTGATTTTAAAAATTTTAAGAAAGAGGATGAGAAAGAGAAGAGACAAAATTAGTAGGTTCGTGTTTTCAATATATCAACGAAAGTTGCTCCACAGCAATGATGCCAAAAACCTTGTGGTCGCAAAGGTTCGAAGAAAATAAAAGCAACCGAACTAGCAATCCAATGAGGCATGTATACATATCGAACTGTAGCTAGGGGACACAAGTGTCGTATTGAAATCCGGGAACTATTGAATAAACTTACTCACACGAAGGCTATTATTTTATCTACGAAAAAACTAGGGTTTGAGAAACAAAGTGCAATTAAAAAAATAAAGTTATGCTAGAAAGATAACAACTACAGTTAATTAAAGAGCATAAAGTAAGCGATTATAACGAAGGGCTGAAACTATGAAATGGAAATGAACTCGATCAAGAATCACCTCGGCTAAAGACGACTAAGAAAATGCGATAAAAACCTAAACTTAATAGGGTAAAGGTCCTTGACCGTGGAGGTTCCTAAAGCTTGAACACGCTTCTCTCGAAGTGGTGCCCAACTGAGTTTAGGAAGGTCCGACCAACTCTCGTCTAAATCAGAGGCCTAAAGCTCTCTTTACGCGGTGAACCCAACTATTTGATTTTACTCCAATCCGGGAAATTTGGACGTCTGCCTCTATCGAGGGGTGCATACAACTCCCTTTACTCTTGAATGATCACTTCATTTTATCAGCCTCTCGACTAGCCCAGAATAAAAGCAAAGGTGGAGAGTATATATCGATAATATACCTCCAGCTCATGAAAAATCAAGAGTATTTCAAGGCCTAAAACCTAAAAAGAAAAGGTAATTTAAAGCATCATAACTTAATCGCTTGAACCTCGGATCATCAAGATCGAGTACTAGGTGGATTAGTTAATCATAATGGAGTGGAGGAGGGGGGATGAGTAGTAAAGTATTAAGAACACAATGAAGAAAAGAGCACTTTTATATTAATGAAAAAGAGAGCTACACTTGCATGAAAATGGAATTACAGTTGCATGAAATTTAGAAACCTATTCTAGCCCTACATTAAGCAACTAAAACAAGTGCATAAATTACAATAAAAGCTTTAACAAACTAAGACCTAAGCTAGGGTTAAGAAAATTACAAAAAGAGAAAGAGAGAGAGAGAGAGAAAAACATGAAAAAGAACAAGAAACAAAGGGGC
Organism: Platanthera zijinensis; assembly: GCA_039513925.1. NCBI lineage: Eukaryota > Viridiplantae > Streptophyta > Magnoliopsida > Asparagales > Orchidaceae > Platanthera > Platanthera zijinensis. The sequence goes on from CM077093.1 coordinate 149,790,639, forward strand.
AGCAACTCCACCTCACAACCAAAGCTTGCTGAAATGGAAGGGGGGTCTGAATTTATAGGAAAAGTTCACGGGTTGGTCACGCCATTCGACATGCCCTAGGGGGCGTGTCAGTGGGTGTGATATGTACATGTTTGACCTCGGCCTCTAGATTCTGGCGGGAAGGATGATTGCCTCTATACATCGGTGGACACGCCCTGGGTCACGCCCGTGTAGGGGGGGGGGGGGCGTGACAAGCACGTCACGTCGAAATCATTGGTCGGAAATCCGTTAGTCACCAAAAAAGGAGGTTTCACGCCCTGTGTCACGCCTGTGACAGGGGGCGTGATAGTACTATTGGCCTGCTGAGTCTAAATTGCATTTAATGCGGAGGTAGGCTTCGGGCAGAGGGAGACACGCCCCGGGTCACGCCCGGGGACACGCCCGGGGAGGGCGTATCAGGGGGGCGTGACAACCATTTTTTCTTGTATTTTCCTCTGGCTTCTAGAGTCCTCTAGAACACGTAACATGCCCTAGGTCACGCCCAGGGAGGGCATGTCAGTGGGGCGTGTCAGGTTAATTTTGACCAATTTTCAGGAAAGCTGCAAAAAGAGAGGAAAAAGTTACGGGCAATAATATTAACATAAGAAAGATAAAAATAAAGCTTAAAATATAAGATTTGTACATTATAAACTAGAAAAATACGATAATAGTTTAGGCTACAAAACGTATTATCAGCCAGCTAGATGAGAGCATGAGCAGCAGGTCTACCTTGGGTCGAGCCGAGCTCGGGGTGTCGATGAAGTTCTCAAAACAAAACCTCTCCCCCACAAGCAATCCTTCAGACCTGCCAGCTAGATGAGAGCCTACACAGTGGGTCTACCTGGGGACGAGTCGAGCTCGGGGTGTTGATGAAGTTCTCAAAACAAAATCTCTCCCCCACAGACGATCTTTCAGACCTGCCAACTAGATGAGAGCCTGCGCAGCGGTTCTACCTGGGGCCGAGCCGAGCTCGGGGTGTCGATGAAGTTCTCAACACAAAACCTCTCCCCCACATGCGAGCCTTCGGACCTGCAAGATAGATGAGAGCCTATGCAACGGGTCTACCTAAGGCTGAGCCGAGCTCGGGGTGTCGATGAAGTTCTCAAAAAAAAAACCTCTCCCCCACAGGCGAGCCTTCAGACATGCCAGCTAGATGAGAGCCTAGGCAGTGGGTCTACTTGGGGCTAAGCCGAGCTCGGGGTATCGATGAAGTTCTCAAAACATTACCTCTCCCCCACAGGCGAGCCTTCAGACCTGCCAGCTAGATGAGAGCCTGCGCAGCGGGTCTACCTGGGGCTGAGCCGAGCTCGGGGTGTCGATGAAGTTCTCAAAATAAAACCTCTCCCCCACAAGCGAGCCTTCGGATCTGCCAGCTGGATGAGAGCCCGTGCAGCGGGTCTACCTGAGGCTGAGCCGAGCTCGGGGTGTCGATGAAGTTCTCAACACAAAACCTCTCCCCCACAGGCGAGCCTTCAGACCTGCCACCTAGATGAGAGCCTGCGCAAAGGGTCTACCTGGGGCCGAGTCGAGCTCGGTTTGTCGATGAAGTTCTTAACACAAAACCTCTCCCCCACAGGCGAGCCTTCAGACATGCCAGCTAGATGAGAGCCTTTGAAGTGGGTCTACCTGGGGCCGAGCCGAGCTTTAGGTATCGATGAAGTTCTCAAAACAAAACCTCTCCTCCACTGGCTAGCCTTCGGACAAGCCAACTAGATGAGAGGTTGCGCATCGGGTCTACCTGGGGTCGGGCCGAGCTCAGGGTGTCGATGAAGTTCTCAAAACAAAACCTCTCACCACAAGAGAGCCCTCGGACTTGCCAGCTAGATGAGAGCCTGCGCAGCGGGTCTACCTGGGTCTGAGCTGAGCTCGGGGTGTCGATGAAGTTCTCAAAAAAAACCTTTCCCCCACAGGCGAGCCTTCAGACCTTCCAGCTAGATGAGAGTCTGCGCAGCGGGTCAACCTGGGGCCGAGCTGAGCTTGAGGGGTCGATAAAGTTCTCAACACAAAACCTCTCCCCCACAGGCGAGCCTTCGGACCTTCCAGCTAGATGAGAGAATGCGCAGTGGGTCTACCTGGGTCCGAGCCGAGCTCGGGGTGTCGATGAAGTTCTAAAAAAAACCTCTCCCCTACAGAGAGTCTTTGGACCTGCCAGCTAGATGAGAGCCTGCGCAGCGGGTAAACCTGGGGCCGAGCCGAGCTCGGGGTGTCGATGATGTTCTCAACACAAAACCTCTCCCCCAAAGGCGAGCCTTCAGACCTGCCAGCTAGATGAGAGCCTATGCAACGGGTCTACTTGGGGCCGAGCCGAGCTCGGGGTGTCGATAAAGTTCTCAAAACAAAACCACTCCCCTACATGCGAGCCTTCAGACCTGCCAGCTAGATGAGAGCCTGCACAATGGTTCTACCTAGGGCCGAGCCGAGCTCGGGGTGTCGATGAAGTTCTCAAAATAAAACCTCTCCCCCATGGGAGAGCCTACGCACCTGCCAGCTAGATGAGAGCCTGCGCAGCGGGTCTACCTGGGGCCGAGCCGAGCTCGGGGTGTCAATAAAGTTCTCAAAACAAAACCTCACCCCCACAGGCAAGCCTTCAGACCTGCCAGCTAGATGAGAGCCTGCGCAGCGGGTCTACCTGGGGCCGAGCCGAGCTCGGGATGTCGATGAAGTTCTCAACAAAAAACCTCTCCCCCACATTCGAGCCTTCAGACCTGCAAGATAGATGAGAGCCTACGCAGCGGGTCTACTTGAGGCCGAGCCGACCTTGGGGTGTCGATGAAGTTCTAAAAAAAAAAACCTCTCCCCCACAGGCGAGCCTTCAGAACTGTCAACTAGATGAGAGCCTGCGCAGCGGGTCTTCCTGGGGCTGAGCCGAGCTCGGGGTTTCGATGAAGTTCTCAAAACATTACCTCTCCCCCACAGGCGAGCCTTTGGACATGCCAGCTAGATAAGAGCCTGCGTAGCGGGTCTACCTAGGGCCATGCTGAGCTCGGGGTGTCAATGAAGTTCTCAACACAAAACCTCTCCCACACAGGCGAGCCTTCAGACCTGCCACCTAGATGAGAGCCTGCGCAGCGGGTCTACCTTGGGCCGAGCCGAGCTCGGGGTGTCAATGAAGTTCTTAACACAAAACCTCTCCCCCATAGGCGAGCCTTCAGACCTGTCAGCTAGATGAGAGCCTGCGCAGCGGGTCTACCTAGGGCCGAGCCGAGCTTGGGGTGTCGATGAAGTTCTCAAAACAAAACCTCTCCCTCACTGGCTAGCCTTCAGACCTGCAAACTAGATGAGAGGTTGCGCAGCGGGTTTACCCGGGGTCGGGCCGAGCTCGGGATGTCGATGAAGTTCTCAAAACAACACCTCTCCCCCACAAGAGAGCCCTTGGACCTACAAGCTAGATGAGAGCCTGCGCAGCGGGTCTACCTAGGTCTTAGCCGAGCTCGGGGTGTCGATGAAGTTCTCAAAAAAAAAAACTTTCCCCCACAGGCGAGCCTTCACACCTGCAAGCTAGATGAGAGTCTGCGCAGCGGGTCAACCTTGGGCCGAGCCAAGCTCGGGGTGTCGATGAAGTTCTGAACACAAAACCTCTCCCCAACAGGCGAGCCTTCAAACCTTCCAACTAGATGAGAGCCTGCGCAGTGGGTCTACCTGGGTCCGAGCCGAGCTCGGGGTGTCGATGAAGTTATCAAGAAAAACCTCTCCCCCACAGGCGAGCCTTCGGACCTGCCAGCTAGATGAGAGCCTACACAGCGGGTCAACCTGGGGCCGAGCCGAGCTCGGGGTATCGATGATGTTCTCAACACAAAACCTCTCCCCCACAGGCGAGCCTTCGGACCTACCAGCTAGATGAAGGCCTACACAGCGGGTCTACCTGGGGCCGAGCCGAGCTCGGGGTGTCGATAAAGTTCTCAAAACAAAACCACTCCCCCACAGGCGAGCCTTCGGACCTGCCAGCTAGATGAGAGCCTGCGCAACGGGTCTACCTTGGGCCGAGCTGAGATCGGGGTGTCGATGAAGTTCTCAAAACAAAACTTCTCCCCACGAGAGAGCCTACGCACCTGCCAGCTAGATGAGAGCCTGCGCAGCGGGTCTACCTAGGGCCGAGCCAAGCTCAGGGTGTCAATGAAGTTCTCAAAACAAAACCTCTCCCCCACAGGCGAGCCTTCGGACCTGCCAGCTAGATGAGAGCCTGCGCAGCAGGTCTTCCTAGGGCCGAGCCGAGCTCGGGGTGTCGATGAAGTTCTCAACACAAAACCTCTCCCCCACTAGAGAGCCTCTAGACCTGCCAGCTAGATGAGAGCCTACGCAGCGGGTCTTCCTAGGTTCGAGCCGTGCTCGGGGGTGTTGATGAAGTTATCAAAACAAAACCTCTCCCCCACAGGCGAGCCTTCAGATCTACCAGCTAAATGAGAGCCTGCGCAGCGCATCTACGTGGGGCCGAGCCAAGCTCGGGGTGTCGATGAAGTTCTCAAAACAAAACCTCTCCTCCATAAAGGAGCCTTCAGACCTGCCAGCTAGATGAGAGTCTGTGCAGTGGTTCTACCTGGGTCCGAGCCGAGCTCATGGTGTCTATGAAGTTCTCAAAACAAAACCTCTACCCCACAGGCGAGCCTTTGGACCTGCCAGCTAGATGAGAGCCTGCGCTGCGAGTCTACTTGGGGCCGAGCCGTGCTCGGGGTGTCGATGAAGTTCTCACCACAAAACCTCTCCCCCACAAGCGAACCTTCAGACCTGCCAGCTAGATTAGAGCCTGCGCAATGGGTCTACCTAGGGATGATCCAAGCTCGGGGTGTCGATGAAGTTCTTGACACAAAACCTCTCCCCCACAAGCGAGCCTTCAGACCTGCCAATAAGATGAGAGCCTGCGCAGCGGGTCTACCTGTGTCCGAGCCGAGCTCGGGGTGTCGATAAAGTTCTCAAAACAAAACCTCTCCCCCACAGGTGAGCCTTCTGACCTGCCAGCTAGATGAGAGCCGGAACAGTGGGTCTACCTTGGGCCGAGCCGAGATCGGAGTGTCGATGAAGTTCTCAAAACAAAACCTCTCCCCCAAAAGGGAGCCTTCGGATCTGCTTGCTAGATGAGTGCCTGCGCAACGCATCTAACTGGGTCCGAGCCGAGACCAAGGTGTCAATGAAGTTCTAAAAACAAAGCCTCTCCCCCACAGGCAGGCCTTTGGACCTGCCAGCTAGATGAGAGCTTGCACAGCGGGTCTACCTGGGGCTGAGCCGAGCTCGGGGTGTTGATGAAGTTCTAAACACAAAACATCTCCCCCCACAGGCAAGCCTTCGGACCTGCAAGCTAGATGAAAGCCTGCACAGCGGGTCTACCTGGGGCCGATCCGAGCTCGGGGTGTTGATGAAGTTCTTAATAAAAAACCCCTCCCCCACAGGTGAGCCTTCGGACCTGCCAGCTAGATGAGAGCCTGCGCAGCGGGTCTACATGGGGCCGAGCCGAGCTCGGGGTGTCGATGAAGTTCACAAAATAAAACCTCTCCCACACAGGCAAGCCTTTGTACCTGCAAGCTAGATGAGAGCCTGTGCAGCGGGTATACTTGGGGCCGAGCCGAGCTCGGGGTGTCAATGAAGTTCACAAAACAAAACCTCTCCCCCACAAGCGATCCTTCAGACCTGCCAGCTAGATTAGAGCCTGCGTAGTGGGTATACCTAGGGCCGAGCCGAGCTCGGGGTGTCGATGAAGTTCTCAACAAAAAACCTCTCCCACACAGCCGAGCCTTCATACCTGCAAGCTAGATAAGAGCCTACGCAGCGGGTCTACCTGGGGCCGAGCCGAGCTCAGGGTTTCGATGAAGTTCACAAAACCTATTCTCACTTTAAGATAAAAGAGTAGACAATGGATCAAAGATAAGGGATATATTATGATAGCACTCGAAAGTATTAATACAATCACCTTCCCCCTCTTACGGGTAGAAGCGTTTTAGATCATCACCGCTCCAGGTGTGGCTCAGGGTTCTTCCCTCCACATCCGTGAGGTAGTAACTTCCGATTCCAAGGACCTCCTTTACAATGTAAGGCCCTTCCCAATTTGGGTTAGCTTTCTCACGGAAGCCGACCTTCCCGCCGCGTCAACTTTTTTCAGCACCAAATCTCCTTTGGCGACCTGCTTGATCCTGATATGCTTATCAAAATACTTGGCCATCCACCGCTTGATCTCCTCCTGTCTGATGGTTGCAATGTCCCGTAGTTCCTCCACCATGTCTAGCGAGAGGCGTAACCCCTCCTCATTCCCCAAACTCCACGTCTCGTCTCCTTCGCCAGCGGCCTTGACCCGCAGGGACCGGACCTCGAACTCCACTGGTAGGACCGCCTCACATCCATGAGAAAGCTCTAAGGGGGTCTCACCGGTGGCCGTGTTCGGGGTCGTTCGCAAGGCCCACAGGACTAAGGGGAGCTGCTCCATCCAATTTCCCCTCAAGTTCTCCACTTTTTTCATAAGTTCACGATGATTTTATTTGCCGCTTCCACCTGGCCGTTGCTCTGAGGGTGGTGGACAGAGGCAAACCTGAGGTCTATCCCCAGTTGGGCGTAGAAGCTGATGAACTCTTCGTTGGCAAACTGGGGACCGTTGTCCGTCACTATCGCTTGGGGTAGTCCGTGCCTGCATATGATCTCCCCCAGACAAAGTTCCTTATAACTTACGAGGTGACTATGGCCAAGGATTTAACCTCCAGCCATTTTGAGAATTAATCAACCATGACCAGGAGAAACCTCCTCTGCCAACTGGTTGGGGGGAAAGGCCCGACCAACTCCGTCCCCCAAATGGTGAAATGCCATGGAGATGTGATGATCCTAAGTCGTTGAGTAGGCAAGAGTTGGAGGGGGGAGTTCAGCTGACATTTTTGGCATCTCTTCGCGAATTCCGCTGCATCTTTCCTCAAGGTCTGCCAGAAGTACCCCTGCCTTACCACTCTTACTTCCAACGTCCTTCCTCCCGAGTGGCTACTGCACTCACCGGAGTGTACCTCCCCCAGGATCCTTAGGATCTCTTGTTCAGTTACACATCTCGCCAGGAACCCTGACCACATCTTTCGATGCAACACCCCTTCCAACATTATGGAGTGGGCTGCCTTATGCGTGAATCTTTTGGTGTCCTGAGTCCCTTTGGGAAGCACAGCCGTGGTCAGGAAGGTCACTAAGGGGTCCATCCACGAGGGTCGCCGATCTACCTCCATTAATTCCCTTTCCTTGATCGCTGGCTGAAATAGTTCAGTGAGGGTCCCTCCCCCCCGAGGTCCAAACTTTGCCAATCGATCGGCGGCTGTGCTCTCCCCCCTGGGGACATGCCTGATTGAGAACGATCGAAACCCTTCGATGATCGCCCTTACCTTGGATAGGTACTTTACGAGAGTAGGATCCCAGGCTTCAAACTCACCTCGGATCTGTGATGCTACCACCATCGAGTCTGTAAAAGCCTCCACGTCCTGGATCTCAAGATCCTTCGCCAAACGAAGACCGGTTATCACAACCTCGTATTCTGCTTGGTTGTTGGTCACTGGAAAGTGGTAGGCCACTTCCTGCTCTATAGCGACCCCCTGGGGGCTTATCAACACCACTCCTCCCCCAAGGGAATGCTTCCCCGAGTCCCCATCAACATTCATCTTCCACGCTCCCTACGGCTGCGGCTCCTCTTCCTCGACTTCAATAATATAGTCCGCAAGAAAATTCGCAACCGCTTGCGCCTTGATGGAGAGCCTTGGAACGAAAGAGATGTCAAACTCACTTAGTTCGATGGACCACTTGACAAGTCTTCTCGAGTGCTCTACCCCTTCAAAGATCCTGCGAAGAGGATGGTCGGTCACCACCCTAATCGAGTGCGCTTGGAAATAGAGTCTAAGCTTCCTTACCGAGAGTATGAGGGCGTATGCCAGCTTTTCCAGGAAGGGGTTCGGAGCTCCGCCTTCTTCAAAATCCGGCACACGTAATAGATGGGTAGCTGCTTCTTCCCCTCTTCCCTGACAAGAACAGAGCTCACGGCCTCCGATCCTACTCCTAGATACAGGGCCATGTCCTCTCCTTTTTTGGGCTTTGAAGTAGAGGAGCCTGGGAGAGCTGTCTCTTCAGCCCTTGGAAGGCCTCTTTACATTTGGCGGTCCACTCAAACCTTTGGTTACCCCTCAACACCTAGAAGAATGATGAACACTTGTCCCCTGATCTGGAGAGGAACTTGCTTAGACCGGCCAACTTGCCTGTCAAGCGATGGACCTCCTTGGCATCGCGAGGTGATTCCAAGTCTAGGATGGCCTTCACCTTATCCGGGTTAGGCTCTACCCCTACCGGGGTCAATAGATGCCCAAGGGACTTTCTGCGATTGGCCCCGAAGACACACTTCAAGGGGTTCAGCCTCATCTTGAATCTCCGTAGGGTGGTGAAGGTCTCTTCTAGGTCCCATAGGTGCGAGTTCACACACATGCTTTTCACCATCAGGTCGTCGACATAGACCTACAAGTTCTCCCCCCCCCCTTGCTCCTTGAAGACTCGATCCATCATGCATTGGTAGGTAGCCCCTGCGTTTTTCAACTCAAAGGGCAACATTTTATAGCTTAATGATGGTTAAAATGCCGGCTCTTATTTAGGTGTGAAAGTGGAGGTTTTTATTTATAAAAAGAAGAGCGTTTTGTTTTGTTAGAAACCGAGTTTTAACGAGAGGGAGGCAAGTGCACCTATCGCGTGTAGTACAGGATATTCCCGTGTGGAGGAATATCGGGGTCGTATTGTTCTCGGGGCCGGCTTAGCTATATCTACTCTTTCCCTGAAAGCCTATTATTCTACCGATAATATCTTAAGTGGATTATATATAAAAATGCATAATAATAATAAGCATAAAAAGAAAGCAGGAAAAAATGCAGTAAATAAGTGCGGAAGTCCGATGACCAACTTAGCGCGACGCTATCAAAAAGAGAATTGAACTAAAGTAAACTTTTAATAAAAAGAGATCCTAAATTTCAAATTAATTAAGGCGGAGACTCGGCCGTGGAGGTTCCATAAGAATGAGCTCACTTATCTCTAGGACTATCGCTCACCTGAACGCTAAGACTATTGGACCGATCGCTAGACCGACGAAGGATTCCTCTTAACGCCCGCATTACGCTAAGAACCCCGCTATTGGGTGGGGAACCCAATCCGGTAGAGTCGCGCGCCTCCTCTCTCGAGGGTTAGCGCGGAGCTCTCTTTACCCAAGGGTGATTGGTCCATACGTGCGGCCTCTCGGCGTTGCGTATGGATAACAGAAATAATGCCCGCACATCGATATGCGGTCCTATGCGTCGTTAACCCGGGGCAAACCTTAAGAAATTTAATTAAATAGAAAACAGGACCTTTAATTATTTAAAGCTACTTTATCTATCCCAATGCTCTTCGATATTGAGGGCTAAGGGCGGTTAGCCACTCATCGGAATGGGGACGCTTACGCTAGAAAGCAGTAAAGAAAGCAGTAAGAAAGCAGTAAAGAAAGCTGAAAATTGCAAGTCCTACTCAAACAAGTAGGACTGAAGAAAGTAGTAAATGCGAATCCCGGCTCGAGCGAGTGGGCGGGGGTAAATTTATACTCATACACACACACACTCTACAGAAATGAAACGCACTCACGCACTCTACTTGAAAGAAAACACACGCACGCACTCTAAGTTTTCCTACTCAAGTGAGTAGGAAGAAAATGAAAGCAATAAAAGACAAGTCCCACTCAAACGAGTGGGCGGAAAATGAAAGCAGAGCGCCATTTAACTCTTAATGAGTAGGCGGAAATAAATGCATACGCACACACTCTACAAAAATTGAAATAAAGCAATAAAATCTAACTCATACACACACGCACTCTACAGAAATTGGAAAAAGCAAAGTGACTGAAAAATTAAAACACCTGCATTTCTACCGCTAGAATGCGGTAGAAATGCATAAAAAGTGCAAATAAAAATTAACCGAACAAAAAGTTTTGAAAATTAAAACGAAAGGCTAAGTGCTCGGAAAATTAAAACGACTGCATTTCTACCGCTAGAATGCGGTAGAAATGCATAAAAAGACAAAATAAAAATTAAACGAAGCTAAAAGTTTTGCAAATAAACGCAAAATGGAAGTTGGCGAAAAATTAGAACAACTGCATTTCTACCGCTAGAATGCGGTAGAAATGCATAAAAAGTGAAAATAAAAATAAACTAAAGCTAAACGGGTGCGAAAAATAAAATGGACAGCATAACGGCTAGTAAATGCGATAAAATCCTAAACTAAACTAAGTTATAAAGCTGAAAAAGATAAAACATGAAAAGAACAAAAAAGGGGAACAAAAAATTACAAAGATAGGGCGCTTCCAAATGAGATTCATGCTAAGCAAGAGAGAAAATAAACTATTTTTATAAAATAAAAAGCTATTACAAACTAAGGGAGGGGGGAGAAAAATCTCTTACATAACAATTGGATCCAAATGGGCAACACAACACCTTAGCAAAGTGGCCAAAAAAGGAGACAGAATTCTCATACAGCAGCTGCCCTTTTATAGGCAAAATTTCGGGTTGGTCACGCCCTAGGTCACGGGCGTGACAGGGGGGCGTGTTAGTACTGTTCACGAGCTGATTGGTGATTTGACTGGAGCTTTGACTTCGGCTGAAAACGTGGCGGTCACGCCCCAGGTCATGGGCGTGACAGGTGTCAGTCACGGGCGTGACTAGGGCGTGACGGGGAGCTGGCTCTGGGGATTTGACGCGCGCTTTGACTTCTGGGCAGCCCACGTGGCGGTCACGGGCGTGACAGAATTGTCACGGGCATGACAGGGGGGCGTGACCCGGATAGCTGGCATCCTGATGTCGGCAGCGTTGACTGTTTGACTAAGCGTTGCGTGTCGGCCTCGACACGGGCGTGACAAGCTTTGACACGGGCGTGACGTTGGGCGTGTCGGGCTCGGAAGAGTGAAATTGTTGATTTTGACTGGCTGATTGCGTTGAGGGCCTGACACGCCCGTGTCGGGGGGTGACACGGGCGTGACAAGGCCGAAAATTCAGTTTTCTGGAAAAATTCAGAAAATAAAAAATACTAAGTTAGAATATATTTTTACAAAAAAAGAAACATTTTATTGAATAAAACAAGCTAAAAATTATGAAAATAAATAAAAATGACAAAATAAATACACTAAAAAATAAGTATATTTACAACTCATCACTTAAGAACCCCTCCCTAGTGATGAATAAGACGTCCTTAACATCAGGAGGATGCATCCGGTTCTGGCGGTAACCTTAAAAAATATCCAAAAAACTCATAACATAAAAATCGATGGATGAAGCAACAAGCGCGTCGATTCGAGGTAGGGGGTAGCAATCCTTAGGGCATGATTTATTTAATAAAGAGAAATCGATACACATTCTCCAGATCTAGCCCCCCTTTTTAACCATTACCACGTTGGAGATCCAGCCTGGATACTAGATCTCTGAAATGAAGCCGGCTTCCAGGAGCTTCCTGAACTCCTCATGGATAAGCTCCTCCATCTTGGTGGTGATTGTTGATGCTCGAAATGCGACGGACTCAGGCACCACCAGCTAACCGTTCGAGCACTGGGGAAAGAAGGAAAAAACATACTGCAAGTAGTAGTCTACTATGCGGGTAAGAGAAAAGAACAGAGAAGCCGTGAGCTACGGCGACACAAGACTTCGCCCGTCGCGGCCTGAATGCCACTCTTGCGACGGGCTTGATTTTGATTACAAACGGCGGGTTACAAAAGGTGGGAAGGAAATTGTGCGAGAAGCAAGTCAGAGTCCGCGAAGCTCGAGATCCGAGTCTGCAGCCTTTAACAAGCAGGCTCTTGGATTCGAGTCAGCGTGCCTCGGGTGCACCACTTACCCCTATTTATAGGCTTGGGGGCCTGCCCAAACGGGCAGGGCTAAGATAACCGGCTGCCCGGGGTACAAGAGAACCGGGAAGCGGTGATGGGAATCAAAAAGAAAAGAACAAGAAGTCCGCGTGAGATAGGCGGACTGGGCTTGCGAGCTGGAGGCAATTCCTGGCCATCCGGAGCGCCATCTCCCTGGAGTGATGCAACCTAGGCGGACTGGTCTCGCGAGCTGGAGAATGAGCGATCTTGAACTCTATGGAGCGGTCTGGGCGGACTGAGGATTTGAGTCCGCATTTGGGGTATCTGTGCGACTTGAGCGGACTGAGGATCGGAGTCCGCGGCTTGAGATGCTCAACGAAGAATACATCAACCGTGTTGCGGATTCTGGGGTTAACATAATCCCCGCACATTTTCAAATTCTGAGAAATTTCGGAAATGTTTCTTTAACCGCCGAGTCCGCAACCAATGCTACCACTGCTTGGGCTATAAATATGGCCAGGGGCATGTCATTCTGTCAAAATTATCTACGCGACGGGACGCTATTCACCACTTACGGTCTGCGTCCTCGAATCCGGCATGTCGAGGTTGGGATCTTTTTTCGGCAATCTCCCTAAAGCCGAAAGATCCAAGGGGCCCGCGACGCGGGTGAAGAAGGTGGTTCAACGAGGGGAAAAGAACGTTCATGATATTGAGGAGAGTTCGCAAAAGGATTGAACGTCCACAAAGAGCAAGGAACCTGATCCCTTAAAGGCAGCTTCTCAGGGCCACGGCTTCTCAGCCGCAGCATTCAGACCAGGCCCCCGCGGGATCTGGCGGAATGACGATAGTCTCCGCCACGTCTGGGACCATCATGTTGCAACTGAACGACGGAAAAGAGGTTTCTTCACCAGAGATCTGTCAGTTGGGTTCTGAGGAGGTACGGACTGCAAATCCGGATACCGAGAAACGAACAGACGCAGCAGCAGAACGGATAGAGGAGCTGGCCGGGAATCAAACCGCAACTCCGGTGACCTCCCTTGACGCAGTCGACACTAATCAAGGCGTTGTCCGCACGAAACTGCCGGACTCGGAGCAGAACATGCTGGCCTTGGAGAAGACTCCTGATAAAAAGAAGAGGAAGAGGGACAAATCCTCTGTTTCTGAACGAATTGAAAAGAGACTGCGAACTCAGAAAGAAAAGAATGTCTCTGTACGAACAGGTGCGGCGAGCTTGCAATACCGACCGCGGGAAATAGAGGTCCCTGACGTAAGCTTAGTCACGCTGGATGTTTACATCCCGGGCGGTGATTCCCTGTCTGCGGTCAGTCTGTCTACCACAGAAATACTTGACTCTATCGCTAATGAGCGGATTGCTGATATTAACCAGTCTCTGCTTGAGGAATTGCAGTCTGACGTGGTGATAATAGGCGAGAAGGCTGCCGAACCCGCCCCTTCTACTGCGGATAATAAGAGGGAGAAGGTGAAGGAGCAGCTCGCCATCATGCAAGCGAAGGTTGAGGCAGTTTCTGAACGGCTAGAGGCGGACAGGCGGGATGAGGATCTGCGGATGGCAGCCGAAGGGGTAACGGACAGGTAAGTCATTACCGTATTTTCAGAAGAGATGGCTGTACAAGTATCCGGTGCGAAAGTCAAAGTCGGTAAAAATTATCACCGAGACTGAAGACATAGTGTCTTCCAGTAGATCCACGGAGGAAAAGAAAGCGATGGTTTATCAAAGATGGAAACAACACTTGGTCGTTTTTGATCCCGAGCGAGTACGGCGGCCTATAGTAGATATTCGCCAGATCGCCGCAATGATTATGGAAAGTGAATTTTCTTCCATCTTTTCTCCGAGTTTATCGCGCCTTGGAGACAGCTGAACTTTGCTTCTTCTATTGCAGTTCGAAACTCACCGCCGTATTCAGTTGAAGTGGGCGAGATCGCACCGTTATCTGCGGATGCTCCTGTATCCGTGTAAGCAGATGCTCCTACAGAGCCTACACCCGGGGTCCAGTCCGCCCTGGTGGAATACATTTCATTAGTGAAGAAATATGAAGAAGAGTTGAAGAAATATGAAGAAGAGTTAAGGGAAATGCGAGCTGACGCTCAGAAACGAAAAGAAAGAGAAAAAGTGTTGGAGAGCCAGGTCGGCAGCTTCTCGGCCGCGGTGGAGGGGCTGAAGAAAAAGAAGCAAAATCTAAGCGAGGATGCGTAACACTACAGGAATAAGTATTTGGCCCTGGTGCGAGAAGGAAAAAAGCAAGCTGCCGAGGTCGTCGACACCCGTCCGCAGCAGACACAGCCCGCTCCGGGGGGAGGATCGACCCTGGATGTGAGCGGGCAACCTGTGGCGGATACGAACCAGAGGCCGGCGGGCGAACATATGATCATGTTTAGCCGAGTTGCGAGGGACTCCACATGCCTACACTGGACGTTCAAAAACATGCACCATCTAGTCCAGCAAATGTACATGGAGATTCTTCGAGGTAGTGACTAGGACGTATACTTTGGAGTAGAGGACAAAGAGCGGCCTGCTCACCGTGCCGCTGAGCCCTGAGAAATTATTATTATTCCTTAATGATGCGGACATCGATAATTTTTGTATAATACGGAACTCTATGTTGTTAGCTATTAAGTTATGCTGTGTGCTTTTTGCTGGATGATTATTTTATGCGAATTTGATGCGTATGAACTTTTTCCGTGTGCTGGAATGCCTTTTTGCCTTATGCTGCGGATGAGGGTTCAACCCGCACTAACTTTTGCAGGATGGAGCGAACTGCGCGGATCATGGTTTAATCCGCGTGAAGTCAATGTTACCTGTCTTGTCGAGTTTTTGCTATATATATACGTTCTCGTTTCGCTTCTATCGGAAGCAGCTTGGATCGAAAAACCCTGCGGCCTGGAAAAATGGTATCCGTCCATGCAAACGCCGCAGCCACGTTTCATTCCTCCGACCATAAGAGGAGTAGGCTGACTGTAGCGGACCTAGAGGTTTTTAGGGAAAGGCACATGGCGGGCTCGCCAGTCCTTGCGCGACTTCCGGAGGACGACGAGCGATTGAATTTTTCCACCGCTTCCCAGATCGTGGTGCCTGTTGATCATTTTGAATGCGGATTCAAGTTCCCCTTGATCTGGGAGGTCGTCGAGATCTTTGAGAATTATGGGGTGGTTCCGGGCTAACTCGCGCAGAATACCGTAGCGGCCATTTATGCTTATCTCGCCTACATGCGTTCTGAGAAGATCCAGTTCTCCCTGAAAATCTTCAGGAAGATATTCTTTGTCCGCGCAATTACGCCGTCAAAGGATCAAAAATTCAAGGGCGTGATCTACTTTTATTGTCGGGGGATTAAAGTTGCGGGTCTTCAAAACAAGATCCACAACTGGACCTCGAGGTACCTTATCTTCGAGGGCGACTTGGGATTCCTTCATACTTATCCGCAGGTACGCGCGGATACTGACATCAAGAGCATGTCGCTAAGCACAGAGGAGTCCGCCATTGTCGAGTTTCTTGCCGGGGCAAGGCTTGATGTCGACTATTATATTCCACTGCTACCCAGCCTGGATACCATTAGACGACAAGAAAGTCAGTACCGCGATCCTTTTTTTTTATCCGCCAATCGTTTCGTTACTTGATGTCTTTTTCTTTGCAGCGACATTGTCGGTACCCGCCAATCTGCCCTTGACTCCAGCTGGTGCAACTCCTACACAAGGAGAAAGG
This sequence comes from Platanthera zijinensis, assembly GCA_039513925.1. Taxonomy (NCBI): domain Eukaryota; kingdom Viridiplantae; phylum Streptophyta; class Magnoliopsida; order Asparagales; family Orchidaceae; genus Platanthera; species Platanthera zijinensis. Next base: position 149,806,175 of record CM077093.1, read on the forward strand.
AAAAGTGAAACCGCAAGGAAGAGACGAGAAGAGGGAGATCCTGTGGCGAACTACTCTTCGTCCGATAGTTTCGACATGGTGGGCTTCGGAAAAAACCAGAGGGATTAGAGGGGCACTTCGCTGATCCACTGGCATGAAAAGAACAAATTTGTCCGCCTTTCCACCGCTCTTCCCTCCTAGAAAAACCCGCGCACTTCCCGCCATGCCTATGTGGCGCTTTCCGCACTATACGGGAAGTAAAACCTCCGGGATATCCCTGCTGCAGACCTTCCCCTGGTCGCATCCCAGGCTAGCGCCAATAGTGCCGTCACAAATCACTTCCTGGGTCAGATGATGCGCGAGCTGCTCAAGGAAAATGAGCGCCTGTTGCGAGAAAATAAGTCTTTGGCGGATAAGAACAAATGGCTGGGGATTAAAGTAAACAAGCTCAAAGAAACTGAAGCGGTAAGAATTTGTAATCTGCATTGACCTTTGCTTTGTCCGCAACGGGCTAACTATGCTACCTTATGCAGACCGCACACGATATCACCAACCCTGGCTTCCAAGCCGCCATGTTTCCTTTCGTGAAAGAAAGCGTGGAGGTAGCTATGGAATGCTTCATCGATGTCGGGTATGCTCAAGAAGGAGTGGACTCCGTCCCCTTTCTGGAATTGTTTCCCGAACTCGAAGATCAGGTCGTTGAATTCGAGCGGGCTGCAAAAGGAAAAGTAGTTGCTGGTGAAGAGGGGAAGCCTTCCGGCAGAGAGAGTTCCAAGACCGCGTCAAGTGGACAAGCAAGCCATTCGATTCAATCGGAAGGCGATAGTGAGCGGACAGAACTTACGGCAGCCAGCGAACGAAGCCCGACTAGCTCTCATTCTAGCTGCAGTAGCAGCAGTGATTCATACGACTACTCTCCACCAGTCAATATAGATGGATTTAGCCCGGAAGTTCCTGCATAGAAAAAACAAAGGACCGAGGAATGAATTTTTATCTTTTATCCTGTTATTGTAAACAGAATGCGGACTCCAAGTGAGTCCGCCAATACTAATATTTTTGGAATGAAATGAAATGGATCTGTGGTATCCGATTGTTGTGTGTATTCTAGTCCGCGCTCATATGTTATCCGCATAGTATCTTAGTCAGCTTATAATTGATCAACGTGTCTTCTATATCACCAGATCACCGAAATACCTTTTTATGAATTTTGAACAATTGAACTCTGCTAATAATCGAGATCTAATCTATCAACCAGAGGAAAACAAAATCCTTTGAGCGGGTAGGAAACTAGAAGTCCGTTAACCATAAGAAATAGAAATGACAGCTCATGACCGAGTGGACAGGTGCGGCTAATGCGGCATTGCTTTCCACACCATACTATGAGCTACTCAACCCCTTCGATGGACTGAACGGATAGAGAATTGGAGCCCGCCGAATACTTCGTGAACAACAGAAATGACCGCTCGTGACCAAGTGGGCAGGTGCGGCTAACGCGGCATTGCTTTCCACACCGGGTCATGAGCTAGTCAACCCCTTCGGCGGACTGAACGGATAGAGAATTGGAGCCCGCCGAATACTTCGAGAACAACAGAAATGACAGCTCGTGACCAAGTGGGCAGGTACGGCTAACGCGGCATTGCTTTACACATCGGGTCATGAGCTAGTCAACCCCTTCGGCGGACTGAACGAATAGAGAATTGGAGCCCGCCGAATACTTCGAGAACAACAAAAATGACCGCTCATGACCAAGTGGACAGGTGCGGCTAACGCGGCATTGCTTTCCACACCGGGTCATGAGCTAGTCAACCCCTTCGGCGGACTGAACAGATAGAGAATTAGAGCCCGCCGAATACTTCGAGAACAACAGAAATGACTGCTCGTGACCAAGTGGGCATGTGCGGCTAACGCGGCATTGCTTTTCACACCGGGTCATGAGCTAGTCAACCCTTTCGGCAGACTGAGCGGATAGAGAATTGGAGCCCGCCGAATACTTCGAGAACAATAGAAATGACCGCTCGTGACCAAGTGGGCAGGTGCGGCTAGCGTGGCATTGCTTTCCACACCGAGTCATGAGCTAGTCAACCCTTTCGGCGGACTGAGCGGATAGAGAATTGGAGTCCGCCGAATACCACCTTGCCGGTAACGATGCTTCCCTCTTGCCTGGAGTGCAGCCTAAATTGATCTTTTGGTAAGGTGCGACAGGAGCGACATTGCTTTTCCTAAGATAACCCAGGTTGCGGGTCTCCTGCTGGCACTGCTTGAGGGTACCAAGGAGTATTCGAAGGTCACAAACTAAGATGATCTGCTGGCAGGTGCGGCAATAGCGGCATTGCTTTCCATGCGCGATCATCAAAGTTGTGGAGATATCCCATGAATGGCATTGTAGAGCTGACCGCCACTCTGTCCCTCCAAAACGCAGAAGTGGGGTTAGATACTAGCCGGGATCCGAGGTTCAGTGTCCTACCGTAGTAGAACCCGCAAGCTGCCACTACACGGTGCAAAATCTCCCCGCAACGCGTGGTCTTGGTGGTGTTACGCTAATAGCAGCAGTTCTAAAGGATGTTTTTGCTGAACTCGGCGATTTCTCCTAGTATACGACAATATTTTTAATTGCTCACACTCAACATGTCAGCTATCATAGGAATGCTTGAAGAAGTGTTAGCAAAAAGCTTTTTTATTAACGACCAACAATTTACAAGTTGCGAAATGGATAGAAAGAAAACAAGGTGTTCAGGAATAAAACCGCTTCAAGTCATCACCACTCCATGTATGTGGTATGTTTTATCCCTCATATGTCTGCAACCGATAAGCTCCCTTTTCGAGGACCTCCATGATGATGAACGGCCCAGCCCAATTGGGATCGAGCTTTCCGACCGAGCTAGCTCTTGTCGCAGCGTCTATCTTTTTAAGGACTAGATCTCCCACTTGGAAGTGTTTGATCCTTACATTCTTATCAAAGTAACGAGCCATTCTTCTATTGATTTCTTCCTGCCTGATGACAGCTTTGTCCCTAATTTCCTCAATATGCTCCAGACTAAACCTCATTTCTTCATTGTTTAGCTCGAGCCAGTTTTCCTCTCCTTGCCTTGCCAGCAGGACCCTAGGTGATGGGACTTCAAATTCAACTGGAATCAGTGCCTTTAACCCATGAGAAAGTTTGAACGGGGTTTCCTTTGTTGATGACAAAGGTGTCGTTCTCAGGGTCCAGAGGACCGAGGGAAGTTTCTCCACCCAGCTGCCCTTGGTGTTTTGCACTTTTTTCTTGAGCAAATTGAGGATCTGCTTGTTGGCTGCTTCCACCTGACAATTGCTCCTGGGAAGATGGACTGATGCAAAGCGTAGTTCTGTCCCAACCTGCTTGCAGAAATCTATCATCTCGGTATTGTTGAATTGTGGTCCATTATCGGTGATGATTGCCATAAGGACACCATGTCGGCAAATTATCTCTCCCCAAATAAAATTTTTCACAACCTGAGTTGTTGTGTTTGCCAATGCCTTATCCTCAATCCACTTGCTGCGCGCTTGTCATGGGGAAAGGACCGACGAGGTCCATCCCCCAGATAGCAAAGGGCCAAGGGGTTGCGATCAACTTGGGAGATTGTGCTGCTTGGTGCTGTAGTGGAGCGAACCTTTGGCACTGAACACATTTTTTGACATAAGCTTCAGAATCTTTTTTCATCGTCGGCCAGAAGAAACCTTGCCGTAGGATCCTTCTTTCCAAGGTCCTTGCTCCTGAATGGCTCCCACATTCACCAGAGTGGATTTCTTGGAGGATAATGGGGACTTCATTTTCTGGGACGCATCTTGCCATGGTGGATAGGAAGGTCTTTCTGTAAAGGATGACAGATATTAAGTAGTAGTGCGTTGCTTTTAACCTGAATCTCTTCTTATCTCTTACTGACATATGCAGGTTCCCAGTGGAGAGATAAGGGACGAAGGGATCTATCCAGGAAGGATGTTGATCAATTTGCATTATTTCTCCCTCCTCTATTGCCGGATGAAAGAGCTCCGAGGTCGTTCCTCCTGATGGAAGTTCGTATTTAGCAAGAGCATCTGCTTACACATTCTCCATCCTCGGGATGTGCTCAATGGTGAAGCTTTTGAACTTGCCGACCTCAACTTTCATAAGTGTAAGGTACTTCCTCAGCACCAGCTCCCTAGTCTCAAAGTTGCCCAAAACCTGAGACGCCATTACCAGGGAGTCAGTTTTTACGTGGACATGGTCGATTCCGAGTTCCCTGGCAAGCCTTAAACTGGCCAGCAGGGCTTCATACTCTGCATGGTTATTAGTCACTAGAAAGTAGAACTTGACTGACTGTTCGAGCTTGATGCCATTTAGGTTTTTTAGGACCACCCCTGCCCCGGAGGTGTTCTTACCAGAAGCCCCATCAACGTAGATGGTCCAAGCTAGAGGAGATCTTTCTTCCTGCTCAGAGCCAGACTTCGCGGTATCAATCAGAAAATCTGCCAGCACCTATGCATTGATGGCTGCTCTTGGTACGTAGGAGATCTCAAACTCGCTCAGCTCGATGGCCCATTTAGCCAGCCTGCCCGAATGTTCGGGCTTTTCCAACACACTCTTTAAAGGTTGATCAGTGACTACTTGGATTGAATGTGCTTGAAAATAGGGACGAAGTCGGCGAGCTATCATGACCAATGCCAAGGTCAGCTTCTCCAGAATTGGGTACCTGGTCTCCGCATCTTTCAGAATGTGGTTGATGTAATAGACTGGGAATTGCTTCCGTTTTTCCTCTCGGACAAGATTGGAACTGACGGCTTCAGGACCAACTCCCAGCTATAGGAGCAACATCCCCCCCGCTCGAGGGCTTTGCAACAAAGGTGTGGAAGTCAATTGTTTCTTTAACTGTTCAAAGACTTGCGTGCATTCTTTCGTCCATTGAAATTTGGACGCTCCTCAAAGGGTTTTAAAGAATGGGGCGCTCTTATCCCAAACTCGAGAGATGAACCTCCCGAGTCCTGCCAGCCTCCCCCCCAACTGCTAAACTTCTTTTGGAGAGTGGGGGGGGGGGAGCCATATCAAGGATGGCTCTGACCTTATCCGGATTGGGGGCAAGGCCCTCCGGGGTGAGGAGATGGCCGAGAAATTTTCCTTTTCTTGCTCCAAAGGTACATTTTAGTGGGTTAAGCTTTACCCTATGCTTTCGTAAGGTGGAAAAAGTTTCCATTAGATCATGCAAATGTTGCGAATAGGACTTGCTTTTTACTAGGAGATCATCCACGTACACTTCAAGGTTTTTGCCCCTTTGTCCTCTAAACACGTGATCCATCATGCGTTGGTACGTTGCACCTGCGTTCTTAAGCTCGAAGGGCATCACAAGATAACAGTAACAGTCATCATTCATAATAAATAAAGTATGAGGGATATCAGGTTTATGCATTCTTATTTGATGGTAACCTGAGAAGGCATCTAGAAAACTCATAAAATAATACCCTACCGCAGAATTAACTAGAGTATCTATCCAAGGCAGGGGGTAGCAATCTTTAGGGAACACTTTATTCAGTCAGGTGAAATCTACACACATTCTCCATTTTCCCCCCCGATTTCTTAACCATTACAACATTCGAAACCCACTCAGGATACTTAATTTCTCGAATAAAACATGCCTTGAGGAGTTTAGCAACCTCCTCCCTGATGGGTTCCGCCAGTTTGGTTGCAGACCCCCTCTTCTTTTGTTGAACCGGCTTGGCAGCCGGATCAATGTTGAGATGGTGGCAAGCCGTGTCTGGATCGACTCCCGGCATATCCTCTGCCGACCAAGCGAAGACGTCCAGGTTCTTTAGCAAGCAGGAGATAACCTCTGTCTTCTGATCCTCTGGAAGTTCTGCGTTGATGGTGAGCTTTATTTCTTCTCCTTCTGCGATAGGAACTTCCTGCATCACCTGAGCAGGTTCCAGGTGAGCACCTTCTTTATCCGCAACAACCTCTGGCTGGGTAGAAATCTCCTCCACTGCTAGAAAGATTGGGGGAGCAGGCTCAGTCATATTTACTGTTCGCAGGTAGCACTCTCTTGAATGCCTTGGGTTGCTTCGGACTCTGCACATCCTGCCATCAGCATAGAATTTTATAGCAAGATGATAAGTTGATACCACTGCCTGGTATCTGTTCAGCAATGGCCTCCCGAAGATGGCGTGGTAGCAGCTTGGAGCATCCACCACTACAAACTGGATTGGTCGGGCGGCTCCCCCGAGCTTTACAGTGAGGGTGACGCTTCCCTCCACCTCCTTTCTTTCTCCGGAGAAACCATAGAGTGGCCCTTCGGTGGAAAGCAAAGGCTTTCCGGTCTTCAGGGCCTCAAAAGTTGTCTTGAACAGAAGATTAACTGAACTACCTGTATCAATAAGGATCCGGTCTACGGTGTAATCTTCTATGGCTGCTTTGACTACCACAGCATCATCAAACGGATTGGCCGTCTGAGGCAGGTCTTCCTGACCAAAAACAATATCGACCCCGGAAGGGGCAGAAGAGGAAGAGGAGGCAACCTCTGCCCGAGAAACTCTCGCGAGTGAAGATTTCTTTGTGGCTTCGGCTCCTGCCCCTCCATGAATGAAAAAGAGCCGCCCGAGGGGACCCTCATCGTCTGCATCAAAGCATTCAGGTCTAATGTTGATTGGCCCTAGCCGGCCGACGTCCTCCACTTCTATCTGCTTGCCCTTAGCGATGGGAGGCTTCGAAGAGTTCCCCCTCTTATCCAAATCTTTGCTCTTTCCTTCAGCGATCAGTCTATCAACTAGTTGCCGAAGGGCTTTGCAATCTTCAGTCAAGTGGCCCTTCTCCCTATGGAATTCGCAGAATTGGGAGTTATTCCTGGGCTTCCAGTCTCTTTGGAACCCTTGCCTCTTCTCATCTGCTTTCTTATTAATGATCTGGATGAATTCTTCGAAGTCGAGTCCCAGATCCGAGAACTCTGCTGAGCTGCTCTCGCACGGCTGTGAGACTGGAAGAGCATTCTGGTAGATAGTGAGGGCTTGAAGGGGAACGGTGGGAGCGGCGGCCAACGGCAGTCTCTGCTCACGAAACTATTGATGGCCAATAAAAGGTTTCTGGTGGTGAAAGTTTCGCCCCCTCTGAGAAGGGGGTTGGGAATCAGGCCGAGGGGGCTTGCTATGATGTTGGCTGCTAGAGGAGGTGTTGGCGGCATCCCTTCCTCCAGCCTTAGCTATCAGGGAAGAGATGTAGGTGGGATTGGCATTTTCTCCCTCAATAAAGCGATTGGTTATCGCTATCAACTCTTGGTAGGTAGACGGCGCCTTGGTTGTCACTTTGAACTTCAACGGACCTTCCCGGAGGCCGTGAATCAAGGAAACCTTATAGTAATCGGGGTTCACATTCCTCACCCCCTGGATCTCTTTTTGAAAACGATCAACGAATCGTGCCACTGATTCGTTGTCTCTTTGCTTGATATCGAAGAGGGCTGCCGACCAATCTTTCCTTTTCTTCGAAGTGGCAAATCTCAGGAGGAGTTCTCTGCGGAATTCGGCGAAGGAAGAAATTGTGCCTGGAGGCAGCTCATAGAACCACTCCCTCGCTTGCCCCTCGAGGGTGGTGACTAGAAGTTTGCACTTTAGGGCGTCGGAAAGGCATCTCAAAGCGACTGCCCCCTCGAACGCCTGCAAATGGGAAACTGGATCAGTTTCCCCTGAGTAAAAGGGGAGACGCGGTTCTCTGAAATTGCTGGGTGTGGACTCCCATCGGATTCGATCAACGAAAGGAGAGGGGGTGTCAAGTTTGGCGGATAAGCGGACTGGCGCCCGAGGGTCCGCAGGCTCTGCGGACTGCCGATCAGCAAAGTCAAGCCGGCGGGCTGGGGCTTCCCTGGCCGCTTCCCTGAAGAAATCCATCAAGGGAGCGAACTGATCGTTCTGAGGCCGCAGGGGAGTCGCAGGCTGAGCTTGGTGGTTGGACTGAGGAGTTGCTGCAGGCAACCGCTGAGGAGGTGGGCGAGTCGGGGCTTCAGCAACGTTCTCCGCGACCTGGGGAGCAAGCCACTAAGTCAGCGCGAGTAGAGCTTGGCCAAGGGTATCGAGCCGCTGATCAGTCTCTCTGTGAGATATCTCGGCTTCCCAGCGAGATTGTTCCAGCGCCTCCAAATATGAGTCCTCGGGCGAGCTGGAGCGGTCGGAACGGCGAGCTCGACGATCTGACATCTCTGTCCGCAAACTTCAAAAACTACCTGTATCTGAAAGTCGCGTGTTAACTGTTGATGCTCGAAATGCGACGGACTCAGGCACCACTAGCTAACCATTCGAGCACTGGGGAAAGAAGGAAAAAAACAAACTGCAAGCAGTAGTCTACTAAGCGGGTAAGAGAAAAGAGCAGAGAAGCCGTGAGCTACGGCGACACAAGACTTCGCCCGTCGCGTCCTGAATGCCACTCTTGCGACGGGCTTGATTTTGATTACAAACTGCGGGTTACAAAAGGTGGGAAGGAAATTGTGCGAGAAGCAAGTCGGAGTCCGCGAAGCTCGAGATCCGAGTCCGCAGCCTTTAACAAGTATGCTCTTGGATTCGAGTCAGTGTGCCTAGGGTGCACCACTTCCCCCTATTTATAGGCTTCGGGGCCTGCCCAAATGGGCAGGGCTAAGATAACCGGCTGCCCAGGGTACAAGAGAACCGGGCAGCGGTGATGGAATCAAAAAGAAAAGAACAAGAAGTCCGCGCGAGATAGGCGGACTGGGCTTGCGAGCTGGAGGCAATTCTTGGCCATTTGGAGCGCCTCTCCCTGGAGTGACGCGACCTAAGCGGAGTGGGCTCGTGAGCTGGAGAATGAGCGATCTTGAATTCTGTGGAGCGGTCTGGGCGGACTGAGGATTTGAGTCCGCATTTGGGGTATCTGTGCGACCTGAGCGGACTGAGGATCGGAGTCAGCGGCTTGAGATTCTTAACGAAGAATAAATCGACCGTGTTGCGGATTCTGGGGTTAATAGTGATGGTCCTCATCTTCTAGCGTATGGGGCATGTCCGGGGGTCCAGGTTTAGGCGATGGCAAGCCACATCCGCATTAACTCCCCACATGTCCTCCACGCTCCAGGCGAAGATGTCGACATTACTCTGGATGTAAACTCTCATGTTCTCCTGGTCCTCGGGACTTAAGCCCCCGCTGATCCGCACCTTCCGCACCTATCCCACACTGGTGAAGACTTCCATTTCCACCACTTCTTCGGCTGGCTCCAGCCGTGACTGCTCCCAGCCGACCCTTGCTTCTTCTTCTAGCTCCAACTCCTCCTCCCTTTCTGCTTCAACCTCCACTGCCTCCTCCGGCCTCTCCTGCTCAACTCCTGTTGCTAGCTTCTCCTCTACCTCCATCGTCTCCTCCAGGCTCTCCCGCTGTTGCTCGACTTCCATGCCCCTCCGGGCCTCTTGCTCAACTTCTGCTACTAGCTTCTCCTATACCTCCATCGCGTCCTCTAGGCTCTCCTGCTGTTGCTCGACTTCCACACCCATCCGGGCCTCTTGTTCAACTTCTCCCTGCTCCTCCGCGCTCTCCCTTATCGCCTCCCCTAGGATCACCTCCTCTTCTGCGACATCCTCTCGTTGCTCTGTCATCTCACTCTCCAGCTCTGCTGCCTCTGCCATCCAAGAAACGGTGTTGACCGACGTTAAGTAGTACTGCCTCACCACTTTCTGGTCTCCCCTAATCCTGACCTGCACCCCTCCATTATTATACTTAACACATTGATGAAACGAGGAGGGGACACAGTGAAAGGAGCTAATGAGGGGACGCCCAAAGATGGCGTTGTAGCTGCTTGGGGCGTCCACGATCACGAACCTGTAGTTCCGCGACACACTTCCTAACTTCACGTGCAGCCCTACTCCCCCTTCAACTTCCTTCCTCTCACCTGAGAACCCAAACAGCGGTCCATCTGAGGCCAGGATCCTCTTCCCCTCAACCTTCACCTCATCGAAAGCCTTCTTAAAAATCACATTCACAGAACTCCTGTTATCCACCAGTATCCTTGAGACCGTGAAGTTCTCCACTGCTGTCTGAATCATAAGGGCATCGCAGAAAATATCCTCAAAGTCCGGAATGTCAGCTGATGAAAATGTGATTTTTTTCTGCTGGGGGGGGGGGAACCAGAGAGGTCGAGGCAACCCTCTTCGGAACATGGTGTAATGGCTACCCTTGCGGGTTACCTCGATCCCTACTACTTAGTAGATCACCCCGATCCCTCCTCGGGTTCCCACATCTGCTCTGTCCTCACACCTATCTTCTCCCTCTCCATGCTGCACTTCCATGATCCTTACCAGCGAATCCTAACTCCCCGCTCTCTAGCTTCTTTCATCTCTAAGAACTCTGGGCAGGTGGTCGTCGCGTGACCTTCCTCCTAGGGAAAGTCACAGAAAGGTAACGCCACCCATCCCCTATTTCCTTCTCCAACTCCCCCTCTTCCAGCTCCTCGGACTCTCCTTCGTCCTCTCCCCCTACCAATCTCCATTGCTTTTTGCGGCGACGGGAAGTGACCCCTCGGTCCCTGCCTCCACGCCGGCTGATCGAACCTTCTCTACTCCCGGAGGTTGTCTCTTCCCTGGAAGCCTCCTCCTTGACCCTAGGGGCGACCCTCCTGTGGCCTCAAACCCAACCGGTTGTTTGGCTCTTGGGCCCCCATCCCTTGTGATGCCCCTGCCCTCGAGGTTCTTCCCTTATCCTCTCTTCTCTCGGCTCCCTTGCCTCCCTCTGCTCCCTCTACCTTCCTGTTGCTGGTTCCTTAACATCATCTTCCGCAAACCGGGCCAACTTCATGGCGAAAGCTGGATTGGCCCTCTCAAAGAAAATCTCCTTTGCCGCCCTCTCCATGAGCTCCTCAAATGAGAGGGAGGGGGGCCACTCTCTTCAACTCCATGCTAAAGAAGCCTTGTATCAACCACAGGGTAAAGGTAAGCATCAACGCGTACCCCAGGACCTCCTGGACCAGGAGGATCTCTTCCTGAAATCGATCAAGGTAATAACCCAGTGTCTCATCCTCCTTCTGTCTTACTGTGAATAGGCACTCCGCCTCCTTCATCCGCTTCTTCTATGTCGAGAACCTCAACAGTAACCCTCGACGTAGGTCCTCAAAGCTGTAGATCGAGCTTGTCGGCAACTGATAAAACCAGTCCCGAGCCTTTTCCTTCAACGTGATGGCAAACAGTCGGAATTTGAAGGCATCCATCATCTGACTTATTGAAACCACGTCGTCAAACAACTGTACGTGTGTTACAGGGTCGTCTTTTCCCGAGTAGTAAGACATGTCGGGCTCTCGGAACCCCTCCACAACCGGAGCCGAGATGATGAGCTCGCTGAAAGGGTTCTCGCCACCTGCCTACCGAGAGGGCACATCTCGCGGGCTAGGCTGTCTCGCCTGATCCGTGGGACCGTGCTTGAACCTCCTTCCCGGGGCGCTGGCCTGGGAAGAGCTCCCGCACCGTAACGTCTCTCTCGCCAACCTCTGCCAGGACCTCCTTTCCGGGACGGTGCCTAGGGGCATTCTAGCCAAAAATCGGGACCACCTCCACCGAAACCTGAGGTATCGCCCACTCACTCCTCGCCGAGAAGGCCAAACTGATGGTTTGCAGGACCTCTTGCCTGAAATCCTCCAACATCTTCCTCGTCGCTTCCTCTCCCCGAGTGGGGGAACCTCCTAAGCCAGACCCCTCACCATCACCCCCAAACATGGGTCCAAACTCATGGATTTCTTGTATCGGTTGCCTTCCACGCTCACCGCACCAGAACTGTTGAAGCCAAAAATGACCTCAACGAATGTTCAAAAAATCAGGGTGCAGCCAACACCTACTTCTCTCAAGCCTCGACCCTTGACTGGTTGCAAGGGACCTAGAACTGACCCAAAGACTCAGTAGGGAGGTCCCACCTAACACCCGGATAATCTCTGAGAGCTTCCCCTCCTAAGCCAAAGCTGGGGTTGGAGCTCCTTAGAAAGCACTTGGGGATTTTGAGAATAATGAAAGCTTGCCTTCTAAGGAGCCCTTATAGGTCTTTTAGTAGCATTCAACTTACCTTAAATTACTGAAATACCCCTGGCTAGTCTGCCAATAGCAAAATCCCTCCATTTATAAAATACTAAATGCAGCCCCTAGGGGTATGTAGGTAATTCTACCTGAGGACAATTAAGTAATTTTACCCTGGGCCTTGGGCCCCACTCAGCGAGAACCCTGAACTGAGAACCTTGAGCCGTGGCGAGAACCTTGAGCCGCGGCAAGAATCCTGAGCTGAGAACCTTCCCGCCTCCACTTAACACGACATTGAGTGAGCTTGATGCCTTTACTGCCGAATACGGCATTGAGTGAGCTTGATGCCTAACACGGCATTGAGTGAGTGGAGCTTACTCAACGCGATGTTAAGTGGACTCAACGCCCTTGCTGCTTGGAATTTGGCGTCGAGTGAGTGGAGCTCACTCTACGTGGCGTCGAGTGGACTAAACGCCTTTGCTACTTAGACTTTTGCGTTGAGTTGACTCAACGCCCTCTCGCCCGCCTTTGGACATCAGTGGATCTTGGATGAGGCTGGGCATAAACGGTCCCGCCTGCTTGTAGGATGGATCTTATTAAGGCGCAAGTTGTTCTGGTCTCGAGCCCAAAGTAAGCCCGAAGCTAACCCAAAGCTAGTCCAATCCTAACTTTTGGCATCTCTGGGTTCCCTCCAGCGAATATGGGGTTGTACAGTAAACATCGTCGAGCTATTGCCTGGAAAATTTCTGATATCAAGGGCATAAGCCAACCTTTCTGCACTCACAAAATCTTAATGGAAGATAATTCGCGTAACTCCATACAACCTCAGCATCGTATAAACCCAAACATGAAAGAAGTAGTTAAGGGAGAGGTTATGAAACTTTAGACGCATAAATTATCTATCCTATATCTGAAAGTAAGTGGGTTAGCCCAGTCTAGGTAGTGCCAAAGAAGGGAGGGATAATGGTAGTTAGTAATGAGAATAATGAATTAATCCTGACACAGACGGTGACCGGGTGGCAAATGTGTATAGATTATCGTAAGTTAAATGACGCCACCCGCAAGGATCATTTTCCCTTACCATTCATCAATAAAATTTTAGAACGATTATCCAGCCATAGCTTTTATTGTTTTCTCGATGGCCTCTCGGTGTTTTTTCAAATCACCATCTCCCACAAGGACCAGGAGAAAACTATGTTTACTTGTCCCTTCGGCACCTTCGCAAACCGAAGAATGCCGTTTGGATTATACAATACGCTAGCAACATTCCAGCGATGTATGCTCGCTATCTTTGGCAAGTATGTAGAAATAATTATAGAGGTATTCATGGATGATTTATCCGTGTTCGGTGATTCTTTTGATAGTTGTTTAGAAAACCTCGAAAAAGTCTTAGAACGATGCGAAGAAACTAACCTTGCCCAAAATTTGGAAAAATGCCATTTTATGGTGAGGGAAGGGTTAGTTTTGGGTCATAAAATTTATGCGAGAGGAATTGAGATAGATATTTCCAAGATAGAAGTTATCGAGAAGCTGCCGCCGCCTACGAACATTAAAGCTATAAGAAGTTTCCTAGGTCACGCTGGTTTCTATCGCCGCTTCATAAAGGACTTCTCCAAGATCACCACGCCCCTAACCCATCTCTTAGAAAAAGACACCCTATTTATTTTTGATGACCTTTGCGTAGCTGCTTTTAATTTAATAAAAGAAAAATTAATTAATTCCCCGATTATGATAGCTCCGGTGTGGGACCTTCAATTTGAAATCATGTGCGATGCGAGTATTTTCGTGAAGGGAGTCGTATTAGTTCAACGCATATCTTAAAACTTCCACCTCATCTATTACGCAAGTAAAACACTTACATCTGCATAGGAAAATTACACCATGACCGAGAAGGAGCTCCTAGCTGTATTATTCACTTTTGATAACTTTCTTCCTTATATTACACTTTCAAAAATTACTGTTTTTACGGACCACTCGGCCCTCACATATCTTCTTTCTAAATCGTATGACAATCCGCACTTGATTCGCTGGGTCTTACTCCTTCAGGAGTTTTACTTAGAGATCTAGGATAAGCGAGGAGCCGAGAACATTGCCGCCGACCATCTCTCTCGATTAGACAATCCGTTTATTGAAAAATTAGATGAAAAATCTTTTAACGATTATTTTCCCGATGAGAAGCTATTTTCAATTAACACATCTACTTCTCCTTGGTTTGCACACAACGCCAACTACTTAGTGGCTCGTGTGCTCCCAAAAGAGTTCTCCTCTCAACAATAGAAGAAATTCTTTTCTGAGTTGAAGAATTACTTTTGGGTGGACCCACATCTTTTCAGAGTCTGTGCGGACCAAGTGATAAGGAGATGTGTTTCTTATGAAGAAGGTTTAGATATTTTAAAACATTTGCATGAAGGACCGACAGGTGGGCACTATCAAGCTACTCGCACCGCTCATAAAGTGCTAAGTGCGGGTTTTTACTGGCCTAGCCTGTTTAAAGACGCGTAAGACTTTGTGAGTAGGTGTGATAGTTGCCAACGGTCGGGCAATATTTCCAATAAAAATGAAATGCCGCAAAAATATTTCCTTGAGGGCAAAGTCTTCAACCTCTAGGGAATTGATTTTGTTGGCCACCTTCCTTCTAGCTTCGGGAATAAGTATATTTTAGTTTTCGTAGATTATGTTTCTCGATGGGCTAAAGCCCAAGCTCTTCCTACGAATGACGTTAGAGTTGTACTTACGTTTTTAAAAAAATTATTTTCTCAATTCGGTACGCTGCACACCATCGTTAGTGACAGGGCTTCTCAATTCGGTAACGCATTATTTTCTAAAATCCTTTCTAAATACGGCGTTATGCATAAACTTTCAACTGCCTACCACCCCGAAACTAACGGACAAGTCGAAGTAGTGAAAAGAGAAATAAAAATAATTTTAGAAAAGTCTGTTTCAACATCTAGAAAAGACTGGTCAGCCAAATTAGACGATGCACTATGGGCCTACCGAACAACGTAGAAAACCTCCCTCGCATGTATGCCATATCGGCTGCTTTATGGAAAACCATGCCATTTACCCGTAAAGCTCGAACACCGCGCTTTTTGGGCCTCAAGGTTTTTAAATTTCTATCCCCACTCTATTGACGTCCTTAGAAAATTTCAACTTAACAAACTCGACGAGTGGCGCTCTTACGCTTACGAAAACAACAAATTCTATAAAGAGCGTACGAAACGTTTTCACGATAAACACTTAAGGCACCAAAAACCTTTAAGCCGGGCGACCAAGTTCTTTTGTATAACTCTTGATTACGTCTATTTCTGGGGAAATTAAAGTCGCGATAATCTGGGCCATATTCTATTTTAGATTATTTTCTTTATTGTGCTGTTTTAATTTCACACCCAGATAAGGGTAGATTCAAAGTAAATGGTCAGCGTTTTAAACTATATTTCTCTGGTGATGATAATGTTAGTCCAAACATTGTTTAATTTCTACTGCACGAACTCTAACTTCCAACTTTTATTTTTTGTTAAAAACTTTAATTATTATTATTTTTGAAAAAATATTTTTGGACATTATTATTTTTGTTGCGTCGAGCTCAAACGACGTTTTAAACAAAGGGCGCTTTTGGGAGGCAACCCAAGTTATCTTTTTATGTTTTAGTCATTTTATAATTTTTGCCCCGGACGGATCCGACAAGCTGAAGCTTCTGCAATCACCTGCTCCAACGTTGCTGAATCCACCACGAAGTACAAAGAAGACTTTTCATGAAGATCCAAAGCGCAAGCATGGGGGAGCGACATCAATCAACATTCGCAGCGAATAAATCTAGGGATGCATCTGTTTTTCAAATTTATAATTTCATTTTCTCTCCTTCTCTAACCTCCTTTCTTTATTGAGGACAATGCCCATTTTAAGCTTGGGGGAGGACTTCCTCCTTTTTGCTATATATGAATATTTTGCTTTTTGTGAATATTTTTTCAAAAAAAAAATGAATTTTTTAAAAATAAAAAAAATAGAAAATATATCAAAATTAAAAAAAATACGTTTTTTGTTATTACTATAATAGTTTAGACGTTTTGGTATTTCAATAGTACCCCTTGTTTTTGTTTTATTTTTCTCAAAATCTCATATAAACAACTTAATCAATTATAATTTTTTTAATCTCCCTTTTTAATTATGTTTCACAAGTAAAATGTTGGCCATGTTTTGTTTCTAATTCACAGTAGCATATTAACGTAAAACTTTTTTTCTAAAACTCGCATTTCCATTGTGGTTTTCGTTCTTTATTTTCTTTACTTTCTCAAAAATTCATCATCCACTATTTTCCTTTTCGTTTTTGAATAATTTTTGTTAGGTCAACTTTTGAATAGCATAGTAGATGTAAACGATCCAAGTCACCTATTATTTCTATTTTCAAGATAATTTCATCAATCTTATTTTATTATCTAGGACTTGTTATTTGAAATTTTTCAAATCTATGTTTTAAATAAATTTAAAAACATGAATATGATTTAGGTCGTTTTTGTTTTCGTTTGAGGTTTCCTGCCAACCTAAAAACTTTCACCACTAGTTAGCCTCTTTTCAGCCTTTTTTTCCAATTTCATTTTATAGCTCCTCTTTTCATATCATTTTCACCAAAGCCAAAATTTTCCACCTATCTAATCACACTAGCCTTTTTGAGTTTCATAAAGAATTTTCATGATTATGAAAGGTTATTTTGTGATATTTTTGGTGAAGTTTTTGAAAAAAGAGTAGGCTCAAAAGAAATATTTGCTTTTGTTTGGCCAATTCAAAATGAAAATAAAAATATTTATGGCCTTTGTTTTGAAAAAGAAAAATAAAAAAATGGAAAAGAAAAAAAGAAAGAAAAATATTTTGTTTAAAAAGAAATTTTTTGAAACTCTTTATTTTGGTTTAGTGTGATTTTAAGCCTCCCTATTTATCTTTGAATTCCACTCAAAATCATAATCCTAAACCAAATGCTTCGGTACTATTAAGTTCTTTTGATTCATGCTTTTGAATTCTATTTAATAAAAAAGAAAAGAAGAAAAGTAAATAAGTATTTGTTTTGGATTTAAACTTACGTTTTTGTTATTTAATTGATATAATTATAATGCGTTGCTTGGATCTAGTATTACATCCATGTGTTTTTTTTATTTTCGTTGCTTTTCTTAAATCTATTTAAAGAATTTCGTCAAAATTTTGGATGATTTATTTTCGTTAAGTAAGGTTTTTAAAAGTTAAACCATACCTAAATAATTTTTTAGATTTACGTTTCACCATCTCCCCACTAAGAATTTCGCATAGTACTTATGTAGGCATAATTAGAACTTTTTGATTAGTCCTATTTTATGTTTATCTAGTTTTTATATTTTTATTTGTGGACAAGCAAAACTTAAGTTTGGGGGAATTTGATAATACGTTTTGTAGCCTAAACTATTATCATATTTTCTAGTTTTGAAAGCACTAATCGTGTCCTATTAGCTTAATTTTTATCTTTCTTATGTAAATATTATTGCAACTAAAATTTTCTTATTTTTTTAAAAGTTTCCAGAATTTTTGCCAAAAATGACTTGACAAGTCCCCTTATCATGACTTCCCTGGGCATGTCATAGGGCGTATCACCCGATCCCGAGGAAGCTTGCTGACAGAGATCAAATAACAGGGAAAACGGCTATCACACCCCTTTACACACCCTCTCCGAGCGTGTACCAGGGCATGACATGAGGCGTGTCATCCTCTGCCCGAAGTCTGCCTCCCCATTAAATGCATTTTTGCCTCCGCATGCAAATTGTACCTATCACGCCCCCCGTCACGGGCATGACCCAGGGCGTGTTCGCCCCCTTTTCCAAGACTGACAGATTTTCGACCAATGATTGAGACTTGACGTATGTGCCACGCCCCTTATACGGGCATGACCTAGGGCGTGTCGGCCATTGTACAAAAGCAATCATCCTTCCCGCCAGAATTTAGAACCCGAGATCAAACCCGTACGTGTCAAGCCTCCTAACACGCCCTCCCCAGGCGTGACCTAGGGCGTGACCAACCCGAGAAATTTTCCAATAAATTCAGATGCCCTTCCATTTCAGACAAGTTTGGGTTGAGATGGTGAGGTGCTGCCCCTTTGTTCCTTGGTCTTTTAGTATTTTTTTCATGCTTTCCTCCCTCACTCTCTCTTTCTTATGTTGTATTTTTCTTAACCCTAGCCTAGTTTAATCTTTTATAATAGCTTGGTACTTGCTCTAGTTTCTAATTGTAAGGCTAGAATAGGATTTTAATTTTCATTACAATTGTAATCTTTCATTTCAAGTGTAGTTCTCTTTGTTCATATATAAAAGTTCTCTTTTCTTATAATTTGTGTTATAATGATTTACTACTCATCCCCCTCCTCCACTTCACTATGAGTAACTAATACTCCTTGTACTCGATCTTGATGATCTGAGGTTCGAGTGAATAAGTTAAGATGCTTTGAATTTACTTTTTCTTTTTAGTGTTTCGGCATTCGAATTACTCTTGATTTTTCTCGTTTGTAATTATATTATCGATATATAATTTCCAATTTTAGCTTTCATTCTTGGCTAGACTAGAGGCCGATTGTTTAAAGTGAGCATTCAAGATTAAAGAGAGTTGTACGAACCCCTCGAGAGAGGCAACATCCAAATCCCCCGGATTGGAGTAAAATCCAATAGTGGGGTTCATCGCGTAAAGCGATCTTTAGGCCTCCGGTTTAGACGAGAGTTGGTCGCACCTTCCTAAACTCAGTTGGGAATGACTTCGAGAGAAGCGTGTTCAAGCTTTAAGAACCTCCACGGTAAAGGACCTTTCACCCTATTAAGATTAGGTTTATTTATCATGTTTTTAATCTACTTTAGCCGAGGAGATTATCGATCGAGTGCATTTCCATTTCATCATTCGAATCCCTTATGGTAATCGCTTCTATTATGCTTTCATTTTGACTGCATTTAGTTCTCCTTTAGTGTTAGTTTTCCTTTCATTAAATGCGTTTAATTTTCTCTTTATCCCTAAAGATTTAAGTCGATAAAATAATAGTCTTCGTGTGAGTATGTACTCAACAGTTCCCGGATTTCAATACGACACTTATGTTCCATAGCTACACTTCGATAGGTATACTTGCCTAATTGGATTGCTAGTTCGGCTCTCTTTTCTTAAGCGGAAAGTGATCACCAATTAGCAAGTATTTGTGAATTCACTTCAGCTATTCACGTTATATTTTTAAATTTACCTTCTTTTAACTTTTCTTTTAAAGAGATTAACAGTGTTTGCGGGTTAACATCAGGTACTCATGTTATATTTTAACTTTACCTACTTTTTACATCTCCTTTACAGAGATTAACTGGTGTTCATGAGTTCACTTTAGATTCTCATGTGTTATTTTAAATTTATCTGCTTTTGACTTCACTTTTGGAGAGATTAGAAGGTTTTCACGAGTTCACTTTAGGTACACGCGTTATATTTTAAATTTACCTATTTTTTGACTTCTCTATTTTAGAGATTAGTCGGTGTTCGTGATTTCACTTTAGGTACTCGCGTTATACTTTAAATTTACCTACTTTTGACTTCTCTTTTGCAGAGATTAGTAGGTGTTCGCGAGTCTGCTGTAGGTACTCGCATTATATTTTAAATTTACCTGTTTTGACTTCTCTGTTATAGAGATTTTCATGTGTTCACGAGTTCACTTCAGGAACTCACATTATATTTTAAATCTACTTGCTTTTAACTTCTCGTTTTTAGAGATTAGCAGGTATTCACAAGTTCACTTTAGGTACTCGCATTATATTTTAAATTTTCCTGCTTTTGACCTCTTTTTGTAGAGATTAGAAAGTGTTCGTGAGTTCACTTCAGGTATTCGCATTATATTTTAAATTTAACAGCTTTTAACATCTATTTTATAGAGATTAGCAGGTGTTTGCAAGTTAACTTTAGGTACTTGTGTTATATTTTAAATTTATCTTATTTTGATATATCATTTACAGAGATTGGCAGGTGTTCGCGAGTTCATTTCAGGTACTCAAGTTATATTTTAAATTTACCTACTTTTGACTTCTATTTTGTAGAGATGAGAAGGTTTTCATGAGTTCACAACAGGTAAATGCGTTATATTTTAAATTTACCTTTTTTTAACTTCTCTATTGTAAAGATTAGCAGGTGTTCACGAGTTCACTTCAGGTACTCACATTATATTTTAAATTTAACTGCTTTTGACAACTCCTTTGCAGAAATTAGGCGATGTTTACGAGTTCACTTTAGGTACTCGTATTATATTTTAAATTTACCTGCTTTTGACTTCTCTTTTGTAGAGATTAGTAGGTGTTCGGGAGTTCACATCATGAATTCACGTTATATTTTAAATTTATCTGCTTTTAACTTTTTTTAATAGAGATTAGTAGGTGTTTGCGAGTTAACTTTAGGTACTCGTGTTATATATTAAATTTACCTACTTTGACATCTCCTTTGTAGAGATTAGCAGGTGTTCGTGAGATCACTTCAACTACCCGTATTATATTTTAAATTTACTAGCTTTTGACTTCTCTTTTTGTGAGATTAGATGGTTTTCGAGAGTTCACTTCAAGTACTTGCATTATATTTTAAATTTACCTGCTTTTGACTTCTCCTCTGAAGAGATTTGTAGGTGTTTGTGAATTCATTGTATGTAATCGCATTATATTATAAATTTTCCTACTTTTTACTTTTCCTTTATAAAGATTTGTAGGTATTCCCAAGTTCACATCAGGTAATTACGTTATATTTAAAATTTACCTGCTTTTGACTTCTCTTTTGTAGATACTAGCAGGTGTTCACGAGTTCACTTCAGGTACTCACATTATATTTTAAATTTACCTGTTTTTCACTTCTCTTTTGTAGAGATTATAAGGTGTTCACAAATTCACTTCAGGTACTCGCATTTTATTTTAAATTTTCCTGCATTTTAGTTCTCTTTTGTAGAAATTAGAAGGTATTCACGAGTTCACTTCAGGTACTCGTATTATATTTTAAATTTACCTGCTTTTGAATTCTCCTTTGTAGAGATAAGTAGGTGTTCACGAGTTCACTTTAGGTATTCGTGTTATATTTTATATTTACTTACTTTTGAATTTTCTTTTGGAGAGATTAGAGAGTTTTCGTCTGTTCACTTCAGGTACTAGTGTAATATTTTATATTTACATAGTTTTGACTTCTCTTTTGCAGAGATCAACAGGTGTTCGCGAATTCACTTCGGGTAATCGCATTATATTTTATATTTACATGCTATTGACTTCTCCTTTTCAGAGATTATTAGGTGTTCGCAAGTTCACTTCAGGTACTGACATTGTATTTTAAATTTATTGCTTTTGACCTCTCTTGTGGAGAGATTAGCGGGTTGAGTTAAAATTAGGTATTCGCGTTATATTTTAAATTTACCTGCTTTAACTTCTCTTTTATAGAGATAAGCTGGTGTTCATGATTTAACTTCATGTGCTCATGTTATATTTTAAATATACCTTTTTTGACATCTCATTTGCAGAGATTAGCAAGTGTTCGTGAGTTCACTATAGGTACTTGTGTTATATTTTAGCTTTACTTACTTTTGACATCTCTTTTGTATAGATTAGAAGGTTTCCACAAGTTCACTTTAGGTACTCGCGTTACATTTTAAATTTACCTATTTTTGACTTCTCTTTTGTAGAGATTAGCAGGTGTTCACAAGTTTACTTTAGGTACTCATGTTATATTTTAAGTTTACCTACTTTTGACTTCTTTTTTGCAGAGATTAGCACACTACACAATTTTTTGCCTTTAGCAATGCTTGAAAACTGTTGCCTAAAATTGCAAAGTGTTGCCAAAACATAAAAAACTGTTTCCATATGGGTGTCTCAAATAGGCGTGTTGCCATAGATCTAAGGCAACAGTTTTCATACCTATTGGAAACACTATAAAAAAAACTATTGCCTAAACCCTTAGAATAAGCAACAGTTTTTTGGTTGACCTATTGCAACATTTTAGAATTGTTGACATGTACTGTTACAATAGAAAAACGTTGCTAAAAGCTACAAAGGCAACACTTTAAAACTATTGTCCAAAAATTGCAATTTTTTTTTTAAAAAACGCCAATGCCGCCAGGGGATGTTTAGCGTAACATATAATGACGTGTTTGGAAATCACTACAAGTGTTTGAAATAGAGGCATATAAATAACCCCAAAACTGAGCTTATAATTTCACAAAATTGCATTTAATAAAAGATGAACACATAATTGTACTCTAAAAATCTATATTTACATATATAAAAACATAAAAGAAGTTATTCACAACACAATACACTGGAACACCACAACAGATTAATAAAGTTCTGTTGCAAATCAATATCATCAGAAAAACTAATACATGTAGTGGTTTCAGATTGAGATAATTCAGCATGCGATAACTTGAGCTTTGACAAACTTAGCACTACAATAATGTATTTGGGTTCTTAAAGAACAACTCTCCTTAAAGTGCAAACAGTAGGGAATACACTGATATCTTCAAAAACATCGATGCATTCCACCTGAAAACCAAAAATTAAAACAAATATAAGTAACATCAGTTGAGGTTATAAAACAGCCTTGTTTGCTAGAATCATATACCAAGATCGACGTGAATCTTTAGCTTGTGTTAATCTTTCAGGAAAAGTTTACAACAAGTTTATTGTTGAAAAAATATAGAATATCGATGTGAATCTTAAGCTTGTCTTTTGTTGACATCCACAAATGGCGTCACTACATTAACAACCGCCGCAACTACACCAAACTGTCCTAAAAATTCTCCCCTTGCATAAACATTCTTGATGATGCATCACACTATACTAGAATGCTTATTACTATCAACCTAATCTCTATTCTTAATTGTTAGATGCTATTGTTATAGCCTAGTGTATAGAATTATTTAGAAGATTGCAACTTAAATAGAGTCAAAATTTACTGAAGGAAACCTTCCCCTAAACTGAAACTATTAAAACAGAGAATGGCAACATGATTTTCACAACTGAAGAAAAAGAAGAAAATTAGATGACAGACGAGAAATCAAAAATGGTCTGGCTTGTGAATGGAAGCGTATTATTACTGATGCTAGGCTACTCCTCAAGTATACATAAACCTCTCTCAACATAAAAAAAAATAAACAAATTGCGAATGAAGCAAAAGTTACATATAAAAATAAATTTTTCTAGCAAAAACTTGATCTTTCTATAACATACCAACCCATTGCAGAAATCTCCTTCCATAACCTTCATAAAATGAATTCTTGTCTCCTCCATATTCTCCCAATAGAAATGATCTTCATATTTCTTGCAGTTCCAGCATATCCATGCCATTTTTCAATGTCTGCAGAAGCTGAAATCAAAATAACACCATAAAAACAAGATTTATAACAAAATAGAGAAAATAGAGCCGTTGAATTTTGTTTTTCACCACTTCACCAAAGCAAATGGAGAAAGAACTCTAGGAAAAAGATAACAGCAGACCTTGCTTCTCCTTTCCTTTTCAATTGTCAAATTCAAAGCACGACTTTGCTAATATTTAGATGCCGGGATAGCTTTAAATATTATAATTAGTGCTATTTAATAATGCATAATGAATGGATTGTGATCTCTTTTTCGTTCTTCTAGAAATTTGAGCTTGGATGTTTTGTTAATTACTTCTTCTCTGCCCACTCCATATAGAATAGTGAATGCATGATTTGCACCAACATCACATGTGTAGTTCATATGATTTTACACTATATATAAACACACATATAGAAAGAACAAAATAAGGGTTGATCACTTCAAGGATTGAGATGCAGGTTAGTGACCTGATTTTGACTTAAAAGACGCAGCTCCCAGTTGCTATTCTTATCGTCTTGTTCAAACCAGCACATTCCCTTTCTAACACTGATGTCAACAACATAACATAAAACTACTATGCATAAAACTACTACCATAGTAGCACACTAACACAGATGTCAACCATGAAATGTGATACAAATGAAGAATAAAAAACATTATTAGTAAAAGTACAAATATTTTCTTACTCGTTCAAGTGAGGGGACTCCGTTGAAGAAGAAACTAGGGTGGAGAAAATCTTCGAAGGAATAAAAATCTTTGCCTCGTCCAAGAAAAATCCACGAGAGGAGTTTCTGGTGAAGAAAAAACTCCGGCGGAGAATGAAATCCACTATCAGCAAAATAATGAAAACGCATGCCCTTTCTATTTTAGATTATTAACAGTTTAAATAAAGCACTAGAGCTGATAAAATAAACATGTTACAGTAAATCTATTATGAATATACCTCCATTAACCCTGAAAGACCGTCAACAGTCTGGTTAGACAGTTTCTGAAGTTCAAGAAGCATTTCATTGTATCTAAAACACATAAGGTCTCCATATGATTGTGAAAGTTGACGAAGAATAATTTGCATGTATTGTTTTTCAAACAAGGAAAGTATGTTATAGTTCAATTTCATACTTATACATATAAAACTCCTTTTGAAGGCTGATCTCCATCCTCCATAGTGTTGCACTGGAGTTCCTGTTGTGTAATTGATACCAGTACGACTCCAATTGAACAAAAAACTTGAGCCAAGAGGTAGAATAGACAACAAGTTGAGGTGGAATATTAAATGGATAAAGCCAAAGAAATAGTTAACTAGAATGAGATTTGAACATGAGGATTTCTAATATAAATATGCATATTGAGAGATCTGTGTCATTCGGGATCCATCGCTGCAAGAAATAGAGCTTAGTTTTTAACATAATAAGAGGAAATAAAGATATCAACCATAAAACTTCCTATTTACAAAACTATCATGATGTTTGTGTAAGGAAGCAAAAATCATTCAAGAAAAAAAGAAATAAAACATTATACCAATAGTACATGAACATGCAAAGTTTCCAATGGTTAAAAAAATATTGAAATATGTTTAGATATAAAAATAAGTGACCAAAATAACTATTCTTCAAGTCCTCCTAAGAAACAACATCTTAATCAACTAGAACATCAAAAAATCTTCATAGTCCATCATCAACCTCCTCATTTGCCTCCAGAATATCAAGAATTTTCTGCACAAAATGAATAAATAAATATAATATGATTATTCTAAAATTATATAAAGATCTATAACACTATACCTCGACAAAATTTGGAACATGTGTGGATGTAGAAGAATGTGCACGTAGTGCACCCACTACCTCTTGTGCACTATTTACGTCGCCGGGAGATGAACCCAACATATCTTCCAATGATTCTATATCAATTCTTGCTGGGTTGCTTTATTGCAACATAGTCTTGAGCACACCTTTTAATTTGTTTAGTGAATTATCCATATTATGCATTTTTCATTCAGTAAAAGGACTTCTTCATTATGTATTTTTCTCACATCAGCAATCTCATCCTTTTGCTTCAAAGATGTTTGTGCAACACCTTTCCCAAAACAACACATTGATTAATAATGTTCTTTCCCAAACACGGCTTGAAATGCTTCTGCATTAGTTTCCCCATTGTTCGTAATAATATCCTGAAGTTGAGAATAATAAAAAATTGAAATAAGGTTAATATATATAATTAACTTGAATAATGAGGAAACTAATGCAATTTATATTTTTATTAATAATAATATTTAACTTACAATTGCATTATTAGTCTCCAAGTCCAACTCCTTTCCCTTACTGCCTTTTTGGGTTTCAATTAAAATTTCAACTTGAGTGGGGTCATTCTTTTCCTTCTAATGCTATAAATGCAAAATATTAAATAAATATAATTTGAAGTAATAAATTCAAATAAAGAGCTATATACCATTTTTCGCAAAATACACCAAATGTTTTGGGTCCCATTCGATGCCTCCACTTTTGTATTGTTGTACTTTGAGTATTCCTTTTGCTGATTGAATATACATTTGAATAAAAATATTAGAATAAATATATTTACAAGACAAGTAACAAAAAATAACTTTTAATCCTACTTTGATATTTACCAAATTTCAAAAATTGCAAAGCTTTTTAAATTGAGCCTCTGGCACCTTTACAAGACGATTTTGGAGTCTATCAGTCATATTGGAATACTTTATAAAATGATTCTTCTTAATTATGTGTTTATATCGTCTCCAAGCATCTCTAATAGTAAACTTTACCCAATTATTTGCTTCATCTGGCAAAAATAAATTTCGACTACAAAGTACAAAATAAGAACGAGTGTTTAAATCATATAATTCCATACGAGTAAAAGTAAGAAAATAAATACACACACAAACCTAGGTATAATTCCATACACGCTCTATGTTCTCATTTGGCATGGCTTTCCAACTTGTGTAAAAAATGGATAGAAAGTTGAATTTCTAGCCAATGTGCCTAAGAATAGACTTAAGTCAGATAAGACAGAATCAGTAGGCCCTATAAGCTGACCTTCTTCATTTATTGTCACTTCTTCACGATCCTCCAAAGTTCTTGCATGAATATTTCTGCACATTATTTTTCCACGTGTTATTTTTATCGCTAGTCCTATTAACATTATACATACATTTACATAATTAAATATGAAGCAAATACAGAGAGAATTAACCCTCAAAACAAAAAATAAAATTGTATACATACCAGCTTCTTTATTTGGTTGTGCAACAATCCCTTCATGACTATCTTTATCAACTTGAAGTGACTCAGTTCTCCCACTAGATTGTTCCTGAATTTGAATCACTTTTACTGAAACATGTAGATTTCCTCCTTCATGAGAAACCCCATGAACTTCAACAAACACATCAATCAACATTGATGGGCATCTCTTATTCCTCTTCTCCTTGTCATTGAAAATTTCCTCCTCATTATTGCATTCCTAGGACATAGTTGTAATGATAGGAACTAGATTGTTAACCCCAGAATCCGCAACACGATCGATGTATTCTTCATTGGGCATCTCAAGCCGTAGACCCCGACTATCAGTCCGCTCAGGTCGCCCAGATACCCCAAATACGAACTCAAATCCTCAGTCCTCCCATACCGCTCCACAGAATTCAAGATCGCTCATTCACAGACTCGCAAGCTCAGTCCGCCTAGGTCGCATCACTCTAGGGAGATGGCACTCCGTATGGCCAGGAATTGCCTCCAACTCGCAATCCCAGTCCGCCTAGGTCGCGTTACTCCAGGGAGATGGCGCTCCAGATGGCCAGGAATTGCCTCCAGCTCGCAAGCCCAGTCCGCCTATCTCGCACGGAATTCTTGTCCTTTTCTTTTTGATTCCCGTCACCGCTGCCTGGTTCTCTTGTACCCCGGGCAGCCAGTTATCTTAGCCCTGCCCGTTTGGGCAGGCCCCCAAGCCTATAAATAGGGGGAAGTGGTGCACCCGAGGCACACTGACTCGAATCTAAGAGCCTACTTGTTAAAGGCTGCGGACTCGAATGTCGAGCTTCACGGACTCTGACTTGCTTCTCGCACAATTTCCTTTCCACCTTTTGTAACCCGCAGTTTGTAATCAAAATCAAGCCCGTCGCAAGAGTGGCATTCAGGCCGCGACGGGCGAAGTCTGGTGTCCCCGTAGCTCATGGCTTCTCTGCTCTTTTCTCTTACCCGCTTAGTAGACTACTGCTTGCAGTTTGCTTTTTCCTTCTTTCCCTAGTGCTCGAACGGTTAGCTGGTGGTGCCTGAGTCCGTCGCATTTCGAGCATCAACAGTTAACATGCGACCTTCAGATACAAGCAGTTTTTGAAGTTTGCGGACAGAGATGTCATATCGCCGAGCTCGCCGGTCCGACCGCTCCAGCTTGCTCGAGGACTGGTTGTGGGAGGCGCTGGAACAATCTCGCTGGGAAGCCGAGATATCCCGCAGAGAGATTGATCAGCGGCTCGATACCCTTGGCCAAGATCTACTCGCGCTGACTCAGCGGCTTGCTCCCCAGGTCGCGGAGAACGTTACTAAAGCCCCAGCTCGCCCACCTCCTCAGCGGTCACCTGCAGCAACTCCTCAGTCCCGTCACCAAGCTCAGCCCGCGACTCCCCTGCGGCCTCAGAACGATCAGTTCGCTCCCTTGATGGATTTCTTCAGGGAAGCGGCCAGGGAAGCCCCAGCCCGCCGGCTTGACTTTGCTGATCGGCAGTCCGCAGAGCCCGCGGACCCCCGGGCGCCAGTCTGCTTATCCGCCGAACTTGACACCCCCTCTCCTTTCGTTGATCGAATCTGATGGGAGTCCGCACCCAGCAATTTCAGAGAACTACGTCTCCCCTTTTACTCGGGGGAAACTGATCCAGTTTCCCATTTGCAGGCATTCGAGGGGGCAGTCGCTTTGAGATGCCTTTCCAACGCCCTAAAGTGCAAACTTATAGTCACCACCCTCGAGGGGCAAGCGAGGGAGTGGTTCTATGAGCTGCCGCCGTGCACAATTTCTTCCTTTGCCGAGTTCCGCAGCAAACTCCTCCTGAGATTTGCCACTTCGAAGAAAAGGAAAGATTGGTCGGCAACCCTCTTCGATATCAAGCAAAGAGACAACGAATCAGTGGCATGATTCGTTGATCGTTTTCAGAAAGAGATCCAGGGGGTGAGGAATGTGAACCCAGATTACTATAAGGTTGCCTTGATTCACGGCCTCCGGGAAGGTCCGTTGAAGTTCAAAGTGACAACCAAGGCACCGTCTACCTACCAAGAGTTGATAGCGATAACCCATCGCTTTATTGAGGGAGAAAATGCCAATCCCACCTACATCTCATCCCTGACAGCTAAGGCTAGAGGAAGGGATGCCGCCAACACCTCCTCTAGCAGCCAACATCATAGCAAGCCCCCTCGGCCTGATTCCCAACCCCCTTCTCAGAGGGGGCGAAACTTTCAATACAAGAAACCTTTCATTGGCCATCAACAGTTTCGTGAGCAGAGATTGTCGTTGGCCGCCGCTCCCGTCGTTCCCCTTCAAGCCCTCCCTATCTACCAGAATGCTCTACCAGTCTCACAGCCGCGCGAGAGCAGCTCAGCAGAGTTCTCGAATCTGGGACTCGACTTCGAAGAAGTTATCCAGATCATTCAGAAGAAAGCAGATGAGAAGAGGCAAGGGTTCCAAAGAGACTGGAAGCCCAAGAATAACTCCCAATTCTGCGAATTCCACAGGGAGATGGGCCACATGACTGAATATTTCAAAGCCCTTCGGCAACTAGTTGATAGACTGATCGCTGAAGGAAAGATCAAAGATTTGGATAAGAGGGGGAACTCTTCGAAGCCTCCCATTTCTAAGGGCAAGGAGATGGCAGGAATTCAGATGGAGTGTGTGGAGGTGGAGGACGTCGGCCGGCTAAGGCCCATCAACATTCGGTCGGAATGCTTCAACGCAGACAATGAGGGTCCCCTCGGGCGGCTCTTTTTTCATTCATGGAGGGGCAGGAGCTGAAGCCATAAGGAAATCTTCACTCGCGAGGGTTTCTCGGGCAGAGGTTGCTTCCTCTTCCTCTTCTGCCCCTTCCGGGGTCGATATTGTTTTTGGTCAGGAAGACCTGCCTCAGACGGCCAATCCATTTGACGATGCTGTGGTAGTCAAAGCAGCCATAGAAGATTACACCGTAGATCGAATCCTTATTGATACAGGTAGTTCAGTTAATCTTCTGTTCAAGACAACTTTTGAGGCCCTGAAGACCGGAAAGCCTTTGCTTTCCACAGAAGGGCCACTCTATGGTTTCTCCGAAGAAAGAAAGGAGGTGGAGGGAAGCGTCACCCTCACCGTAAAGCTCGGGGGAGCCGCCCGACCAATCCAGTTTGTAGTGGTGGATGCTCCAAGCTGCTACCACGCCATCTTCGGGAGGCCATTGCTGAACAGATACCAGGCAGTGGTATCAACTTATCATCTTGCTGTTAAATTCTATGCTGATGGCAGGATGTGCAGAGTCCGAAGCAACCCAAGGCATTCAAGAGAGTGCTACCTGCGAATAGTAAATGTGACCGAGCCTGCTCCCCCCATCTTTCCAGCAGTGGCGGAGATTTCTTCCCAGCCAGAGGCTGTTGCGGATAAAGAAGGAACTCAGCTGGAACCTGCCCAGGTGATGCAAGAAGTTCCTATCACAGAAGGAGAAGAAAGAAAGCTCACCATCAACGCAGAACTTCCAGAGGATCAGAAGACAGAGTTGATCTCCTGCTTGCTAAAGAACCTGGACGTTTTCGCTTGGTCGGCAGAGGATATGCCGGGAGTCGATCCTGACACGGCTTGCCACCATCTCAATATCGATCCAGCTGCCAAGCCGGTGCAACAAAATAAGAGGGATGCTGCAACCAAACTGGCAGAACCCATCAGGGAGGAGGTTGTTAAACTCCTCAAGGCACGTTTTATTCGAGAAATTCAGTATCCTGAGTGGGTTTCGAATGTTGTAATGGTTAAGAAATTGGGGGGGGGGAATGGAGAATGTGTGTAGATTTCACCCGATTGAATAAAGCGTGTCCTAAAGATTGCTACCCCCTGCCTCGGATAGATTCTCTAGTTGATTCTGCGGTAGGGTATTGTTTTATGAGTTTTCTAGATGCCTTCTCAGGTTACCATCAAATAAGAATGCATAAACTAGATATCCCTCATACTTCATTTATTACAAATGACGGCTGTTACTATTATCTTATGATGCCCTTCGGGCTTAAGAACGTGAGTGCAACGTACCAACGCATGATGGATCACGTGTTTAGAGGACAAAGGGGCTAAAACCTTGAAGTATACGTGGATGATCTCCTAATAAAAATCAAGTCCTATTCGCAACATTTGCATGATCTAATGGAAACTTTTTCCACCTTATGAAAGCATAGGGTAAAGCTTAACCCGCTAAAATGTACCTTTGGAGCAAGCAAAGGAAAATTTCTCGGCCATCTCCTCACCCCGGAGGGCCTTGCCCCCAATCCGGATAAGGTCAGAGCCATCCTTGATATGGCTCCCCCCCCTGCTCTCCAAAAGAAGTTCAGCAGTTAGGGGGGAGGATGGCAGGACTCAGGAGGTTCAACTCTTGAGTCGGGGATAAGAGCGCCCCATTCTTTAAAACCCTTCGAGGAGCGTCCAAATTGCAATGGACGGAAGAATGCACGCAAGCCTTTGAACAGTTAAAGAAACAATTGACTTCCACACCTTTGTTGCAAAGCCCTCGAGCGGGGGAGATGTTGCTCCTGTATCTAGGAGTTCGTCCTGACGCCGTCAGTTCCGTTCTTGTCGGAGAGGAAAACCGGAAGCAATTCCCAGTCTTTTACGTCAGCCACATTCTGAAAGATGCAGAGACCAGGTATCCGATTCTGGAGAAGCTGACCTTGGCATTGGTCATGACAGCTCGCCTACCCCGTCCCTATTTTCAAGCACATTCAATCCAAGTAGTCACTGATCAACCTTTAAAGAGTGTGTTGGAAAAGCCCGACATTCGGGCAGGCTGGCTAAATGGGCCATCGAGCTGAGTGAGTTTGAGATCTCCTACGTACCCAGAGCAGTCATCAAGGCACAGGTGCTGGCAGATTTTCTGATTGATACCGCGAAGTCTGGCTCCGAGCAGGAAGAAAGATATACTCTCGCTTGGACCGTCTACGTTGATGGGGCTTCTGGTAAGAACGCCTCCGTGGCAGGGGTGGTCCTAATAAACCCAAATGGCATCAAGCTCGAACAGTCAGTCAAGTTCTACTTTCCAGTGACTAATAACCAGGAAGAGTATAAAGCCCTGCTGGCCAGTTTAAGGCTTGCCAGGGAACTCGGAATCGACCATGTCCACGTAATAACTGACTCCCTGGTAATGGCATCTCAGGTTTTGGGAAACTTTGAGACTAGGGAGCCGGTGCTAGGGAAGTACCTTACACTTGTGAAAGTTGAGGTCGGCAAGTTCAAAAGCTTCACCATTGAGCACATCCCGAGGATGGAGAACGAGGAAGCAGATGCTCTTGCTAAATACGGACTTCCGTCAGGAGGAATGACCTCAGAGCTCTTTCACCAGGCAATAGAGGAGGGAGAAATAATGCAAATTGATCAACATCCTTCTTGGATAGATCCCTTCGTCCTTTATCTCTCCACGGGGAACCTGCATCAGTCAGTAAGAGATAAGAAGAGATTCAGGTTAAAAGCAGCGCACTACTACTTAATATCCGGCATCCTTTATAGAAAGACCTTCCTATCCACCATGGCAAGATGCGTCCCAGAAAATGAAGTCCCCGTTATCCTCCAAGAAATCCACTCTGGTGAATGTGGGAGCCATTCAGGAGCAAGGACCTTGGAAAGAAGGATCCTACGGCAAGGTTACTTCTGGCCGACGATGAAAAAAGATTCTGAAGCTTATGTCAAAAAATGTGTCCAGTGCCAAAGGTTCGCTCCACTGCAGCACCAAGCAGCACAATCTCTCAAGTCGATCGCAACCCCTTGGCCCTTTACTATCTGGGGGATGGACCTCGTCGGTCCTTTCACCATGCCAAGCGGGCAGCGACGCTTCATCATTGTCATGATTGATTACTTCAGCAAGTGGATTGAGGCTAAGGCACTGGCAAAGACAACAAATCAGGTTGTGAAAAATTTTATTTGGGGAGAGATAATTTGCCGACATGGTGTCCCTAAGGCAATCATCACCGATAATGGACAACAATTCAACAACGCCGACATGATAGATTTCTGCAAGCAGGTTGGGACAGAACTGCGCTTTGCATCAGTCCATCATCCCAGGAGCAATTGTCAGGTGGAAGCAGCCAACAAGCAGATCCTCAATTTGCTTAAGAAAAAAGTGCAAAACAATAAGGGCAGCTGGGTGGAGCAACTTCCCTCAGTCCTCTGGACCCTGAGAATGACGCCTTCATCATCAATAAAGGAAACCCCGTTCAAACTTTCTCATGGGTCAGAGGCACTGATTCCGGTTGAATTTGAAGTCCCATCACCTAGGGTCCTGCTGGCAAGGCAAGGAGAGGAAGACTGGCTCGAACTGAACAATGAAGAAATGAGGTTTATCTTGAGCATATTGAGGAAATTAGGGACAAAGCCGCCATCAGGCAGTAAGAAATCAAGAGAAGAATGGCTCGTTACTTTGATAAGAATGTAAGGATCAAACACTTCCAAGTGGGAGATCGAGTCCTTAAAAAGGTAGACGCTGCGGCAAGAGCTGGCTCAGTCGGAAAGCTCGACCCCAATTGGGCTGGGCCGTTCATCATCAAGGAGGTCCTCAAGAAGGGAGCCTATCGACTGCAGACATATGAGGGAGAAAACATACCGCATACATGGAGTGGTGATGACTTAAAGCGGTTTTATTCCTGAACCCCTTGTTTTATTTCTATCCATTTCGCAACTTGTAAATTGTTGATCGTTAATAAGAAAGCTTTTCGCTAACACTTCTTCAAGTATTTCTATGACAGCTGACATGTTGAGTATGAGCAATTAAAAATATCACCGTATACCAGGAGAAATCGATGAGTTCAGCAAAAAAATCCCTTAGAACCGCTGCTGTTAGCATAACACCACCAAGACCACGTGTTGCGGGGAGATTTCGCACCGTGTAGTGGGAGCTTGCCGGTTCTACTGCGGTAGGACACTGAACCTCGGATCCCGGCTAGTATCTAACCCCACTTCTGCATTTTGGAGGGACAGAGTGGCGGTCAGCTCTACCATGCCATTCATGGGATATCGCCACAACATTGATGATCGCGCATGGAAAGCAATGCCGCTACGGCCGCACCTGCCAGCAGATCATCTTAGTTTGTGACCTTCAAACACTCCTTGGTACCCTCAAGCAGGGCCTGCAGGAGACCCGCAGCCTGGTTGATCTTAGGAAAAGCAATGCCGCTCCTGCCGCACCTGACCAAAAGATCAATTTAGGCTGCACTCCAGGCAAGAGGGAAGCATCGTTACCGGCAAGGTGGTATCCAGCGGACTCCAATTCTCTATCCGTTTAGTCCGCCGAAGGGGTTGACTAGCTCATGACCCGGTGTGGAAAGCAATGCCGTGTTAGCTGCACCTGCCCACTTGGTCACGAGCGGTAATTTCTGTTGTTCTCGAGGTATCCGGCGGACTCCAATTCTCTATCCGTTCAGTCCGCAGAAGGGGTTGACTAGCTCATGACCCGGTGTGGAAAGCAATGCCGCGTTAGCCGCACCTGCCAACTTGGTCACAAGCGGTCATTTCTGTTGTTCTCGAGGTATTCGGCGGACTCCAATTCTCTATCCGTTCAATCCGCTGAAGGGGTTGACTAGCTCATGACCCGGTGTGGAAAGCAATGTCGCGTTAGCCGCACCTGCCCACTTGGTCATGAACTGTCATTTCTATTTCTTATGGTTAACGGACTTCTGGTTTCCTACCCGCTCAATGGATTTTGTTTTCCTCTGGTTGATAGATTAGATTTCGATTATTAGCAGAGTTCAATTGTTCAAAATTCATAAAAAGGTATTTCGGTGATCTGGTGATATAGAAGACACGTTGATCAGTTATAAGCGGACTAAGATACTATGCGGATAACATATGAGCGCGGACTAGAATACACACAACAATCAGATACCACAGATCCATTCCATTTCATTCCAAAAATATTAGTATTGGCGGACTCACTTGGTGTCTGCATTCTGTTTACAATAACAAGATAAAAGATAAAAATTCATTCCTCGATCCTTTGTTTTTTCTGTGTAGGAGCCTCCGGGCTCGATCCATCTATATTGACTGGTGGAGAGTAGTCGCCTGAATCACTGCTGCTACTGCCGCTGGAACGAGAGCTAGTCGAGCTTCGTCCACTGGCCGCCGTAGGTTCTATCCGCTCACTATCGCCTTCCGATTGAATCGAATGGCTTGCTTGTCCACTTGACGCGGTCTTAGAACTCTCACCACCGGAAGGCTTCCCCTCTTCACCGGCAACTGCTTTTCCTTTTGCAGCCCGCTCGAATTCACCGACCTGATCTTCGAGTTCGAGAAACAATTCTAGGAATGGGACGGAGTCCACGCCTTATTGAGCATACCCGACATCGATGAAGCGTTCGATAGCTACCTCCACGCTTTCTTTCACGTAAGGAAACATGGCAGCTTTGAAGCCAGGGTTGGTGATATCATGTGCGGTCTGCATAAGGTAGCATAGTTAGCCCACTGCGGTCAAAGCAAAGGTCAATGCGGATTACAAATTCTTACCGCTTCAGTTTCTTTGAGCTTGTTTACTTTAGTCCCCAGCCGTTTGTTCCAATCCGCCAAAGACTTATTATCTCGCAACAGGCGCTCATTTTCCTTGAGCAGCTCGCGTGTCATCCGACCCAGGAAGTGATTTATGACGGCACTATTGGCGCTAGCCTAGGCTGCGACCAGGGGAAGGTCGACAGGAGGGATATCCCGGAGTTCACGGAGGTTTTGCTTCCCGTATAGTGCGAAAAGCACCACATAGGCATGGCGAGAAGTGCGCGGGTTTTTCCAGGAGAGAAGTGCGGTGGAAAGGCGGACAAATTTCTTCTTTTCATGCCAGTGGATCAGCGAATTTCCCCTCTGATCCCTCTGGTTTTTTCCGAAGCCCACCATGTCGAAACTATCGGACGAAGAGTAGTCCGCCACTGGATCTCCCTCTTCTCGTCTCTTCCTTGCGGTTTCACTTTTCCTTTCTCCTTATGGAGGAGTTGCGCCAGCTGGAGTCAAGGGCAGATTGGCAGGTATCAACAACGTCGCTGTAAAGAAAAGAACATCAACGAAATGATTGGCGGATAAAGAAAAGGATTGCGGTACTGACTTTCTTGTCGGCTAATGGTATCCAGGCTGGGTAGCAGCGGAATATAATAGTCTACATCAAGCCTTGCCCCGGCAAGAAACTCGACAATGGAGGACTCCTCTGTGTTTAGCGACACGCTTTTGAAGTCAGTATCCGCGCGTACCTGCGGATAAGTATGAAGGAATCCCAAGTCGCCCTCGAAGATAAGGTATCTCGAGGTCCAGTTGTGGATCTTGTTTTGAAGACCCGCAACTTTCATCCCCCGACAATAAAAGTAGATCACGCCCTTGAACTGTTGATCCTTTGACGGCATAATTGCGCGGACAGAGAATATCTTCCTGAAGATTTTCAGGGAGAACTGGATCTTCTCAGAACGAAGGTAGGCGAGATAAGCATAAATGGCCGCTACAGTATTCAACGCGAGTTGGCCCGGAACCACCTTATAATGCTCAAAAATCTCGGCGACCTCCCAGAGCAAGGGGAACTTGAATCCGCATTCAAAATGATCGATAGGAACTGCGATCTGGGAAGCAGTGGAAAAATTCAATCGCTCGACGTCCTCCGGAAGTCGCGCAAGGACTGGCGAGCCCGCCATATGCCTTTCCCTAAAAACCTCTAAGCCCGCTACAGTCAGCCTACTCCTCTTATGGTCGGCGGAATGAAATGCGGCTGCGGAATTTGCACGGACGGATACCATTTTTCCAGGCCGCAGGGTTTTTCAATCCAAGCTGCTTCCGATAGAAGCGAAACGAGAACGTATATATATAGCAAAAACTCGACAAGACAGGTTACATGACTTCACGCGGATTAAACCATGATCCGCGCAGTTCGCTCCATCCTGCAAAAGTTAGTATGGGTTGAACCCTCATCTGTAGCATAAGGCAAACAGGCATTCCAGCACACGGGAAAAGTTCATACGCATTAAATTCGCATAGAACAATCATTCACCAAAAAAGCACACAGCATGACATAATAGCTAACAACATAGTGTTCCGTATTATACAAAAATTATCGATGTCTGCATCATTAAGGAATAATAATAATTTCTCAAGGCTCAGCGGCACAGCGAGCAGGCCGCTCTTCGTCCTCTACTCCAAAGTATGCGGCCTGGTCACTACCTCGAAGAATCTCCCTGTACATTTGCTGGACTAGATGGTGCATGTTGTTGAACGTCCGGTGTAGGCGTGCGGAGTCCCTCGCAACTCGGCTAAACGGGATCATATGTTCACCCGCCGGCCTCTGGTTCGTACCCGCCGCAGGTTTCCCGCTCACGGCCAGGGTCGATCCTCCCCCCGGAGCGGGCTGAGTCTGCTGCGGACGGGTGTCGATGACCTCGGTAGCTTGCTTCTTTCCTTCTCGCACCAGGGCCAGATACTTATTCCTGTAGTGTTGTGCATCCTCGCTAAGATTTTTTTTCTCTTTCTTCAGCCCCTCCACCGCGGCCGAGAAGCTGGCGACCTGGCTCTCCAGCACTTTCTTTCTTTCTTTTCGTTTCTGAGCATCAGCTCGCATTTCCCTTAACTCTTCTTCATATTTCTTCAACTCTTCTTCATATTTCTTCACTATGAAATGTATTACTCTAGGGCGGACTGGACCCCGGGTGTAGGCTCTGTAGGAGCATCTGCTGATACGGATACAGGAGCATCCGCGGATAACGGTGCGATCTCGCCCACTTAAACGGAATCCGGCGGTGAGTTTCGAACTGCAACATAAGAAGCAAAGTTCAGTTGTCTCCAAGGCGCGATAAACTCAGAGAAAAGATGGAAGAGAATTCACTTTTCATAATCATTGCGACGATCTGGCGACTATCTACTATAGGCCTCCGTACTCGATCGGGATCAAAAGCGACCAAGTGTTGTTTCCATCTTTGATGAACCATTGCTTTCTTTTCTGCCATGGATTTACTAGAAGACACTATGTCTTCAGTCTCGGTGATAATTTTTACCGGCTTCGACTTTCGCACCGGAGAATTGTACAACCATCTCTTCTGGAAACGCGGTGGCGACTTACCTGTCCGTATCCCCTCGGCTGTCATCCGCAAATCCTCATCCCGCCTATCCGCCTCTATCCGTTCAGAAACCGCCTCAACCTTCACTTGCATGATGGCGAGCTGCTCCTTCGCCTTCTCCCTCTTATTATCCGTAGTAGAAGGGGCGGGTTCGGCAACCTTCTCGCCTATTATCACCACATCAGACTGCAATACCTCAAGCAGAGACTGGTTAATATCAGCAAGCCGCTCATTATCAATAGAGTCAAGTATTTCTGTGGTAGACAGACTGACCGCAGACAGGGAATCACCGCCCGGGATGGAAACATCCGGCGTGACTAAGATTACGTATGGGACCTCCTTTTCCCGCGGCCGGTATTACAAGCTCGCCGCACCTGTTCATACGGAGACATTCTTTTCTTTTTGAGTTCGCAGTCGCTTTTCAATTCATTCAGAAACAGAGATTTGTCCCTCTTCCTCTTCTTTTTCTAAGGAGTCTTCTCCAAGGCCGGCATGTTCTGCTCCGGGTCCGGCAGTTTTGCACGGACAGCACCTTGATTAGTGCCGACTGCATCCAAGGAGGTCGCCGGAGTTGCGGTTTGATTCCCGACCAGCTCCTCTATCCGTTCTGCTGCTGCGTCTGTTCGTTTCGCGGTATCTAGATTTACAGTCTGTACCTCAGAACCCAACTGACAGATCTCCGGCGAAGAAACCTCCTTTCCGTCGTTTAGTTGCAGCATGAAGGTTCCATACGCGGAGGCGACTATCGCCATTCCGCCAGATCCCGCGGGGGCCTGGTCTGAATGCTGTGGCTGAGAAGCCGTGGCCGCACCCTGAGAAGCTGCCTTCAAGGGATTGGGTTCCTTGCTCTTTACGGACGTTCCATCGTTTTGCGAACTATCCTCGATATCATGAACATTCTTTTCCCCTCGTTGAACCACCTTCTTCACCCGCATCGCGGGCCCCTTGGATCTGTTGGCTTTAGGGAGATTGCCGAAAAAAGATCCAAACCTCGACATGTCGTATTCAAGGATGCAGACCGCAAGTAGTGAGTAGCGTCCCATTACGCAGATAATTTTGACAGAATGACATACCCCTGGCCATATTTATAGCCCAAGCAGTGGTAGCATTGGTTGCGGACTCGGCGGTTAAAGGAACATTTCCGAAATTTCTCGGAATTTGAAAATGTGCGGGGATTATGTTAACCCCAGAATCCACAACACGGTCGATGTATTCTTCATTGGGCATCTCAAGCCGCGGACCTCGATTATCAGTCCGCTCAGGTCGCCCAGATACTCTAAATACGGACTCAAATCCTCAGTCCGCCCAGACCGTTCCACAGAATTAAAGATCGCTCATTCTCCGGCTCGCAAGCCCAGTCCGCCTAGGTCGCGTCACTCCAGGGAGATGGCGCTCCGAATGGCCAGGAATTGCCTCCAGCTCGCAAGCCCAGTCCGCCTAGGTCGCGTCACTCTAAGGAGATGGCGCTCCGGATGGCCAGGAATTGCCTCCAGCTCGCATACCCAGTCCTCCTATCTCGCGCAGACTTCTTGTTCTTTTCTTTTTGATTCCCGTCACCGCTGCCCGGTTCTCGTGTACCCCGGGCAGCCGATTATCTTAGCCATGCCCATTTGGGCCGGCCCCCAAGCCTATAAATAGGGGGAAGTGGTGCACCCGAGGCACGTTGACTCGAATCCAAGAGCCTACTTATTAAAGGCTGCGGACTCGGATTTCGAGCTTCGCGGACTCCAACTTGCTTCTCGCACAATTTCCTTTCCACCTTTTGGAACCCGCCATTTGTAATCAAAATCAAGCCCGTCGCAAGAGTGGCATTCAGGCCGCGACGGGCGAAGTCTGGTGTCGCCGTAGCTCACGGCTTCTCTGCTCTTTTCTCTTACCTGCTTAGTAGACTACTGCTTACAGTTTGCTTTTTCCTTCTTTCTCCAGTGCTCGAACGGTTAGCTGGTGGTGCCTGAGTCCGTCGCATTTCGAGCATCAACATAGATGTAGTACTTTATTTTGATCAAACTTGTCATTAACCTCTTGCTCTTTATTTGTTGTATTTCCTCGAAGACTTCTATGCTAAACATCAGCTTTCTCTTGATTAATTTGACGGAACTTTCTTGCCAACTCATCACTAGATCTTGCTTGAATAGGCAAATCAAAACCACTTGTTCTATCCAACCTTTTGCCATTCCCTTTAAATACCAATTTACCCGTTGCTTCCTTCATTCCTGAAAGCTGAAATTAAATCATAAAAAAAATTTTAAGCATTATCAAATTTGCAATAAAGAGAAGAAAAATATTTTGTAAATGAATAAATACATGAATATTACATAATTTGTATTATCACTAAAAATAGAAGCAACATCAATTTAATTTTCACTTTCAAAAATAGCCTCATTATCGACTCTTCTGTGTTGAACATGAATTTCAGATAAAGGAAATTCAATAATATCAT
Organism: Platanthera zijinensis; assembly: GCA_039513925.1. Taxonomy (NCBI): domain Eukaryota; kingdom Viridiplantae; phylum Streptophyta; class Magnoliopsida; order Asparagales; family Orchidaceae; genus Platanthera; species Platanthera zijinensis. Next base: position 149,846,173 of record CM077093.1, read on the forward strand.
TTGGTACATCTTCCATAGCCAAATTAACTTCACAATCATCCTCTTGTATAACAATATTTATTGAAATTTCAGGTACTTCTTGGGTGTTAGAATTTGAATTATCTCCCATCTCAAATGAGTCCCGTGGATGTACTTTCAAAACATAGTGTTTATTTTTATTAAAAGAATCTTCAACATAAAAGCATTATTGCACTTGAGATGCTAGAACAAATGTATCATTCTTGTAACATTCTTTATTAAAATAAACACATGTCATTACGTACTTGTCTTCTTCAGCCTCAAATCACACACATTTGAATAAAACGTAATTCAAATGTCCATAATAATCTAACTCTATAATATTGGTTATTGCGCCATAATATGTCATATAAATTTTGCAGGATTTTCATCCCTAATACTTTTAAAGCTTGGGGTTACTGCTTCCAAAGTTACACCACTGTTTTGAGTTTTCTTCCTTGCATCACATTTTCTTGTGTGAAATCTGTATCCATTAATAATATACACCGAGTACATTTTTGCAACATTATTTGGTCCCCGAGATAACTCCTTTACCCAATCATGAACATCATTATTCATGGCACGTGTTTCAAACCACTGAATGAAATCGTCTCTTTGATTTTTACCTTTGCTCCATGTACTTCTTTTTTTATATTTCTGGAGATAAAGCTCTCTACAAAAGAAATATAACATTTTTAACACAAATGTATTTCAATTTATTGAAAATATATAATCTTATAGCAAGTAAATGATATCACCTTACGTAATCTTCTACTCCATCAGAATTAAATAAAATTTAACCATGAGCTTGATTTGTAGACCTTTGATCAAGAGAAAAGAGAATCCTCACCCCAACAAAATAACCAGTGTTTGGAAATTCAAAATTATTTCATGTCATTCTAATCATCTATGTATCTACATCACTAGATAGATATCTTGAACAAAATGTCAAAGACTCCTTGACCAAATATGCTTCAGCGATAGAGCCTTCTGGGCGACTCTTATTACAAACAAATGATTTTAATTCGCCTAATATCTTTCCATATAATACTTCCAACGAAACTTAACTAGTCCACCTAATCTAACCTCATTTGAAAGGTGGATCGGTAAATGGACCATTATGTTAAAAAAACTAGTAGGAAAGATTCTCTTAAGCTGGCAAAGTGTTTCACTGATCTCTACTTCCAAATGATCTAAACTTTTCTACTCAATAACCTTTTGACATAAACAACGAAAGAAGGAACAAAGCCTGATCAAAGGAATTTCAACTTGATTAGGTGTTATTCCTCTTATTGCTATTTATAGTAAAAAAATGTAGTATAATATGAGCATCATTACTCTTGTACCCAGAAATTTTTCCTTCTTCAACATGCACGCATCGTAAAATATTAGAGGCCATACCATCAGGGAATTTTACATTCTTTAAAACACCACAAAAAATAGATTTCTCTTTTTTTGTTATGGAGAAACAAGCCTTCGGGAGCTGAGTTCTTTTGCCATCACTTATTGCCTTCAAATGAAGCTTCTTTTGCAATCATTCTCTGTGAATACGTCAGGAAAGTCTTGTAAATCTTCTAAAAGTCTTTTTGAACTTAATACAGAAGGTGCATGTCTATATTCTGTCTTTTATTAAACGAAATTTTATCAGATCGCAACACATGATTCGAGTCCAAAAAGGCCCGCTGGCCCATATAACACATCTTTCGACTATGTTTCAAATAAGTAGAAGACATTTCATAATTACAAGTAGGACATGCTAACCTTACTTTTGTGCTCCAACCAGATAACATAGCATATGTAAGGTAGTCACTAACTGTCCACAAAAGAGCAGCACGCATCAGAAATGTTTTATTTTTGGAAACATCGTATGTTTCTACCCCAACATCCCATAATATTTGTAGCTTCTCAATTAGTGGTTAAATGTACACATCAATAGCATTTCCAGGTGACCGCAGTCCAGGAATAAGTAATGACATCATAAATTTTTCTGGCTTTAAGCACAAATTTTGAGGATAATTATATATTGTTAATACCACAGGCCATGTGCGATGTGATAAACTCATGTTACCAAATTAATTAAACCCATCACTTGCAAATCCAAGTCTTACATTACTAGTTTCAAGAGAAAAATATTGGTGATTCACATCAAAATCATTCCAAGCTTGTTCATCAGCAAGATGTCTTAACTTACAATCCTTAGAACTCTCTTATGCATGCCACCTTATTGAATCTGCAATCTTTGAACATGTATAAAGTCTTTTTAGTCTTAGAATTAATGGAAAATGTCTTAGCACCTTTGTAGAAATTTTTTGGCTTTTCTTAAATACCTCGGACTCACAATTCACTTCGGGGTATACAATCCACTGAGATTCACCACAAAAATGGCAAGTTTCATATTTCTCATGATCTTTCCAAAATAACATGCAGTTATTTGGACAGGCGTCAATTTTTTTATAATCTAAGCCTAGATCACATACCATAGATTTTTTTATATTGAAAGAGACAGGGATGTTTAAGTCAGGTATAGCCTCTTTCAATAATTGTAGGAGAGATGTAAATGATGCATTGCTCTATCCATAAAGACATTTTAGTAAATACAACCGAAAAATAAAAGATAATGTAGAGATTTTTTGACAACCTGGATATAATTCCTAATTTGCTTTCTCAATAAGTTTATAAAACTTCTTTGTATCTTCGTTTAGCCCTTCATGTAATCCATCTTCTTGAACTGCATCTTTAAATGTATTAGACAATAAGCCATCAATATCATTAGAAGATACATTAGCATTAGTGTCTTGATCAAGATCCATACATTTAATCTCTTCCCCATGGTAAATCCAATCTTTGTAGCCTTTTACAAAACCCTTACTTATCAAATGGTCAAACACCGTGTCTCTTTTACCCCATACTTCATTGCAACAGATAACACATGGACAAAAAATCTCTTCTCCTTCATACAACCCTTTACTGAATGCAATATCCAAGAAATAATTAACACCATTAATATAATCTTCACCAAAGCGAGTCAAATTAATCCACTCCTTTCTCATCATATTTTGCTTTCAAACCTTGAATAATGGAAATACCTACACATATACAAACACAAAGAAAGACATACAAATTACATTCTAACGCATACATAAATTCACACTTTAATACATACACTTACATACACACTTCAATACAAAAAAGACATACATACACACACACAATCATATATAAATACACATACACACACACACATAAATTACATTATAACATATACATAAATCCACACTTCAATACATACAAACATATGCACACTTCAATACAAAAAATACATACATACACACACACAAAAAAACACATTTAAAAACACATACACACACATGCAAATACAAAGAGACTTTTGTAATCGACTCCCTTTGATTTGGCCTGTTTCTTCTGTACATCAGAGGGATAAAATTGTGTGTAACACGCAAACACACATATATATAAAAATATATAACCTTTCAAAAATACATATATATAAACTCGCATACACTTATATATAAACACACATACATATATATAAATACACACACACACACACACACACACACATATATATATATATATATATATATATATATATATATATATATATAAACACATACATATATATAAACACACATACAAACATATATATAAACACACATACACACATATATATAAACACACATACACAAACAGTCACACAACACACACACATGCAAACACACATAACAACCACGCACATGCACACACACATACACACACTTATACATACACACATACACATGCACACACACTTATACATACAAATTCACACACACTTATACATACTACACACAAACTTATACATACACACACATACTCACACGCACAGTTATACATACATACACATACACACTTACAAATACAAAGACATATACACATACACACACATGTTTACAATTAGCACCTAAGAAACAACACAAATAGTTTACAAAATCTGATGGTTAATGTAGAGGCCAATAACTGTTCTATTACAGAATTTCATACAACTGCAAAACTAACAAAATATCAAATGGAAAATATGCTGTGAGAATTTCGCCTCAAGAAGAACTGAAAGAATTCAAGTTTAAGAAAAAAAATAAATAGGAGTCTTACCAGAGCAAGACTGCTACAGGAGGACTGGTCCGAAAGTTATAAGCCAGAATAAGACAGGGGAAGGTAGGAAAGGAGGAGCCTGATCCTGGAGGACTGGATTAACAAAAGAAGGGAGATGATATTAGGGTATGACTGGGAGCATCTCGTCGTCATCCTCGATGTGTTGGCTGTCGCTTGTCGAGAAAAGGGTTAGGGCACGATTGTTAAGGGAATTTTGTTTTGGGAGGAGAAAATGGATCCTCTTAGAATTCCACCCCTTCGAAGGAAACACTAGAGAGCTTGGCGAGTGAAAAGTACCTTCCAACTGAGATGCTTTGATTCACTTCGGTAAGGAGAAAAATAAGTTTTCTCCAACGAGATTTAAGATGGCGTCGATTTACTTAAGCGGCGTCGATTTACTTCAGCGAGGAGAAGAGAAGGTTGCGAGATCGAAGAGAAGGCGAGGAGAAGAGAAGGCATCAATTTCTCCAACGAGATCGTTCTCGCGGCGGCACTGATTCAGGCGATGGAAATCCGAAGGAACGGGAGAAGAAGAGGCATGATGACTAAGCGCGCTATATCAAAAAAAGAGGCGGCAGTGGAAATAAAATGCTGCGAATTGAAACGTAATGGAAAGCTAAACCACTTAGCCTAAAACAACCTTAAAAAATAAAAATTTTCGCCGCATTCATTAACATGCTGCAAAATAAATTTTGTTATAGAGTCATTATGTTGTAAAGGAGATCTTGATTGAGGAGAGGGTGTCGCAGCAAAACCCTATTAGAGAGCTCACAATTTTTAACTTCTTTTTTGAACAGGAGTAGATGTCGGGAGAAGAAATGAGCCGAGATGTCGCCGGGATGTGAATCGATCCGAGATAATGGCAAGGAAGTCGTGCCTGGGAGGAAGAGGAATGGTATCGGCGATTGGGAAAGTGTCGAGGGGAAACTATGGGAGGGTTTGTCATGAATTTTCTAAATTTAATTTTTAAGTAATAGTTTAGGTGTTTGAATAAATTTTGGTTGAGTTGAAGAGCAATAGGCAACACTTCTAAAATGTTACAAATTATTTTTTAAAAGCACAACATGTGATAACTGTTGTCTAAAGCGAACCGTCAAGTACATCATTTCAAAACTTTTCCATATAAGGGATTAGAGAATAGTTTTTGAATGTTCCAAAAAAAGTGTTGCCTAAAGTTTCTAACCTATTGCAACACTTATAAACTGTTCTCTATCAAGCTTTAGACAATATTTTTGCAAATGTTGCCAAGTCAAGTGTTGCTAAAGACCAAATATATTGTAGTGGCAGGTATTCACAAATTCACTTCAGGTAGTCTCATTTTATTTTAAATTTTCTTGCTTTTGACAGCTCTTTTTTTAAGATTAGTAGGTGTTTGGAAGTTAACTTTAGGTACTCGCGTTATATTTTAAATTTACTTGCTTTTGACTTCTCCTTTGTAGATATAAGTAGGTGTTCACGAGTTCACGTCAGGTACTCATGTTATATTTTAAATATATATATGCTTTTGACTTTTTTTTGGAGAGATTAGAAGTTTTTCACGAGTTCACTTCAGGTACTCGTGTTATATTTTAAATTTACCTACTTTTGACTTCTCTTTTACAGAGATTAGCAGATGTTCGTGAATTCACTCTTAGGTACTCGCGTTATATTTTAAAATTAATTGCATTTGACTTCTACTTTGTAGTAATTAGCAGTATTTCTCAAGTTCACTTTAGGTACTTATTTTATATTTTAAATTTACCTACTTTTGACTTCTCTTTTAGAGATATTAGAAGGTTTTCACGAGGTCACTTCAGGTACTCAATTATATTTCAAATTTAAATGCATTTGACTTCTCTTTTACAGAGATTAGTAGGTGTTCGCGAATTCACTTCAGGTACTCACATTATATTTTAAATTTACTGGCTTTTGACTTCTCTTTTGTAAAGAATAGTAGGTGTTCGCGAGTTCAATTTAGGTACTCGCGCTATATTTTAGATTTACTAGCTTTTCACTTCTCATTCATAGAAATTAGAAGGTTTTCACGAGTTCACTTCAGGAACTCACGTTATATTTTAAATTTACCTATTTTTGACTTCTATATTGAGGAGTTTAGAAGGTGCTCAAGAGTTAACTTTAGCTACTCGCATTTTATTTAAAATTTACCTGCTTTTGACTTCTCCATTGTAGAGATTAGCAGGTGTTCGTGAGTTAACTTAAGGTACTCATGCTATATTTAAAATTTACCTATTTTGACATCTTCTTTGAAGAGATTAATAGGTGTTTGCGAGTTCACTTCCGGTACATGCGTTATATTTAAAATTTACTTGTTTTTTACTTCTCTTTTGTAGAGATTAGAATGTTTTAACAAGTTCACTTCAAGTACTCGCAGTTAACCCCAGAATCCGCAACACGGTCGATGTATTCATTAGGCATCTCAAGCCACGGACTCCGATTCTCAGTCCGCTCAGGTCGCCTAGATACCCCAAATGCGGACTCCAATACTCAGTCGGCCCAAACCGCTCCTCAAAGAATTCAAGATCGCTCATTCGCCAGCTCGGAAGCCCAGTCCGCCTAGGTCGCGTCACTCCAGGGAGATGGCGCTCCGGATGGCCAGGAATTGCTCCAGCTCGCAAGCCCCGTCAGCTTATCTCGCGCAGACTTCTTGTTCTTTTTTTTTTATTCCCGTCACCGCTGCCCGGTTCTCTTGCACCTCGGGCAGGCGGTTATCTTAGCCCTGCCCGTTTGGGCAGGCCCCCAAGCCTATAAATAGGGGGAAGTGGTGCACCCAAGGCACGCTGACTCGAATCCAAGAGCCTACTTGTTGAAGGCTGCAGACTCGGATCTCGAGCTTTGCGGACTCCGGCTTGCTTCTCGCACAACTTCCTTTCCACCTTTTGTAACCCGCCATTTATAATCAAAATCAAGCTCGTCGCAAGAGTGGAATTCAGGCCGTGACGGGCGAAGTCTGGTGTCGTCGTAGCTCGCGGCTTCTCTGCTCTTTTCTCTTACCCGCTAAGTAGACTATTATTTGCAGTTTGCTTTTTCTTCTTTCCCCAGTGCTCGAACGGTTAGCTGGTGGTGCCCGAGTCCGTCGCATTTCGAGCATCAACAGTTAACACGCGACCTTAAGATATAAGCAGTTTTTAAAGTTTGCGGACAGAGATGTCAGATCGCCGAGCTCGCCGGTCCGACCGCTCTAGCTCGCCCGAGGACTCGTTGTGGGAGGCGCTGGAACAATCTCACTGGGAAGCCGAGCTATCTCGCAGAGAGACTGATCAGCAGCTCGATACCCTTGGCCAAGCTCTACTCATGCTGACTTAGTGGCTTGCTCCCCAGGTCGCGGAGAATGTTGCTAAAGCCCCAGCTCGCCCACTTCCTCAGCGGTCACCTGCAGCAACTCCTCAGTCCAGCCACCAAGCTCAGCCCGCAACTCCCCTGCGGCCTCAGAACGATCAGTTCGCTCCCTTGATGGATTTCTTCAAGGAAGCGGCCAGGGAAGCCCCAGCCCGCCGGCTTGACTTTGCTGATCGGACGTCCGCAGAGCCTGCGGACCCCCGGGCGCCAGTCCGCTTATCCGCCAAACTTGACACCCCCTCTCCTTTCGTTGATAGAATCCGATGGGAGTCCGCACCCAGCAATTTCAGAGAACCGCGACTCCCCTTTTACTCGGCGGAAACTGATCCAGTTTCCTATTTGCAGGCGTTCAAGGGGGCAGTCGCTTTGAGATGCCTTTCCGATGCCCTAAAGTGCAAACTTCTAGTCACCACCCTCGAGGGGCAGGCGAGGGAGTGTTTCTATGAGATACCTCCAGGCACAATTTCTTCCTTTACCGAGTTCCACAGCGAACTCCTCCTGAGATTTTCCACTTCGAAGAAAAGGAAAGATCAAAGATTTGGATAAGAGGGGGAACTCTTCGAAGCCTCCTATCGCTAAAGGCAAGGAGGTTGCAGGAATTCAGATTGAGTGTGTGGAAGTGGAGGACGTCGGCCGGCTACGGCCCATCAACATTCGGCCTTAATGCTTCGACGCAGACGATGAGGGTCCCCTCGGGCGGCTCTTTTTCATTTATGGAGGGGCAGGAGCCGAAGCCACAAAGAAATCTTCACTAGCGAGGGTTTCTCGGGCAGAGGTTGCCTCTTCATCCTATTCTCCCCCTTCCGGGGTCGATATTGTTTTTGTTCAGGAAGACCAGCCTCCAACGGCCAATCCATTTGACGATGCTGTGGTAGTCAAAGCAGCCATAGAAGATTACACCGTAGACCGGATCCTTATTGATACAGGTAGTTCAGTTAATCTTCTGTTCAAGACAACTTTTGAGGCCCTGAGAACCGGAAAGCCTTTGCTTTCCACCGAAGGGCCACTCTATGGTTTCTCTGGAGAAAGAAAGGAGGTGGAGGGAAGCGTCACCCTCACCGTAAAGCTCGGGGGAGCCGCCCGACCAATCCAGTTTGTAGTGGTGGATGCTCCAAGCTGCTACCACGCCATCTTCGGGAGGCCATTGCTGAATAGATACCAGGCAGTGGTATCAACTTATCACCTTGCTGTGAAATTCTATGCTGATAGTAGGTTGTGCAGAGTCCGAAGCAACCCAAGGCATTCAAGAGAGTGCTACCTGCGAACAGTAAATGTGACCGAGCCTGCTCCTCCCATCTTCCCAGCAGTGGCAGAGATTTCTACCCAGCCAGAGGCTGTTGCGGATAAAGAAGGTGCTCACCTGGAACCTGCCCAGGTGACACAGGAAGTTCCTATCGCAGAAGGAGAAGAAAGAAAGCTCACTATCAACGCAGAACTTCCAGAGGATCAGAAGATAGAGTTGATCTCCTGCTTGATAAAGAACCTGGACGTCTTTGCTTGGTCAGCAGAGGATATGTCGGGAGTCGATCCAGACACGGCTTGCCACCATCTCAATATCGATCCAGCTGCCAAGCCGGTGCAACAAAAGAAGAGGGATGCTGCAACCAAGCTGGCGGAACCCATCAGGGAGGAGGTTGCTAAACTCCTCAAGGCGTGTTTTATTCGAGAAATTTAGTATCCTTAGTGGGTTTCGAATGTTGTAATGGTTAAGAAATCGGGGGGAAAATGGAGAATGTGTGTAGATTTCACCCGACTGAATAAAGCATGCCCTAAAGATTGCTACCCCCTACCTCGGATAGATTCTCTAGTTGATTCGGTGGTAGGGTATTCTTTTATGCATTTTCTAGATGCCTTCTCAGGTTACCACCAAATAAGAATGCACAAACCTGATATCCCTCATACTTCATTTATTACGAACGACGGCTATTACTGTTATCTTGTAATGACCTTTGGGCTTAAGAACGCGGGTGCAACGTACCAACGCATGATGGATCACGTGTTTAGAGGACAAATGGGCAAAAACCTTGAAGTATACGTTGATGATCTCCTAGTAAAAAGCAAGTCCTATTCGCAACATTTGCATGATCTAATGGAAACTTTTTCCACCTTACGAAATCATAGGGTAAAGCTTAACCCGCTAAAATGTACCTTTGTAGCAAGCAAAGGAAAATTTCTCGGCCATCTCCTCACCCCAGAGGGCCTTGCCCCCAATCCGGATAAGGTTAGAGCCATCCTTGATATGGCTCCCCCCACCCCGCTCTCCAAAAGAAGTTCAGCAGTTAGGGGGGAGGCTAGCAGGACTCGGGAGATTCATCTCTCGAGTCGGGGATAAGAGCGCCCCATTCTTTAAAACCCATTGAGGAGCATCCAAATTTTAATGGACGGAGGAATGCACGCAAGCCTTTGAGCAGTAAAAGAAACAATTAACTTCCACACCTTTGTTACAAAGCCCTCGAGCGGGGGAGATGTTGCTCCTATATCTGGGAGTTGGTCCTGAAGCCGTCAGTTCCGTTCTTGTCCGAGAGGAAAATCGGAGGCAATTCCCAGTCTATTACGTCAGCCATATTCTGAAAGATGCGGAGACCAGGTATCCAATTCTGGAGAAGCTGACCTTGGCATTGGTCATTACAGCTCGCCGACTCCGTCCCTATTTTCAAGCACATTCAATCCAAGTAGTCACTGATAAACCTTTAAAGAGTGTGTTGGAAAAGCCCGAACATTCGGGAAGGATGGCTAAATGGGCCATCGAGCTGAGCGAGTTTGAGATCTCCTATGTACCCAGAGCAGCCATCAAGGCATAGGTGCTGGCAGATTTTCTTATTGATACCGCAAAGTCTGGCTCCGAGCAGGAAGAAAGGTCTCCTCTGGCATGGACCATCTACGTTGATGGGGCTTCTGGTAAGAACGCCTCCGGGGCAGGGGTGGTCCTGATAAACCCAAATGGCATCAAGCTCGAACAGTCAATCAAGTTCTACTTTCCAGTGACTAATAACCAGGCAGAGTAAGAAGCCCTACTGGCCAGTTTAAGGCTTGCCAGGGAACTCGGAATCGACCATGTCCACGTAAAAACTGACTCCCTGGTAATGGCGTCTCAGGTTTTGGGCAACTTTGAGACTAGGGAGCCGGTGCTAAGGAAGTACCTTACACTTGTGAAAGTTGAGGTCGGCAAGTTCAAATGCTTAACCATTGAGCACATCCCGAGGATGGAGAACGAGGAAGCAGACGCTCTTGCTAAATACGGACTTCCATCAGGAGGAACGACCTCGGAGCTCTTTCATCGGGCAATAGAGGAGGGAAAAATAATGCAAATTGATCAAAATCCTTCTTGGATAGATCGCTCCGTACTTTATCTCTCCACTGGGAACCTGCATCAGTCAGTAAGAGATAAGAAGAGATTCAGGTTAAAAGCAGCGCACTACTACTTAATATCTGGCATCCTTTACAGAAAGACCTTCCTATCCACCATGGCAAGATGTGTCCCAGAAAATGAAGTCCCCATTATACTCCAAGAAATCCACTCTAGTGAATGTGCGAGCCATTCAGGAGCAAGGACCTTGGAAAGAAGGATCCTACGGCAAGGTTACTTCTGGCCGACGATGAAAAAAGATTCCAAAGCTTATGTCAAAAAATGTGTTCAGTGCCAAATGTTCGCTCCACTGCAGCACCAAGCAGCACAATCTGTCAAGTCGATCGCAACCCCTTGGCCCTTTGCTATCTGGGGGATGGACCTCGTTGGTCCTTTCCCCATGGAAAGCGGGCAGCGACACTTCATCATTGTCATGATTGATTACTTCAGTAAGTGGATTGAGGCCAAGGCACTGGCAAAAACAACAACTCAGGTTATGAAAAATTTTATTTGGGGAGAGATAATTTGCCGACATGGTGTCCCCATGGCAATCATCACCGATAATGGACCACAATTCAACAACGCTGAGATGATAGATTTTTGCAAGCAGGTTGGAGTAGAACTTCTCTTTGCGTCAGTCCATCATCCTAGGAGCAATGGTCAGGTGGAAGCAGCCAACAAGCAGATCCTCAATTTGCTCAAGAAAAAAGTACAGAACGCCAAGGGAAGCTGGGTGGAGCAACTTCCCTCGGTCCTCTAGACCCTGAGACCGACGCCTTCGTCATCAACAAAGGAAACCCCGTTCAAACTTTCTCATGGGTCAGAGGTGCTGATTCCGGTTGAATTTGAAGTCCCGTCACCTAGGGTCCTGCTGGCAAGGCAAGGAGAGGAAGACTGTCTCGAACTGAACAATGAAGAAATGAGGTTTAGTTTGAAGCATATTGAGAAAATTAGGAACAAAGCCACAATCAGGCAGGAAGAAATCAAGAGAAGAATGGCTCGTTACTTTGATAAGAATGTAAGGATCAAACACTTCCAAATGGGAGATCAAGTCCTTAAAAAGGTAGACGCTGCGGCAAGAGCTGGCTTAGTCCGAAAGCTCGATCCCAATTGGGCTGGGCCGTTCATCATCAAGGAGGTCCTCAAAATGGGAGCTTATCGGCTGCAGACATATGAGGGAGAAAACATACCGCATACATGGAGTGGTGATGACTTGAAGCGGTTTTATTCCTGAACCCCTTGTTTTCTTTCTATCAGTTTTGCCAAGAACTTGTAAATTGTTGGTCATTAATAAAAAAGCTCTTTGCTAACACTTCTTCAAGTATTTCTATGACAGCTGACATGTTGAGTATGAGCAATTGAAAATATCGCCGTATACAAGGAGAAATCGCCGAGTTCAGCAAAATCCTCCCTTAGAACCGCTGATATTAGCGTAACACCACCAAGACCACGTGTTGCGGGGAGATTTCGCACCGTATAGTGGGAGCTTGCCGGTTCTACTGCGGCAAGATACTAAACCTCGGATCCCGGCTAGTATCTAACCCCACTTCTGCGTTTTGGAGGGACAGAGTGGCGGTCAGCTCTACCATGCCATTCATGGGATATCGCCATAACTTTGATGATCACGCATGGAAAGCAATGCCGCTACGACCGCACCTGCTAGCAGATCATCTTTATTTGTGACCTTCGAACACTCTTTGGTACCCTCAAGTAGTGCCTGCAGGAGACCCGCAGCCTGGTTGATCTTAGGAAAAGCAATGCCGCTCCTACCGCACCTAACCAATAGATCAATTTAGGCTGCACTCCAGGCAAGAGGGAAGCATCGTTACCAGCAAGGTGGTTTTCGGCGGACTCAAATTCTCTATCCGCTCAGTCCGCCGAAGGGGTTGACTAGCTCATGACCCGATGTGGAAAGCAATGCCGCATTAGCCGCACCTGCCCAGTTGGTCACGAGCGGTCATTTCTGTTCTTATGGTTTTCGGCGAACTCGAATTATCTATCCGCTCTGTCCGCCGAAGGAGTTGACTAGCTCATGACCCGGTGTGGAAAGCAATGCCGCGTTAGCCGCACCTGCCCACTTGGTCACGAGCGGTCATATGTTCGTGGTTTTCGGCGGACTCAAATTATCTATCCGCTCAGTCCGCCGAAGGAGTTGACTAGTTCATGACCCGGTGTGGAAAGCAATGTCGCGTTAGCCGCACCTGCCCACTTGGTCACGAGCGGTCATCTATTCTTATGGTTTTCGGTGAACTCCAATTATCTATCCGTTCAGTACGCCGAAGGGGTTGAATAGCTCATGGCCTGGTGTGGAAAGCAATGCCGCATTAGCCGCACCTTCCCACTTAGTGATGAGCTGTCATTTCTATTTCTTATGGTTAACGGTGGACTTCTGGTTTCCTACCCGCTCAAAGGATTTTGTTTTCCTCTAGTTGATAGATTAGATTTCGATTATTAGCAGTTCAATTGTTCAAAATTCATAAAAAGGTATTTCGGTGATCTGGTGGCATAGAAGACACATTGATCAGTTATAAGCGGACTAAGATACTATGCGAATAACATATGAGTGCGGACTAGAATACACACAGCAATCTGATACCACAGAACATCCTTTTCATTTCTTCCCAAAAATATTACAGTATTGGCGGACTCACTTGGAGTCCGCATTCTATTTACAATAACAGGATAAAAGATCAAAAATTCATTCCTCGGTCTTCTGTTTTTTCTGTGCAGGAACTAACGGGCTCGATCCATCTATATTGACTGGTGGAGAGTAGTCGCCTGAATCACTGCTGCTACTGCCGCTGGAACGAGAGCTAGTCGAGCTTCGTCCGCTGGCCGCCGTAGGTTCTGTATGCCAACTATCGCCTTCCGATTGAATCGAATGGCTTGCTTGTCCACTTGACGCGGTCTTGGAACTCTCTCCACCGGAAGGCTTCCCCTCTTCACCGGCAACCGCTTTTCCTTTTGCGGCCTGCTCGAATTCCACGACCTTATCTTCGAGTTCGGGAAACAATTGTAGGAAGGGGACGAAGTCCATGCCTTCTTGGGCGAGCCCGGCATTGATGAAGCGTTCGATAGCTACCTCCACGCTTTCTTTCACGTAAGGAAACATGGCGGTTTGGAAGCTAGGGTTGGTGATATCGTGTGCGGTCTGCATAAGGTAACATAGTTAGCCCGCTGCGGACAAAGTAAAGGTCAATGCGAATTACAAATTCTTACCGCTTCAGTTTCTTTGAGCTTGTTTACTTTAGTCCCCAGCCGTTTTGTTGGAACCCTAGGTTTTGATTTGAGTTCAGTCCTCTCTTTCTGTCTCTTGACCCAAGATTTATCTATGGTCAAAGGTTAGTTGATAGGTTAGATTCTCTAGTTGTGTTGAATTGCTTTTCCAGATGAATATTTGGTTAAGTAGTTTTTCGTTCGACTATAGTCGAACGCCGCTCGACTATCGTCTATCGACTGATCGACGATCGTCTATCAGTTGGTCGACGTTCTGTCTGCGTTGATAGCTCGACTATCTGTTGATAGGACGACTATCTGTTTGCTTTGATAGTTCGACTATCTGTCCTGATAGTTCAACTATCTGATAGCTCGACTATCTGTTGATAGGTCGACTATCTGTTTGCTTTGATAGTTCGACTATCTTTCCTGATAGTTCAACTATCTGATAGCTCGACTATCTGTTGATAGGTCGACTATCTGTCCACTTTGATAGTTCGATTATCTGTTGATAGGTCGACTATCTGTGTTGCTTTGATAGTTCGACTATCTGCTTGGATAGTTCAACTATCTGATAGTTCGACTATCTGTTGATAGGTTGACTATCTGTTTTGTTTGAAAGGTCGACTATCTGTTGATAGGTTGACTATCTGTTTTCTGTGATAGGTCGACTATCTGCTTGATAGGTCGACTATCTGTTTTGCTTTGGTAGTTTGACTATCTGTCTGGATAGATCGACTATCTGATAGCTCGACAATCTATTCTGATAGGTCGACTATCTGCTGAGGTAGTTCGACTATTTTCTTTAATAGTTCGTCTATCTGGATCGTTCGACTATCTGCTCGATAGGTCGACGATCTCCGTGCGTCGGTCGACGATCTCCGAGGGTCGTTCGACGTTTTGCTGTATGTTTTAAATAGTTTTTGTCGTCTTCTGTGATGTGATTAATTTCATAATTATTTTGGCACATTTTATAAAAGATTATCTGAATAAATTGTGATAACATTTCCATGCAATATCAGTTCTATTCTTTATGCATGAGCTAATCTTTTCTGACAAAGTTGTTTGTCTTATAGCTGAGCTATGATTTCTGCCAGGCTGTCCTTTATAGCCGTTAGACTCAAAAAGTCTTTCTTGGCTGTAAAGAGTCTTTTCTGATGTGACTTTCTCTTATATTATTTCATCAGAGTAATTTGCAGCTTCTTAGAAAGCTTTATCCTTTTATAGGATATCTGTCTGCAGTATTTTTTGTTTTGCTTTATGCTTTTTGCAGCCCAGCTTGCAGAGTTCAGAAGAAGACAAGATTCAAACTCAGTTAAGAGCCGTTGCTGCTGCTACTATATAAAGACTTCTTTGAAGAAGAAATGAACGAGTCCTCATAGAAAAAATCAAGTTCATTCACATTGAAAAGCTAACTGCAGCATTCAAACAAAAAGCTTACAGTCTCCAACTGCTCTCAGCTCATTCACATCTAACTGAGAAGAAGCTTTAGTTCTTCACTCTTCTTCAACCTGAGTTCTCCTGCTTACAGGAAGATCTTCACTCAGAGCCTTTTGAAGAAGAAGAAGAAGAAGATAGCTGCCTGAAGAAGAAAATCTTATTTAATATTATTTATCTTCTTGTAGCTTTTTCCTTCAGTATTTACTGAAATGTTTCTGCACTGAAGCAAGACTTCACCTGGACGTTCTTTGAGTCAGGGGGAGCCTTGATTCTTTTAGAGCTGTCTAGCTCATTGCAAGTTATTGTGCTTCTCTAATCTATTGTAAAATAGAGAAGACACCTTAACCTCCTTTCCCCCTCCTGTAAAGGGTTATTACTCCCTTCAAAAGTATCCCTTGGTGGCAGGGCACCTGATCAAAAACCTGTGTTGGTTTTTAGACACCTGATCAAAAGTCTAAAGGGTTTCTTGATCTACCTGAAGCAGATCTTGTTGGTGGCAAGGCACCTGATCAAAAACCTGAGTGGATTCCTACCTTATTGGTAGAAGAGTGGACGTACCCAAGTTGTTTGGGGAACCACTATAAATTCCTTGTGTTGTCTGGATTGCTTTATTTTAATTACTTGCATTGTGGCTGTGATTAGATCTTAACTAGGTTTGCTAGTTGTTGTTTAGGTTTCCAAGCCTTAACTGTAATTACAGTTGGCTGCCTTTTTGTGCACAACACTTGTGTTAGGCTTTAAGGTTTAATCTCAAATATCTATAACCTTCATTCCGCATTTAACTCCAAGGGAGTTGAGTAGAATGTCAACTTTGCTAGTGCAATTTTTGATTACTCTATTCACCCCCCCCCCCCTCTAGAGTAGTATCTATCCCTTCTCTTTCAATTGGTATCAGAGGGAGGTTGACTGACTGAATAGGCTATCACCTAAGTCACAAGATCCTGATAGATACCAAAGTTTATAGATATTCACTTTCACTATCATGGCCCAGTCCAAGGATTATTATAGCACCAGACCTCCAGCATGCAACTTGGCTAAGTTTGGCATCTGGAAGGCAAGGATCAAACTATATATGAATTCTATTGATGAAAGTATTTTTGCTTCTATTTTGACAGGACCACCAAGAGCACCTGCTGCTGCTACTGCCTCATCATCAACTGATATGAGTGCAGTGCCTCCTCCAGACTACAATGATGAGTACAAAAAGGCAAAGATAGCAGATGCCAAGGCAATGAACATTCTGGCTCAGACAATGTCTGATGAAGTATTCCAGAAGGTTGCTGACTGCTCCTCAGCAAAAGCTATGTGGGATACACTGAACCAGATTATAGTTGGTTCAGCTGATGAAAGGAAGGACAGGAGGTCCAACCTTATCTCACAATATGAGAATTTCAAGAAAACTGATGCTGAATCAGTGGAAGCTATGTACACAAGGCTCAGCTCAATCATCAATTAGCTGAGGACCCTTGACAAGGATATCTCATTGACAGAGGTCAATGATAAGATTCTTATGTGCTTCCCCAGCACATGGGATCTGAGGATCTGGCCTATCAAGGAAGCCAGAAGCACAACATAAATCTCAACAGAAGCCCTTCTCGGCAAGCTCAAGTCTTTTGAGCAAGTGCTGAAGTCCAGGGAAGCTGAAGCAGAAGCAAAGACCCCAACTCCTATAAGAAAAGAGCAAACACTTGCTCTCAAAGCTGCTGACACTTGTGAAGGCAGCCAGTCCAATGAGGAACTGATGGCATTATTTGCCAAAAGGTTTCTCAAGATGGGAAGGAAGGAATTCAGAAAGAAATCTTCAAAGTATGAAGATAAACCAAGGTATGATCGTACCCCTTCTAAAGAAATAATCTGTTATGCTTGCAGGAAGCCTGCACATATTCTTCCAGATTGTCCAGAGGAAAAGAACAAAGATAAAAGAAAAGACAAGGATCAGCACAGGAAGCATTCCAAGCCATCCTCCTACAAGAACAAAAAGAAGGAGAGAGGCTTTGTTGCTGAAACCTGGAGCAATTCTGATGAGGAATCCTTTTCCTCAAGCTCCAGTGAGGATGAAGAAGAAAAGAAGGCAAAGGAAGTTTGCCTGATGGCAATTGATGCCTGCAGCAATCACTGAGCTGCAGAGAATTCAGATTCTGATGAAGAGATGCCAACAAAAGATGAGGTATTATCTTCTTATGACTTTACATCTGCTGAATTTAAATCTGATTTTAAATCTTTATGTTTAGATTTAATTATTCTGAAAAAGAAATAAAAGAACTTAGAATTAAACTAGCTGAATCTGAATTGATTGCTAATGAAAACATTAAGTTAAAGGAAGATCTCACTAATTCTAGTGAAGAAATTAAATTTCTTAAGAATGAACTAGCTAAGTCCAAAAGGTTAGAAGAGTCTCTGAATGGTAGAAGCCTTAAGTTACTTGAAATAACCAGCATGTCTAACACCAGGTCAGACAATAACAAATTAGGCTTAGGAGCATCTTCTAGTGAGCCCCCAATCATTCTTAAAAACCAACTGTCAACTCCAGTGAATTTTATTTCATCTAGTGGAATAAAAAACACTGAGCAAGTCAATCAAGTAAATAGAGCTTTAAATAAAGCTAAAAGAGAGAAAAGAAAACAGAAATTTAAGGAATTACAAAAAACGTCAAACGCTGATCGACGATCGCAAGCTCAGTGGTCGAACGGAGATCGACGATCTGAGCAGCCATCGTCGAACGCTGGTCGATGTTTCCAATATGAATTTCAAAATTCCAACCAGAACTTTAGAAACCCAAATATGAATAGAAACCCTAGGTTCATTGACCCATCATCTGCATGGAGAATCCCACCTAGGAGATCTTACCCATTAGGTTATCACCCTCAGCCTGCTTATTCATTTATTTCCAGTTTTTTTATGTGAAAAACAAGGGACCCAAGGTTACCTGGGTCCACAATGTTTAAATTGATTTATTTGCAGGTGAAGACCTATCCTATCACTCAAAATAAGTGGTATTTTGATAGTGGTTGCTCCAAGCACATGATAGGAAATAAAGAATATCTGTCAAGGTTCAAGGCAAAGCTTGGCCCAAAGGTAATCTTTGGAGACAAGCTGTGGTTAAACTGAAGGCTATGGCAGGATGACAATTGGAGCTGTTACATTCAAGAGAGTTGCTTATGTGACTGGACTGAAGCATAATCTAATTTCAGTAAGTCAGTTATGTGATGCTGGATACCAGGTATCATTCTCTAACTCCCTTTGTAATATTACTTTAAATAATAGTGTTGTATTAGTAGGCATTAGACAAGGTAACATTTATTTAGTAGATTTTAATTCAACTCACTCTGAAATCTGCTTGTTTAATGAAGTAACCAATAACAATACTCTATGGCATAAAAGGCTTAGCCATGTTAACCTCAAGAATATATCTAGGTTATCTAAACACAACCTTGTTAGAGGTTTACCTTCTTGCCCCTACAAGAAGGAGAGCCAATGCAAGCCTTGTCAACTAGGCAAGCAAACCAAGAACTCATTTAAATCAGTAAATAAAAGTGATTCTCCTAGAATCCTGTATTTATTACATTTGGACCTATTTGGCCAATAAATGTACAGAGTTTAGGAGGGAAGTATTACACCCTAGTCATTGTAGATGACTTCTCCAGGTTCACTTGGGTGTTCTTTTTGAGAACTAAGGCTGATAACTTCAAAGCCCTTACAGATTTTCTATTATGTGTGCAGAATGAGTACTCTACTCATGTGGCCTTGATCAGAAGTGATCATGGTACTGAGTTTGACTCTCTTCTCATGCAAGAATTCTGTGAGAGAGAAGGTATCAAACATAGCTTCTCAGCTCCTAGAACTCCCCAACAAAATGGGGTAGTTGAAAGGAAAAACAGAACACTAATTGAAGCTGCTGGCACATTGTTGGTAGATGCTAATATGCCTCTTTCCTATTGGGCAGAAGCTGTTAGTACAGCCAACTATGTCTTGAATAGAAGTCTGATACACAAACTTAAGTGTAAAACTCCTTATGAGTTACTTAAAGGAAAGAAACCTAAAATAAATTATTTTAGAGTGTTTGGCTGTGTTGTTTATATTCATAATAACAATAAAGAATATCTTAGAAAGTTTGAAGCAAAGGCTTCAATGGGAGTTTTTCTTGGATATTCCCAAGTAAGCAAAGCTTATAGGGTTTTTAATAAATCATCTTCTAAAATTGAAGAGTCTGTTCATGTATCCTTTGATGAATCCCAAATGTTTTACAAGGAGAAGGAAACTTCCCCTTCCTCAAGTTCATTACAGGTACAAGAATCTACCAAAGATGTCACTCAAGAAATCCTCCATCTTTCAACTCTTCATATCACTGAATCAGACAGTGATGAAGACATTGCAGAAGTTGTTGTTGTTCCACCAATAGTAGATCAAATTCCTCCTGTGGAATTAATCCCAACTATTGTTGAAGATCACATCCCACCTGCTGATGTTGTCACACTTAGAGATCATCCTACATCTCAAGTGATAGGAGACTTATCAGCTGGTGTTCAAACAAGACATCAGTTAAGACAGGATGTGATGCATGCTTATTTCCTCTCACAGATTGAGCCCCTCACCATTAAATATGCTGAGCTAGATCCCCACTGGATCATTGCTATGCAAGAGGAACTCAATCAGTTTGAGAGATATAAAGTATGGACTTTGGTTCCAAGACCTAAAGGCCAACTGATCATAGGCACCAAGTGGGTGTATAGAAACAAGTTGGATGCAAATGGAATCATTGTAAGGAATAAAGCTAGGCTTGTAGCTCAGGGCTACAGATAGGAGGAAGGTATAGATTATGACCAAACCTTTGCTCCTGTTGCAAGGCTAGAGGCAATAAGGGATCTTCTTAGCCTATGCAGCTTATATGAAGTTTAAGGTTTTTCAGATGGATGTCAAAAGTGCTTTTCTTAATGGTGAGCTAAAGGAAGAGGTGTTTGTTGAACAGCCCCCCGGTTTTGTTTCTTCAACTCATCCCTCACATGTATTCAAGTTGCAGAAAGCTCTTTATGGACTAAAACAAGCACCAAGAGCCTGGTATGAGACTCTATCTAGTTTCCTGTTAGAGCACAACTTTGTTAGGGGAGTAGTTGATAGAACCCTCTTCGTCAAGCACCACAAGGACACAATCCTGTTAGTTCAAGTGTATGTGGATGACATTATTTTTGGTTCCACTGATCCCAAACTATGCAAAAAGTTCTCCAACTTAATGCATTCTAAGTTTGAGATGAGTAGTATGGGTGAGGTATCTTACTTTCTTGGTCTCCAAGTAAAGCAAGATGCTGATGGCATCTTCATCTCCCAATCCAAATATGTCAAGGAATTGGTAAAGAAGTTTGGGATGGCATATGCTTCAGCAATGCATACACCTATGGCTACTAATGTAGTTATTAATTCTGATGATCAGGGAAAGCATGTTGATCAAAAAATTATAGGGCCATTATTGGTTCCCTATTGTATCTAACTGCAAGTAGGCCAGACATAATGTTTGCTACATGCCTTTGTGCTAGATTCCAGGTCAACCCCAAGGAATCTCATCTGATTCTTCTCAAGAGAATTTTGAGATACCTGAAGGGATGTCCAAATCTAGAACTTTGGTACCCAGCTGAGTCAGAATTTGAATTAATTGGATATTCTGATTCTGATTATGCTGGTTCTCGAGTTGACAGGAAAAGTACCTCAGGAACTTGTCAGTTCCTGGGAGAGAGATTGGTCTCTTGGTTCTGTAAGAAGCAGGCATCTGTCTCAACTTCAACTGCAGAAGCTGAATATATAGCAGCTGCTAGTTGTTGTTCACAGATCCTGTGGATACAAAACCAACTTTTGGAATATGGTTACTCACACAAGAACACTAAAATCATGTGTGACAGTACAAGTGCTATCTCCATATCACAAAATCTAGTGCACCACTCTAGAACGAAGCACATTAAGATTAGACACCATTTCCTGAGAGATTGTGTGGAAAAGAACAAGATCAGCCTTAAGTTCATATCCACAGACCTTCAGAGAGGTGATATATTCACCAAGCCCTTAGATGAACAGAAGCATCTGTTCTTTTTGGTTCAACTAGGCATGATTAATGGATGAGACTAAGTGTGACATCTGCCTTATTGAAATCTGTTCGAAGATAGTCGAACGACGTTCGACGATAGTCGAGCGGATCAAGCCTATCGTCGACCTATGGTTGAAGATAGCTATCTGCTTGAAGATCGTCGACCGGCGTTCGAAGATAGTCGAACAGGTCGAGCTTATCGTCGATCTATGCTTGACGACAGCTTGCTGTTTGTGAAGACAGAAATAGTCGAACGATTGATCGACTACTCTGCTTCAGGACCGATCGTCGAATGACCGTTCGACCATCGTCTCCAGTATCTTTTAAATAGATCGATGATCGCTATTTTAATATAAAGCCGATGGTCGACCTAGGTTAAAAGATAGTTGCTCTTATCGTCGACGGAGAGCGTCTTTTCGCATTCCATCTTCCCGCTTGCTCTTTGTCATGCGCTCCGTCCTCGCTGTCTCTCCCTCGTCTTCTACAGCATTTTCGATGGCGATTGCTCCAGCGCTTCTTGTAGTAGTGAAGTTTGATGCCGGTTACAGCGTAGATTTCGACGCCTTCAGCTGCTGCGAACCAAGAATAGTGGAGATTCTGAATCTGTGCACAGTTCAAGGATTAGAGAAACTCATGTCCTACAGAATAAAGATAAACACTCAAGAGATCAAAGAGTGGGCCTTCACTTCATCTTCTACTGATGATTCGATGACTGGAACAATTAGCAGAGAAGAGGTAATATTGACTCCCGCTATTCTAACTGAAATTTTTGGATTGATTAATGGTGAAGAAGAGTATGAGCAAGATGCTCCTGAGTTCGGAAGAATGTTAACTAAGCTGGGACATGCCGAAGGCATTCCCTCCAAGCTGCTCAAAGTGAATTTCCCGTTTAAGATCAAGTTTCTTGCGGAAATTGTTGGAAAAGTGCTACTAAGAAAGCACTCCACCCACGATAATATTACAAGGCAACAATTTGCACTAATGTGTGCAATTGTTAATAAGAAGCAGATAAATTGGGCAGGCGTTCTATTTGATTTGATAAGGAAAAAGAATGGAAAGAAAGAAGTTACCCTAGGAAGGGTAGTTGGATTTTTCTGAAGGAGAAATTCCCCCCATCTGCTAGTATCAGCCGCCACCTCCATTAATGCAAGCAAGAAGATGGATCCATCGCTATTCGCCAAATGGAAAAGAACCTTCCTGAAGCCCTCTCCCGCAGGGGTTGCTCCAGTTACTTCTGAGAGCACTAGGACTGTCTCAGTCACTCCCCCCCTTCTAGCAGCTGGCTCAGCAAATTTATCTCTTCCATCTTCTTCATCAGTTCTGCCGTCTACTTCAGTTGAAGTTCCTTCAACTTCAATTGAAGTACGACATTCTGCTTCTCCTCCTGCATCTCCTCTCCCGACTCATCTTGCTGGGATATCTCAACCCAGTTTTGATTTATTGGTGTCTGAGATTCCCACTCCTCCTCAGTCACCAATTCCCTCTCCCAATCACATTGATCACCCTCCATCCACTCATACATCTCCAGTTCCAACTCCAGCTCATTCTCCAGCTCATCTTGCATATACCATCCCTGCTATTCTTCCATCTTCTGAAATTCCCCCTCCATCATCATCATCATCATTTTTTGAAATTACTCCTGCATTTATATCTAGCATTGTGGAGTTAATTACCCCCTCAATCAAAACTATGATTGATGAGGCAATTGCTCCCCTTGCTTCCTCTATCTCTTCTCTAACTGCTGCTATTCTGAAACTTTCAAACTCTGCTGAGCCCTCTTCTTCTAGGGGCCTGGTTTCAGTCTCTACTGAAATCAGGCAGGGGGAGATGGTTGATGAAGACGTCTCAGAGCAGCCCTTGGCCTCCCCTCCAGCAGTTCATCTTGCAGTAATAGAGAAAGCAACAGAAGAATCAGCTCCTCCTCCTCTATCTGAAAAGGAAATTTCTGATGCAGTATTAAAATCTAAATTCATTGTTAAAGCTTATTTAGAAGAAAGTTCTACTCCCTTGGTTGCCCTATACCTAGAAGGAATCATCACCTCCTTTCTAGATGAATTGTGGGAGTTAGGACATGCTGTGGTCGATTCTGAAGGTATTCCCTTTACTTATTTTTTAGACTTGATAACTGATATGATAGTTTGGGAATATCTGGAAGTCATGATTAGATGTCATTTAGAACATTTTTATTTATAAAACTACAGATAAATTGGAAGAAATTCTAGAAGTTCAAGATTCTGTTATCCAAACTGCTCTAGAAGTTCAACCAGAACCAGAGGCTCAAATTTCTGAAGTTGCTCAGCCTGAAGTGCATGCAGAACTGGTCACTTTGACCGTTTCTGAGATTCAAGAATCATCTGCAGATGCCCAGATTGAAAAATCTACTGTATGGGATGATTCCCCAGGCTTGGATTTAGATGCTTTATTGGCACAGGATGCCATAGAAGAAGAACGAGAATGAGCTGCTTGAAAGGAAAAAGAAAGAGTTATAAAAGATGTTATTGACCCATATGATCTACCTATCTCTTCTAATTCTGAAGATGAGATCGACTCTGATGAGTCTGCTGAGACTAAAAGAAAAGGGATTGCTAAGAAGAAAAGAAAAGTTGTTGCTCCTCCTCCTGCTAATCCAGACAATGATACACCGTATTATATACTGAAAGGGATTGATCCAAAGTCAAAAGACTTCCAGCATTGGATGTTGTTCTCTAAGAAACAGCAAAAGAAAAGGAAAAAGTCAAAGAGGTATGACTCTCCTGTTCCTAGATGGAATCCTAGAGGTCCTCCTCCTCCACCTCCCGGTGCAGGAGCCTCAGGAAATTTACCTTCAAAATCTGCTTCTCAATCTGAAAGATCAAATCCATCTCAATCTGCTCAAAGGAGAAGTTCGCAAGGATTCCAAGGTAAAAGCCAAACCGGCTATCAAAGACCTGATACTGTTAAAGAACAAGTTAAGGAGGTAGTATATCAAAGACCAACCTTCTCTCCTCCTCAGTCTAAAGAAATCAAAAGCTCAATCTCTAAGCCAGATCTCTTTGAGAAGGATGCTCCAAAAGGTAAGCAATTTATTTTTATCTGAAAAATTCTAGCAAGAACCTTGGTAAGTCTGCTCCTTCTTGTTATCTAGTTAATCAGGATAAAGAACCAGTTGACACTTCTTCTGAGATTGTTTATAAAGCCCAGAGCTTGATCCTAACTTTAGGATGGCTCATTTTCTTGAACTGGTTGGAGCAGCGCAAATTAAGAAAGCAAAAGCAGAAGGAAAGGACACTGCAGGATTAACCACAATGTCTAAATTCAGAATGAAGGAGCTAGAAAAGTTCCAGGTTAGACCTGAGATATTTGACCATCAAAGTATATGGAAAAGCATCCTGAGGCAGTGGTCCCAAGGACAATAGAATTGAAAATTATTGGAGAACAAGACCTAAAGTTATCGAAAAAAGAAGCTCTAGATCCTACCAGAAAAATTACTTTTGTTTCTAGCTCTTCTATTCCTAAATCTAACTCTGAAGCACCTTAATTTCTCATTGATTAACAGTTAATTGCTTATCTGATTGATTGATGATGTCTGCTTAGTTGTTTCTCTTTATGTTTTTTATTTTACTTTCAGTAATTAGTTTTGTATGTTTTAATGGTTGAGAGACTTAACTCAAATAGGGGGAGATTGTTGGAACCCTAGGTTTTGATTTGAGTTCAGTCCTCTCTTTCTGTCTCTTGACCCAAGATTTATCTATGGTCAAAGGTTAGTTGATAGGTTAGATTCTCTAGTTGTGTAGAATTGCTTTTCCAGATGAATATTTGGTTAAGTAGTTTTTCGTTCGACTATAGTCGAACGCCGATCGACTATCGTCCATCAGCTGATCGACGATCGTCTATCAGTTGGTCGACGTTCTGTCTGCGTTGATAGCTCGACTATCTGTTGATAGGACGACTATCTGTTTGCTTTGATAGTTCGACTATCTGTCCTAATAGTTCAACTATCTGATAGCTCGACTATCTGTTGATAGGTCGACTATCTGTTTGCTTTGATAGTTCGACTATCTGTCCTGATAGTTCAACTATCTGATAGCTCGACTATCTGTTGATAGGTCGACTATCTGTCCGCTTTGATAGTTCGACTATCTGTTGATAGGTCGACTATCTGTGTTGCTTTGATAGTTCGACTATCTGCTTGGATAGTTCAACTATCTGATAGTTCGACTATCTGTTGATAGGTCGACTATCTGTTTTGTTTGATAGGTCGACTATCTGTTGATAGGTCGACTATCTGTTTTCTGTGATAGGTCGACTATCTGCTTGATAGGTCGACTATCTGTTTTAATTTGGTAGTTCGACTATCTGTCCGGATAGATCGACTATCTGATAGCTCGACTATCTGTTCTGATAGGTCGACTATCTGCTGAGGTAGTTCGACTATTTTCTTTAATAGTTCGACTATCTGGATCGTTCGACTATCTGCTCGATAGGTCGACGATCTCCGTGCGTCGGTCGATGATCTCCGAGGGTCGTTCGACGTTTTGCTGTATGTTTAAATAGTTTTTGTCGTCTTCTGTGATGTGATTAATTTCATAATTATTTTGGCACATTTTATAAAAGATTATCTGAATAAATTGTGATAACATTTCCATGCAATATCAGTTCTATTCTTTATGCATGAGCTAATCTTTTCTGACAAAGTTGTTTGTCTTATAGCTGAGATATGATTTCTGTCAGGCTGTCCTTTATAGCCGTTAGACTCAAAAAGTCTTTCTTGGCTGTAAAGAGTCTTTTCTGATGTGACTTTCTCTTATATTATTTCATCAGAGTAATTTGCAGCTTCTTAGAAAGCTTTATCCTTTTATAGGATATCTGTCTGCAGTATTTTTTGTTTTGCTTTATGCTTTTTACAGCCCAGCTTGCAGAGTTTAGAAGAAGACAAGATTCAAACTCAGTTAAGAGCCGTTACTGCTGCTACTATATAAAGGCTTCTTTGAAGAAGAAATGAACGAGTCCTCATAGAAAAAATCAAGTTCATTCACATTGAAAAGCTAACTGCAGCATTCAAACAAAAAGCTTACAGTCTCCAACTGCTCTCAGCTCATTCACATCTAACTGAGAAGAAGCTTTAGTTCTTCACTCTTCTTCAACCTGAGTTCTCCTACTTACAGGAAGATCTTCACTCAGAGCCTTTTGAAGAAGAAGAAGAAGATAGCTGCCTGAAAAAGAAAATCTTATTTAATATTATTTATCTTCTTGTAGCTTTTTCCTTCAGTATTTACTGAAGTGTTTCTGCACTGAAGCAAGACTTCACCTGGACGTTCTTTGAGCCAGGGGGAGCCTTGATTCTTTTAGAGCTGTCTAGCTCAGTGCAAGTTATTGTGCTTCTCTAATCTATTGTAAAATAGAGAAGACACCTTAACCTGCTTTCCCCCTCCTGTAAAGGGTTATTACTCCCTTCAAAACTATCCCTTGGTGGCAGGGCACCTGATTCAAAAACCTGTGTTGGTATTTAGACACCTGATCAAAAGTCTAAAGGGTTTCTTGATTTACCTGAAGCAGATCTTGTTGGTGGCAGGGCACCTGATCAAAAACCTGAGTGGATTCCTACCTTGTTGGTAGAAGAGTGGACGTACCCAAGTTGTTTGGGGAACCACTATAAATTCCTTGTGTCGTATGGATTGCTTTATTTTAATTACTTGCATTTTGGCTGTGATTAGATCTTAACTAGGTTTGCTAGTTGTTGTTTAGGTTTCCAAGCCTTAACTGTAATTACAGTTGGCTGCCTTTTTGTGCACAACACTTGTGTTAGGCTTTAAGGTTTAATCTCAAATATCTATAACCTTCATTCCGCATTTAACTCCAAGGGAGTTGAGTAGAAAGTCAACTTTGCTAGTGCAATTTGTGATTACTCTATTCACCCCCCCTCTAGAGTAGTATCTATCCCTTCTCTTTCACGTTTGTTCCTATCCGCCAAAGACTTATTTTCTCGCAACAGGCGCTCATTTTCCTTGAGCAGCTCGCGCGTCATCCGATCCAGGAAGTGATTCGTGACGACAGTATCGGAGCTAGCCTGGGCTGCGACCAGGGGAAGGTCGGCAGGAGGGATATCCCGGATTTCATGGAGGTTTTGCTTCCCGTATAGTGCGGAAAGCGCCACATAGGCATGACGGGAAGTGCGCGGGTTTTTCCAGGAGGGAAGAGCTGTGGAAAGGCGGACAAATTTCTTCTTGTCATGCCAGTGGATCAGCGGATTGCCCCTCAGATCCCTCTTGTTTTTTCCGAAGCCCACCATGTCGAAACTACCGGACGAAGAGTAGTCCGCCACTGGATCTCCCTCTTCTCGCCTCTTTCTTGCGGTTTTATTTTTCCTTTCTCCCTGTGTAGGAGTTGTGCCAGCTGGAGTCAAGGGAAAATTGGCGGGTACCGACAACGTCGCTGCAAAGAAGAGCATCAAGTAACGAAATGATTGGCGAATAAACAAAAGGATCGCGATACTGACTCTATTGTCGGCTAATGGTATCTAGGCTGGGTAGCAACGGAATGTAATAGTCGACATCAAGCCTTGCCCCAGCAAGAAACTCGACAATGGCGGACTCCTCTATGTTTAGCGACACGCTCTTGAAATCAGTATTCGCGCGTACCTGCGGATAAGTATGCAGGAATCCTATGTCTCCCTCGAAGATAAGGTACCTCGAGGTCCAGTTGTGGATCTTGTTCTGAAGACCCGCAACTTTCATCCCCCGGCAATAAAAGTAGATCACGCCCTTGAATTGTTGATCCTTTGACGGCGTAATTGCGCGGACAGAGAATATCTTCCTGAAGATTTTCAGGGAGAACTGGATCTTCTCACAATGCATGCAGGCGAGATAAGCGTAAATGGCCGCTATGGTATTCGGCGCGAGTTGGCGAGGAACCACCCCATAATGCTCAAAGATCTCAGCGACCTCCGAGAGCAAGAGGAACTTGAATCCGCATTCAAAGTGATCGACAGGCACTGCGATCTGTGAAGCGGTGGAAAAATTCATTCGCTCGTCGTCCTCCGGAAGTCGCGCAAGGACTGGCAAGCCTGCCATATGCCTTTCCCTAAAAACCTCTAGATCCGCTACAGTCTGCCTACTCCTCTTATGGTCGGCGGAATGAAACGCGGCTGCAGCATTTGCACGGGCGGACACCATTTTTCCAGGCCACAGGGTTTTTCGATCCAGCTGTTTCCGATAGAAACGAAACGAGAACGTATATATATAGCAAAAGCTCGACAAGACAGGTAGCATTGACTTCACGCGGATTAAACCGTAATCCGCGCAGTTCGTTCCATCCTAAATTAGTGCGGGTTGAACCCTCATCCGCAGCATAAGGCAAAATGGCATTCCAGCACATGGGAAAAGTTCATACGCATCAAATTCCCAAAAAACAATCATCCAGCAAAAAAGCACACAGCATGACATAACAATAGCTAACAACATACAGTGTTCCATATTATACAGAAATTATCGATGTCCGCATCGTTAAGGAATAATAATAATAATAATTTATCAGTGTTCAGCGGCGCGGAGAGCAGGCCGCTCTTCGTCCGCTACGCCAAAGTATGCGGCCTGGTCGCTACCTCGAAGAAAATCCCTGTACATTTGCTGGACTAGATGGTGCATGTTGATGAACGTCCAGTGCAGGCGTGCGGAGTCCCTCGCAACTCGGCTAAACTGGATCATGTGTTCGCCCGCTGGCCTCTGGTTCATATCCGCCACAGGTTCCCCGCTCACGGCCAGGGTCGATCCTTCCTCGGAGCGGGCTGAGTCTGCTGCGGACGGGTGTCGACGACCACGGCAGATTGCTTCTTTCCTTCTCGCACTAGGGCCAGATACCTATTTCTGTAGTGTTGCGCATCCTCGCTTAGATTTTGCTTCTCTTTCTTCAGCCCCTCCACCGCGGCCGAGATGCTAGCGACCTGGCTCTCCAGCACTTTCTCTCTTTCTATTCGTCTCTGAGCGTCAGCTCGCACTTCCCTTAACTCTTCTTCATATTTCTTCGCTAAGGAAATGTATTCCTCCAGGGCGGACTGGACCACAGGTTTAGGCTCTGCAGGAGCGTCTGCTGGTACGGATACAGGAGCATCCACGGATAACGGTGCGATCTCGCCCACTTCAACGGAATCCAGCGGTGAGTTTCGAACTGCAACACAAGATGCAAAGTTAAGTTGTCTCCAGGGCGCGATAAACTCAGAGAAAAGATGGAAGAAAATTCACTTTTCATAATCATTGCGGCGATCTGGCGACTATCTACTACAGGCCGCCGTACTCGTTCGGGATCAAAAGCCACCAAGTGTTGTTTCCATCTTTTGTGAACAATCGCTTTCTTTTCCGCCATGGATCTACTGGAAGACACTATGTCTTCAGTCTCGATGATAATTTTTACCGGCTTCGACTTTCGTACCGGAGACTTATACATCCATCTCTTTTGGAAACGCGGTGGCGACTTACCTATCCACACCCCCTCGGCTGCCATCCGCAGATCCTCATCCCGCCTGTCCGCCTCCAGCCGTTCAGAAACCGCCTCAACCTTCGCTTGCATGATGGAAAGCTGCTCCTTCGCCTTCTCCCTCTTATTATCCGCAGTAGAAGGGCCGGGTTCGGCAACCTTCTCGCCTATTATCGCCACGGCAGACTGCAATACTTCAAGCAGAGACTGATTAATATCAGCAAGCCGCTCATTGTCGATAGAGTCAAGTATTTCTGTGGTAGACAGACTGACCGTAGACAAGGAATCACTGCCCGGGATGGAAACATTCAGCTTGACTAAGCTTATGTATGGGACCTCCTTTTCCCACGGTCAGTATTGCAAGCTCGCTGCGCCTGTTCGTACGAAGACATTCTTTTCTTTCTGAGTTCGCAAACACTTTTCAACTCGTTCAGAAACAGAGGATTTGTCTCTCTTCCTCTTCTTTTTCTCGGGAGTCTTCTCCAAGGCCGGCATGTTCTGCTCCGAGTCCGGCAGTTTTGCGCGGACAACGCCTTGATTAGTGCCGATTGTATCCAAGGAGGTTGCCAGAGTTGCGGCTTGATTCCCGGCCAGCTCCTCTATCAGTTCTTCTGCTGCGCCTGTTCGTTTCTCGGTATCCGGATTTACAGTCCGTACTTCCTCAGAATCCAGCTGACAGATCTCCGGCGAAGAAACCTCCTTTCCGCCGTCTAGTTGCAGCATGAAGTTTCCAGACGCGGAGGCGACTATCGCCATTCCGCCAGATCCCGCGGGGGCCTTGTCTGATTGCTGCGGCTGAGAAGTCGTGACCGCGCCCTGAGAAGCTGCCTTCAAGGGATCCGTTTCCTTGCTCTTTACGGACGTTCAATCCTTCTGCGAACTCTCCTCGATATCATGAACATTCTTTTCCTCTCGTTGAACCACCTTCTTCACCCGCATCGCGGGCCCCTTGGATTTGTCGGCTTTAAGGAGATTGCCGAAAAAAGATCCAAACCTCGACATGCCGGATTCGAGGATGCAGACCGCAAGTGGTTAGTAGCGTCCCGTCGCGCAGATAATTTTTACAGAATGACATGCTCCCAGCCATATTTATAGCCCAAGAAGTGGTAGCATTGGTTGCGGACTCGGCGGTTAAAGGAACATTTCCGAAATTTCTCGAAATTTGAAAATGTGCGGGGATTATATTAACCCCAGAATCCGCAAAACGTTCGATGTATTCATTGGGCATCTCAAGCCGTGGACTCCGATTCTCAGTCCGCTCAGGTCGCCCAGATACCCCAAATGCAAACTCCAATACTCAGTCTGCCCAGACCGCTCCTCAAAGAATTCAAGATCGCTCATTCGCCAGCTCGGAAGCCCAGTCCGCCTAGGTCGCGTCACTCCAGGGAGATGGCGCTCCGGATGGCCAGGAATTGCTCCAGCTCGCAAGCCCAGTCCGCATATCTCGCGCGGACTTCTTGTTCTTTTCTTTTTGATTCCCGTCACCGCTGTCCGGTTCTCTTGTACCCCGGGCAGCCGGTTATCTTAGCCCTGCCCGTTTGGGCAGGCCCCCAAGCCTATAAATAGGGGGAAGTGGTGCACCCAAGGCACGCTGACTCGAATCCAAGAGCCTACTTGTTGAAGGCTGCAGACTCGGATCTCGAGCTTTGCGGACTCCGGCTTGCTTCTCGCACAACTTCCTTTCCACCTTTTGTAACCCGCCATTTGTAATCAAAATTAAGCCCGTCGCAAGAGTGGCATTCAGGCCGCGACGGGAGAAGTCTGGTGTCGCCGTAGCTCGCGGCTTCTCTGCTCTTTTCTCTTACCCGCTTAGTAGACTACTATTTGCAGTTTGCTTTTTCTTCTTTCCACAGTGCTCGAATGGTTAGCTGGTGGTGCCCGAGTCCGTCGCATTTCGAGCGTCAACACTCGCATTATATTTTATATTTACCTTTTTTGACATCTCTAAAGAGAATAGTAGGTGTTCAGAGTTAATTTCAGGTATTCATGTTATATTTTAAATTTACCTACTTTTTACATCTCTTTGGTAGAGATTAGCAGGTGTTCGTGAGTTCACTTCTAGTAGTCGTGTTATATTTTAAATTTACCTGCTTTTGACTTCTCTTTTGTAAAGATTTGAAGGTTTTCACGTGTTCACTTCAGGTACTCACGTTTTATTTTAAATTTACCTGTCTTTGACTTCTCTATTATAGAGATTAGCAGGTATTCACGAGTTCACTTTAGGTACTCGTGTTATATTTTAATTTCTTCTTTATAGAGATTAGTAGGTGTTCGTGAGTTAACTTATGGTACTCGTGTTATAATTTAATTTTACCTTCTTTTGACATCTTCTTTACAGAGATAAGCAAGTGTTCGTGAGTTCACTTCAGGTACTTGCGTTATATTTTAATTTTACCTACTATTGACTTCGCTTTTATAGAGATTAAAAGATTTTCACGAGTTCAATTCGGGTACTCGGGTTATATTATAAATTTACCTATTTTTGATTTCTTTGTTGTAAAGTTTAGAAGTTGTTCACGAGTTCACTTCAGGTACTCACATTATATTTTAAATTTACCTACTTTTGACTACACATTTGTAGAAATTAACAGGTGTTCACGAGTTTACTTTAGGTACTCGAATTATATTTTAAATTTACCTACTCTTTTGTATAGATTAGCACGTGTTTGTTAGTTCACTTCAGATATTCGCATTATATTTGAAATTTTCCTACTTTTTACTTTTCTTTTTTAGAGATTACCAGGTGTTACCGATAATCCTTGAACACCCGGTTCATCAAATCCATGAAGGTTGATGGTGCGTTGGTCAAAACAAACTACATCACCAAGAACTCAAAGTGTCCATGCCTCGATCTAAACGCAGTCCGTGGAATATCTGCCTCACGGATCCTGAGCTGATGATAGCCAGAACGAAGATCGATCTTGGAGAACACCGTGCTACCGCGCAACTTGTCAAATAAATCATCGATCCTCGGTAGAGGGTACCTGTTCTTAATGGTGACTTTGTTAAACTCCATATAGTCGATGCAAAGCCGCATCGACCCATCTTTCTTCTTCACAGTTAACATAAGCTACTTGTGTTATATTTAAAATTTGCCTTCTTTTGGCATGTCCTTTATTGAGATTAGCTGGAGATAGCGAGTTCACTTCAGGTACTCGCATTATATTTTTAATTTACCTTCTTTAGACTTCTCTTTTGAAGAGATTAGAAGGTTTTCACTAGTTCACTTCATGTACTCGTGTTATATTTTAAATTTACTTATTTTTGACTTCTCTGTTGTAGAGATTAATCGGTGTTCACGAGTTCACTTCAGGTACTCGCGTTGTATTTTATATTTACCAACTTTTGACTTCTCTTTTGCACATATTTGTAGGTCCGCCAAATGGATAGAGGTGAAGGCGTTGGCCAAGGTGACCTCACAGATCATTCGAAATTTTGTATGGGGGAAATCATCTATAGGCATGGGATGCCCCAAGCCATCATCACTGACAATGGACTGCAGTTCGCTAGCAACGAATTCATCAAATTCTGTGGAGAGCTCGGGATTGACCTTAGGCTTGCCTCTGTCCATCACCCAAGAAGCAATGGGCAGGTGGAAGCGGCCAACAAGGTTATCGTGAACCTCCTGAAAAAGAAGGTTGAAATTTTGAAAGGGAGTTGGGTGGAGCAGCTCCCCTCCATTCTTTGGGCCCTGAGGACTACCCCCAATACTGCCACAGGAGAGACACCCTTCAAACTATCTCATGGAAGCGAGGCGGTGCTCCCCATCGAACTCGAGTTCCGTACTCCAAGGGTCGCTGAGGCGGAAGCTGGAAGAGAGGAGTGGAGAGTTGAAAATGAGGAAAAACAGCAGCTCTCCTTGGACCTGATAGAAGAATTGCGCGACCTATCAGCAGTTCGGCAAGCGGAAGTCAAGCGGAGGATGGCTAAGTATTTTGACTTGGTCCTAAAGAAGGTAGACGCAGCGGGAAGATCGGCTGCCGTGGGCAAGCTCCATCCAAACTTGGAGGGGCCATACATCATAAAAGAGGCACTAAGATCGGGAGGGTACCACCTCCAAAATGTGGAGGGAGAGACCTTGAGCCACACCTAGAGCGGTGACGACCTGAAACGCTTCTATCCCTGAATATTTATATGTGCTTCCTTTTTTCAATACAATTTGTTCCATTCTTTTGAGCCCTTTTTGCTTGATAATTGTAACGATGACATAAGGTTTTACGGAACTTTCATAGCATAATATCATAAGCCCTCAAGAGATGTTCTAAGTCTTCTCACTCTGGGGTTAGGTCTCAATTCTCCCACTGTCAGCCTCCCTCCAAGCTGGCAGGGCAGGGGTCTCGATGGACGTTGTTATGACCCTGGGGCTGAGCCCAGAGGATGTTCAACACCCACCCTCAGGCTCCAATCTAGCTGACTGGCCTGGTTGTAGCACCCGGGAGAGGCAAATTATTCTAAGTCTTCTCGCCCTGGGGTTAGGTCTCGATTCTCCCGCTATCAGGCTCCCTCCAAGCTAGCAGGGTAGGAGTCTCGATGGACATCGTTATGACCCTGGGGCTGAGCCCAGAGGATGTTCAACACCCTCCCTTAGGCTCCCATCTATCTGACCGGCCTGGTTGTAGCACCCGGGAGAGGAAAATGATTCTAAGTCTACTCGCTCTTGGGTTAGGTCTCGATTCTCCCGCTGTCAGGCTCCCTCCAAGCTGGCAGGGCAGGGATCTTGATGGACGTCATTATGACCCTGGGGCTGAGCTCGGAGGATGTTCAACACCCGCCCTCAGGCTCCCATCTAACTGACTGGCCTGGTGGTAGCACCCAGGAGAGGCAAATGATTCTAAATCTTCTCGCTCTGGGGTTAGGTCTCGATTCTCCTGCTGTCAAGATCCCTCCAAGATGACAGGGTAAGGGTCTCGATGGACGTTGTTACGACCCGGGGGCTGGACCTGGAAGTTGACACAAGGAAAGCATGTACAAGCAAACCCGCCAGTCAGAAAGGCGAGCTCAAGTGGCCCTGTCACCTTATTTTTCTGTTAAGGGATTTTTGATCCCACCTCTGGTTGAGAGAAGAGTGCACCTCCCAGGCAAGCCCATTCTCGCAAAGGTCCGCTCGAAAAAGGGTACTTCTCGGTATTTTAGGCGGGCACCGGTGGCGGCCTGACCCCATACGCGTTTCCTTGTCAATTTTGAACAAAGGAGAGCGAGATGCGGCTCGCAGGCAAGCGGATTGTTCGCGAGTCTGGCCGCGTCCGACGCTCAGGGTCCCTCGGCGAGCGCGAATCCTAACTCACGTGTATTCTAGCGTCGAAGGTAAAAAGAAGATAGAATTTTTTTATCATTATAGTTTCAAAAGGGGGGGCTCGCCTCGACGAGATTACAAAAGGGGGGGGGGACAGATTGCACAAAAAATGCAGAAAGTGGGGGAGGAGATCCAATCAGCTCTCGCCCTCCTCCCCCAAATGATGGTCCTCCTCCTCGCCTCCGAGCAGCGTCTCCTTGTCCTTCGCCTCATCGAAAAGGGATCAAAAGCTTTCCTCTTTCCCGCTAGGCGTAGACGACAGAAATAGGCTTGGCAGAAGGTCTCAGACCGCCACTCCCTCGCAGCCCTCCGCCAAGATCCCCGATCCCCTCATGGCGCCTAGGAGGCATTCGTCAGACTCGATCGAGTTGACTCATAGTTGCTCCATGACCTCCCCCTCGCAAAAAACCCGAGGCCGCTTATAGGGAAAAGGTGGCTTGGCACGGTTCGGGGGGAAAAGGGCTTCCATCAGCCCACGGACAACGCTTTGGAGACCCCAGTTCTGCTCCTTCAGTACCTCCACCTCAACCGCTGACCGAGCAGCAAGAGCTCCCTGCTCGGTAATATGAGTCTCCTGCTCACGCGAACTGGCCTCCTGATCAGCGAGGCGGACCCGAAGCTGGGCGACCTCTCCCTCTAGCTCACTGGGGCGGGCTTGCAGCACCCTGGCAGACTCGGCATCCTAAAGACAAAGAGGTCAGATTCTTGGTGAAATGTTTTTCTAAGTTAAAATGAGAGTTGGTCAATTCTTACCAGCCCGCCTGAGGCTTCGTTGAGTAAGTTCTCGGCAATGCCAAACCGCCACTCCGTGTCGGAAGCTCTCTCCGTCGCCAGGTCACGCTCCTGCTCGGCTTTTACAGGACCTGGCTCAGCCAAACGCTGCGACGAAGCATCATGTGATTGAGTTCGAAGGCCCGCAGATGGGCCTGTAGACCCACGTGGCCTATCTGGCGAGGGGCCATGTTTTTGTAGGCCTCGGCGCCATCCCGGCCATACAGACCGAAACTGAGGGCGAACGCGTGGCCTGTAGGAGGCCGACGAGCTCCCTAGGAGGGGGTGCGGGTAGAGAAGGAGACTCGGTGGGACCCCTCATCCCAGCTCAGCATCGGCTCGCCGGCCGTGTCCTTTCTTCTTCCCCCCTTGCCGAAGTGGGGGTTGTCCTTTGGAATGCCTGGATCGCAGGGAACAACCTCCTCCACAGAGGGAGGGGTGGAGGACCCACTCTTCTTCTCGCGGGGGGACGGCGCCTCCTTCAGTGGGCTCGTCGGGGCTTCGTTAGAAAAAAATCCGGCGAGCTCATAAATCTGATAGGCGACGAGGGTTGTTGCGGCTGGCCTCGCGAGATCACCCTCACCTCTTTCTGCTTAAGGGTCGAGGGACGGTGGAGAGAGCTCGGCCCCACGAGCTCCAGCCGCCTCTTGCTTGAAGGCTTGCCTCTCGCCTTCTCTTCTTGGCATGCCTCGGCCGCAGCCCGAGCTCGCTCAATCGGGTCTGAGAATACTCCCGAGTCAGCGAAGGGAGTGTTCACCTGGACCAATCACTCCTCTGTAAAAAAATACTTAGCCGAAGAAAAGGGTTTTTGACCGACCATGCCGAGTATGACGAAAAGAAAGTAGGCGAGACATACCTTCACCGGGAAGGACAGGCGGCAGGGATCCGAGGACACGTCGGAGGAAGGAGACTTTAAAGTCCTTGTAAAGGAAGGACTTGTGAAGCTCGGCATCGTTGCCGGACACGGACGGTGGGCGGTACACCTCCTCGCTTTTCTGCAGGGGCCAGAAGGGAATGTTGTCGAGGTCACCCCGGATGAAGACAATCTTAGACATCCAGTTATGGTTCTTATTGGCGACCTCACGGATTTTTATGGAAGAGCCGCCGAAGAAGGCGACCCCGTCAGTGTTGGCCATATAAGAGAAGAGTTTGCGGAAGACGTTCAGATTAAACTCAATTCGCTCTCGGCGGAGGTAGCATGCGAATCCAACTACCATAGCAATGGCATTGGGGTTGAGCTGCGCAAGCACGGCGCCATAATACTTAAGGACCTGGCAGACCACAGGCCAGAGCGGCAGGGGCAACCCCACCTTGAAATGCGAGATGGGGAAGGCAAGCTCATCCTCAAAAAAGGAGTTTTTGGACTCATGCTCCGCCGGGAGGCGGGCCATGAAGCCGGCGGGAATATAGTCCGCCATGAACTCGGCGAGCTCGTCTGCCGTGGTATTGCCCTCGAAGAAGTAATGGTCGACAAAGTTCTTGGCGGACTTGACGCGACCATCGGAATCAAGGTGTCCTTTTCCCATACTCACCGAGGGAAGGAAAGCACGCGAGCAGAAGAAAAGGGAAGCAAGGAGGGGAAAAGATAAGAAGGCAATAAAGGTGTAGCCAGGGGGTAGGTGGGGATCCCTATTTATAGAAAAAGAAGAGGAGAACCGGAGCCGACCGACCAGCCCGGCTCGCTTACTTCGTCTCGCCACTCTCTGCTCGCCGACCTCGGCGAGCCTAGGATGAGGAATTCGAAAAGGCACGCGCCGTTGCATATTCAAAAGAAATAAAACACGCTCGCATACCGAAAAATTATACAATTTATTAGCATAAAGGAAGCAAATTGTCCAGAACAAGAAAAATTAAAAGCACATGCACGGACCAGGCAACAGCAGGGGCAAGTACCGGTCGGCTCGTAAGGGAGCCATCCTTAATTACCCCATTCTCACCGGCCTGATGTCGTCGGCCGCTGCGCGATGAGTTGACGAAGCTGCCCCAGGTTCTTGTTCACCACTCGCAAGTTCTCATCGATCTCATCTAAAAGTATGGAGGAAGACGTTACCGCATATGCTGAGCTGACCCTCGCCTCACCCGCGAGCTGCGCGCAGTCCTCCTACAGCCTGAAATTATCTTTCTTCAACTTGTGGAGCTCGCGCACTAACTTTTTAAGGACCAGTTGGCTTCGCCTCGACCATTTGGGACTATCCATCTCCGAGTCCAGGAAAATGTCTAAGGCACGCAGCGTTGGAAGAGGCGAGTAGCCATCCCGTTCGACTGAATCATCAGCCCTAGATCGGCTAGGAAGGCCTGCGCGAGATAGTCAGGATAATGTGTAGGAGGCGCGAGCGTCGTTGAAATCAGACGCAATTTTAGGGGATCAAAGACCTACCTTCAGAATCTCGGTGGGAATCGGGAGCGGATGAGTGCTCGGCATCTTCCCCGATAGTTGCGGGAGTAGAAGAGGGTTATCGCGAAGGGGTGCGATCCGACGATCCCTGCTTCCATGAGTCCAGTTCCATGGTCTCGGTGGCAGGGAGCGAGTCTTGCGGACATGGGTCAGGGGATGGCTCAGGCGCATTGACAGGAAGATTCTCGACCCTCGGTGTTGAGATCTCGCCACCATGGTCTTTCTCGGTGGTGAGGTCCACAAAGTCTCTACCATCGGGGGCTAGAGCTAGACGGTCGGAGCCGGAACCATTAACCAGGGTGCTCTTCAAGTCAGCGAAGATGTGCTCGGCCTTGGGAGGAAAAGGCCTCCCCCTCTTGACCGAGCCTAATTCAGTGAAGCGGCGAGCTGGGACATTCAGATTGGTCAGGGCCGCAACACGAAGGGCGGTCTCCTCGCTGGATTTCGCGAGTCGCTCCATGACCTCTTTGGGGAGCGGCATCTCAGCAGGGTTTAAGTAAGGGGAAGGGTAGAGGTCAGCCGGGTACGCTGGGAATGTATATATTGCCATCGGTGGGACCCACCAAGAGATTCCTTTTGGCTCCTATCGCACTCGCAGGATCCTAGAGGGTTGGATGTTTCTTTCCGAGTTTGTGCCAACCTCGCAAAGAGCGGGGATTATGTACAACCCCGTATCCAGTGAGTGGGCATACAGGAGCCAAACCGGCCGGCTCAGACTGCCCCAGAGCCCCGGGCGAGTTCAACGGAGCATGTTGAGCCCAGCGTGCCGAGTACGGGCTCATCAATCGTCGGGCCAAGCTTGGAGTTCGTTGAGCTGATCCCAACGAAAGGAAGTCAATGGAACGGGCGAGAAGATCCGGCCGAGTACGTGCGCGCCCGGAGCCAAGGGGAGGGCGAGTGCCAGTACGCCCGTCACCTGCAAGCAGAGGATTCAGAGCCAACTCGCTCAGGCCGAAGGTGAGGCGAGCCAGGCCTGTGGCGCTGGAAGAGGCAAGCTCACTCAACGCCTTCTCCTGTGGCGTTGAGTGAGACGAGCCAGGCCCGTGTCATTGAGTGGGTCGAGCGCCCTCACCATCTTTTACCTCGGCGTGGGCTAAAGCCTTCCCGCTCCAGTACTCGCCGCCCTTGCTGAGTGGACGCTATCTCAAGGCCAGCTCGCCCCTCAACTGTGGTGTGTTTTTACCATGTTACCCCCTTTGGACTGCTTATAGTCCTCGAAAACAGTGAAGGTTAGATATTTGCAGACCGTCTTTTCCTATAAATAAGACCCAAGGGGTACCTCAGAAGAACACATTTTCCTGTGTCTGGTCTTCTAGCGCTTTTTGAGGTACCTAAGCTTCAGCACTTGGCTAAGGAGGGGAAACGCTCTAAGATCTTCCGGGTGTGTGGTGGGACCTCCGTGCTGGAGCCTTGGGTCTGTCCCCCGTTCTTTTCCTTAGTCATTTGGGCTCGTGGGGGGAGAAGTAAGTGTGGGATCACCCCTTCCCCAAGGGTCGAACTCCTCAGGGACCGATTTTTCGGTTTCAACAGTTTATATCCCCGGTTGAGCCTGCATCTAGATCCGGAAATGAGTAGTACGGAATAAGCATGCTGTGTGAAGCCCATCCAGACGATTAGTCATGATTGCTAATGTTGCATATTGCGAACCGGAAAAGACTCCATGTATAAATGTGTAGGTTGTGAAGTCGATGGGTTGTGCCTGTGAAGGGTAGTAACAGGAAGTACTGGAGTGGAATTCCAGGAAAATACCCGCGTGAATCTTGGGATGTATGCCATGTTTGGGTGAGTCTAGGTGCAGAAAGTGAGTTCTGCTGAACCCGCCAAGCGATCGCGAGGATCGTTGGAATTATCTCCCCTTTTTGGATTGTGAAGCCAGTCCTTGGTTGACAGTGTGGCTATTGTGAGCTGCGAGCTCTTAAAAAGGCTTCGTGCCGAACAAGAAAGGTGAAACCGACCCATGCCTATAAATTGGCCATGAGTACTTTGGTATTCGATGTTGGCATGGCGACTTGAGCAACGAGGGGGTGGCTGATCTATACCTACATTATGTCCGTCTGACTGGTAGACCTGGTTATTGGTCTCGTTGGAGCACATAATGAGAGTCTTAGGCCTGCGCGCCCTTAAAACTAATTGCTCAATACCGTTGGTTTTCGGACCGTAAACGGTGGTGGGACCCTGGTTCACCGGTACACCAAGAATGTGCCCACAGTATGATGAGTCCCCATTTCATATCTATTTCCGGACTCATCTGGGCTCGTTTTCGTGTCTTTGCACTATCATTTAGCGCCATTAGCACTCCTTTTGGTTCGCTATGTCATTACACGTCTTGTGCACTCTATTAGCCTATTCTTGTGCGTGTGTGTATTTTCCTCATGTGATGCATTTTGTATATTTCTGTGACTGCCATGATCGACAGCGCGTGCAGTTTTCCTGCAGGTTCGGGGATCGTGCGGGCGTCCGGCATAGGACTTTCACCATTTTTGGCAAAGGAGTCAATGGTCGTGCGTTTTTACCCACGCACGACCATCGACCTCTTTGGCACACGACCATCGGTCGTGCGCAGCCTGAGCTCTCATTTCATTGTCCTGTCCCGCCATATCGCACGATCACCAGCCATACCGCGCACGATCACTGCTCGTGCGCTGCCGGTCGTGCGCAGTAATGCCATCGTTTTCCACTTTTCTGTCCCATATCGCACGATCACCACCCTTGCCGCGCACGATCACTGATCGTGCGCTGCTGATCGTGCGCATGCTGAAATTTCCTGGTGCAGGTTCTACAGGTTGTTGCCGCACGGGCGCTAACATTGTTCGCGCACGACCATTAGTTGTGCGCCTGTGGTCGTGCGTGCTATTTAATCATGCTTCTATAAATTGGCCTGCTCCGCGAATTAGGGAAAGGGGACCTTGATCGAACTTGGCTGCCACTTCGCCCTTCCGCATTTCTGACGCTCCATCCATCTCCACCTTCATCCCTACTATCGGGAGGTGATTTCCGGCGATTCTAAAGCATTCTACATCCTCCGGTGACCCTCCCGGCCATTAACGACCTCTTCTCTGAGCTTTCTACCGAAGAAGAAGATGACGGAGACGACCTAGAGAACGGACTCAAAGGCCCTCGAGGTGATAGCTCGTCGATACCGGAAGCCTCCTCGGACTGCGCGTGGAAGCGGATTGACAACCCGCACCTCCGGCCAACAACTGCGGTGGATCTTCACCCTCTTGGTTTACTCTTCCTCTACCTTCCTTGTAGTGTATGAATGACTCAAGCTTGTTATGAACATCGAATTTCTAGTTATTTGTAATTGGATTTTTTGTTGTTTAAACTTGTTTGTGGGATTTGTGTTGTGATGCGCCTCGCCCCATCTCACTCCCACCGTTCCACTTGATTGCACTCTGCACTCAACACCTCACCCACTGGCTCACCGTCCACTCGCCCTACCGAAGTACGGCATAGCGGCTGATACACCCATCTCGCCTTGCGAAGCGGTGAATGCGACCCGCATAGTTAGCTTTAATTTCTTTGTTTGTAAGAACACAAACCTCAAAGCCCCTTTTGTTTCTTCTTTCATTTTACTAACTCTATTAGCAATAATTTCGGATTGTTCGTCGTTCCACGCCAACTGCATTCCTCAAGAGACCGACACTCGGGGATCCATTCCCAAACTTTATTACTTGTGCGACCGGTGCGCTTGCCGTATTTACACGCATCAAGTTTTTGGCGCCGTTGCCGGGGAATGCAATTGTAGAACGACCATGATGTTTGAAACTATTGTTGTAAGAGTTAGAGCTTTTTGATCGCTGTTTCTCTGCTTTGTTGCCTCAGTGAATGCAAAGACGCGCTGCTAGAGATCTCGCAGTTTACGACCCCGAGATCGAACAAACTCTTCGTGCACAAAGGCGTGCCGCTGCCATCAATCTAGTCCCAATGGGGGACCAGCTGAACATTGATGCCGGGAATCGTGTCGGAGGAATCCTTCATGGTGACCGGAATGGTGATGAGAATGAAGTAAACCCGCCCCAGGTCCGCACCATGAGGGACTACACCACACCGACTGTTGGGAGCATTTACCCCGGTTTCGGACCGGCGATAACCAACAAACAGTTTGAGATCAAACCTGCTATCCTGAACATAATCCGGAACAATGCCCAGTTCTCCGGAATGGCCACTGAAGATGCCCATCTTCACTTGGCTGAATTTTCCGAAATCTGTGCCACGTTCCGCTATGCTGGAATCCCCGACGATACAGTCAAGCTCCGCCTTTTCCCCTTTTCCCTTAGGGACAAAGCCAAGACTTGGCTCCACTCTCTTCCGCCTGGTGCAGCCACCACCTGGGAGGCGTTGACAACAAAATTTTTAGCTAAGTTCCATCCGGTGGACCGGATAGTGAGCATGCGACGTGCAATTGCCAACTTTCGGCAAAATGATCAAGAAAGCCTTGTTGAGGTTTGGGAACGCTTCAACGAGTTGCTGAGGAAGTGTCCAAACCACGGATTCCAAACTTGGAATCTCGTCAAAAGCTTTTATTTTTCTATTGAACCACAACACAGGGCTATGATTGACGCCGCCTCTGGAGGGACTATAATGAATCTTGCGCCCGATGATGCATTAAGAATTTTGCAGGATACTGCCACCCACAGCGCATATTGGACTGCAGGGAGGAATATGCCACGTGGCACTAGCGGAGTTTTTGCTATGGAAGCATCCAGGCCCGCCGCTGCTGCTGCCCCAGTTATGGCAATCTCATGCCAGGGTTGTGGAGGTTCCGACCACCACAGCTTTGAATGTCATCAGGCGAGGTACATGCTGAAACTACCTTCTTTGATGAATCAGTTAA
Organism: Platanthera zijinensis; assembly: GCA_039513925.1. NCBI lineage: Eukaryota > Viridiplantae > Streptophyta > Magnoliopsida > Asparagales > Orchidaceae > Platanthera > Platanthera zijinensis. Next base: position 149,889,471 of record CM077093.1, read on the forward strand.
TTATATTGCGAACCAAAATAGAGGAGCACCTTATGGGAACACGTACAATCCGGGGGTGAGAAATCATCCAAATTTCTCTTGGAACCAAAATGTGCCAGGCCAACGATGGCAGCCGGGGCAGCATCAAAATGATGCGTACGCCTCTGGAAGCCAACCGCGGCCGCCTCTACCGAATTACCCCCAAGGGCCCCCTGTAACAAAAACAAACTCTTTAGCGGAAATGTTCGAAAAGTTTGTTGAGGTCTCCCAGACTAATATGACAAACCAAGCGGCCTCAATGCGTAAGCTAGAGGCACAATTGGGCCAACTGGCCCAAATGGTCTCTAAGCGGACCCAAGGCACGCTACCGAGCAACACCGAAAAAAACCCCTGTGAGCAAGGAAAAAGCCTTGGGGAAGAAAATAAAGATAAGACTCATGAGCTCGTTGTGGATTGTAAAATTAATAATGTTGAAACTACCGCTTTGTGCGATTCCGGAGCATCTAGCAATATCCTCGCCATGCAGGATGTTGCGAGGATGAACCTGCATATTAATCCAGCAATCCGGAAGTCGCTAGTTTTAGCTAATGGTATTTTGGTTGACACCGAGGGAGGTGTGCAAGAAGTTGAAATCGAGGTTAATGGGAAGTGCATAATCACTGACTTCCAGGTATTGGGACCCAAGGAAAGTAATTCAATTCCTATATTGGGGGTTCCATTCCTGAAGGCTAGCGGCGCATCTCTTGATTTTTCCAAGGGATGCGTAACTTGGCCGGTTGTTGCTTCAACCTTGGATGTCGCTTCTGCACATGACCCTCTTCTCCATAACGACAATTTTCATAGTACTGCAGATATTCAGATTGGATTGGAATTTGCCTTTGTGAGTGATGCTCAGATGAAGGAGATGATTAGGGAAGTACCTTCCGAGGAGGTGATCAAGAATGATGAGAAGGAGTTCAAGGAAGAGGCCAAATGCACCGATGCAAGGGCCACCTTCCCGTCTCATGTCACGTCGATTTTTGAACATAGCAAAACTAGTTTTATTCGGGAGAAATCCCTGGACAGTGAATTTTGTAATATTGTCTCAAACTCTGCTAAGCGATCAGTAGCTTGGGCTGATCCGGTTGCCGTTTTGGTGCCGGAAATGAAGCCGCCAACCGAAAAATTGGAACTCCCCATGGACCGCAACATTTGGAAATCTCCTACGGTTGAGAAGCTGAAAAAGGCTAAGCGTATACGCGATGAGCGTTATGCCGCCCTAAGGCGTGAGGAGGTGCACATTCAGAGTAAAGGGAAAGTCCTTTCTCCCAATGCAAAAAGGCACTCTGCTTTTCCCTCGTGCCCCACCGGAGATATTTATCACAAGTCCACGTTTAGCTGATTGCTCCGCCCTTTTCTTGATTATCGCTTATGCCTGTGCTTACTTATTTTCCTGCAACTCTTTTCGTTTTTATTTACTGCAAGAACAATCTATAAACTGCTAATAGAGGTATTTGGTCCACCTTAAGGACGGTAAACAAAAGGGCTATTCGGGAGACAACCCAAGCTTAGACCTCTGTGGTTCTTCTTCTTTTTGTGCTTTTTATTTCGCTTGCCTATTTTATTTTTTCTATTATTTGTTTTATTTGTTTGTTCAACCTAATTCGCAGGTACAGTATATTTTTGTGCGATCCAGCAACCTCCGCCTTCTGGTATGCTCCTTCTTTGGAGCATAGGTACCCTTTCTCCTCAGGCCTCTTTTTATTTTAGATGACTATTTTCATTTCTTCCTGTTTTCATGCAAGTCTGGGGGGGGAGAGCCGCTTATGCACTCCACGAGCACAATGATAGCATGCCAGTAGTTTTATTTTATATTTCATTATTGTAGAATCCTGCTGCACACACCTTACCACCCACACAAGCGTGCACTTGACCACGCACACGGCTCGAGTCAATGTTATCGTTTTGTGTCAATTTTAAAACAGCGGTGCTGACTTAGGATTTAATTTAGAGTAGTTCGAAACTCGTGCAGTGCTCCTAATCGAGTACTCTCGTGGTGTAGAAATTGTATAGATTTAATTTTTCTTTATACTTGCAAATTTATATATTTTTCTGCATTCGTAAATGATGTTTGCCCTACTCAAAATTGTGAATCCGGAGCAATCTGTCGGTAGCTTAGGAATGTGTGTAGGCGTCTCTAGCTTCGTATTGCTCGAGTCGGGAGGAAGGATCATTTTTCTCGGTGGCTAAGAACTTGCCCCAAGCTACTTTCGAAGCATTGGTGCATGGTTAGTCTAGCGTGAGAGTGATGTAGGCCATCATATTGGCCCGGTTGAGCTTTGTACCCTTCCTAACCTCGCCCTCGCTAGCCCCCTTGTGCCTACCCTTCCTTTTGATTCAGCTCCACCGTTATTTCACCAAAGCCTCTTAGCCTATCCTAGTCGCACACCCAAATAGAGCTTTCGTACTTCATATTTTCATTTTGGGTTGTGATGTGGTGTATTAATTGTGAAAAAGTGGAAGTGCGCACAAGTAAATCTGCTGAATTGTTCAAAATAAAGAGATGAAAAAGAAAAGAAAAGAAAGAAAAAAAAGAAGCGAAATTGAAAAGTGAAAATGAAATGTGAAAAGAAAAAAATTTTGATTGAAAATCTTGTTGAAAATGATTTTGATTTGGAGTAGGCGGTGCACACACCCATGTTGCAAAAGTTAAGTCTGGGGGTGTGGTGCACTCGCGTGTTTGGGGGTTTGCCAAGGGATTCTCTTAGGCGAGCTCATTTGGGTTAGGTGCTAAGCCATTCCTTTTATCATTGTTTACCTCACCGTAACCCAAGCCCCATCATTACCCGAAGTCCTACGGACTCACGCTAGAGTCAAACTAGTGCCGTGGAGAGAGTGTGAACGGGCAAGCATATGGTCCCCGACATTGGTGGATTCCTTTGGAGGTGATCACGAGCCCCGATCTTTGGCAATGTTTAGCCAAGCGACACGCCTATTTTCTTCCTACGCATGACCGAACGATTCTCCGGCATTCAATTTTTGAGTAGTGACAATATTTATTTACTTTTGTCGAAAGTTATAAATTTCTTAGTATAATTAGAAATTTCTTCTATTATATTTTCTATACGCTTGAGTCTTCGATTTCTCGTTCTACTTTAGATCGAAGTTACTTCATCAGCTAGCTATTTTAGAGTTCACGAGATGATTGTTTTCCCGGGACGTGCAAATGGTTAAGTCTGGGGGTGTGATGAGTCCCCATTTCATATCTATTTCCGGACTCATCTGGGCTCGTTTTCTTGTCTTTGCACTATCATTTAGCGCCATTAGCACTCTTTTTGGTTCGCTATGTCATTACACGTCTTGTGCACTCTTTTAGCCTATTCTTGTGCATGTGTGTATTTTCCTCATGTGATGCATTTTGTATATTTCTGTGACTGCCATGATCGACAGCGCATGCAGTTTTCCTGCAGGTTCGGGGATCGTGTGGGCGTCCGGCATAGGACTTTCACCATTTTTGGCAAAGGAGTCAATGGTCGTGCGTTTTTACCCACGCACGACCATCGACCTCTTTGGCGCACGACCATCGGTCGTGCGCAGCCTGAGCTCTCATTTCATTGTCCTGTCCCGCCATATCGCACGATCACCAGCCATACCGCGCACGATCACTGCTCGTGCGCTGCCGGTCGTGCGCAGTCATGCCATCATTTTCCACTTTTCTGTCCCATATCGCACGATCACCACCCTTGCCGCGCACGATCACTGATCGTGCGCTGCTGATCGTGCGCATGCTTAAATTTCCTGGTGCAGGTTCTACAGGCTGTTGCCGCACGGGCGCTGACATTGTTCACGCACGACCACTGGTCGTGCGCCTGTGGTCGTGCGCGCTATTTAATCATGCTTATATAAATTGGCCTGCTCCGCGAATTAGGGAAAGGGGACCTTGATCGAACTTGGACGCCACTTTGCCCTTCTGCATTTCAGACGCTCCATCCATCTCCACCTTCATCCCTACCATCGGGAGGTGATTTCCGGCGATTCTAAAGCATTCCACATCCTCCCGTGACCCTCCCGGCAATTAACGACCTCTTCTCCGAGCTTTCTACCGAAGAAGAAGATGACGGAGACGACCTAGAGAACGGACTCAAAGGCCCTCAAGGTGACAGCTCGTTGGTACCGGAAGCCTCCTCGGACTGCGCGTGGAAGCGGATTGACAACCCGCACCTCCGGCCAACAACCGCGGTGGATCTTCACCCTCTTGGTTTACTCTTCCTCTACCTTCCTTGTAGTGTATGAATGACTCAAGCTTGTTATGAACTTCAAATTTCTAGTTATTTGTAATTGGATATTTTGTTGTTTAAACTTGTTTGTGGGATTTGTGTTGTGATGCGCCTCGCCCCATCTCACTCCCACCGTTCCACTTGATTGCACTCCGCACTCAACAACTCACCCACTGGCTCACCGTCCACTCGCCCTACCGAAGTACGACATAGCGGCCGATACACCCATCTCGCCTTGCGAAGCGGTGAATGCGACCCGCATAATTAGCTTTAATTTCTTTGTTTGTAAGAACACAAACCTCAAAGCCCCTTTTGTTTCTTCTTTCATTTTACTAACTCTATTAGCAATAATTTCAGATTGTTCGTCGTTCCACGCCAACTGCATTCCTCAAGAAACCGACACTCGGGGATCCATTCCCCAACTTTATTACTTGTGCGACCGGTGCGCTTGCCGTATTTACACACATTAGAGTACACGGATCGTCGGGCCGTGTGGCTGACTATTGTAATGTATTTATTGTACGTCAGTGCACATCTTGTTGTGATATATATGTCGTGATTGCAATGCATGCAGGGAAGGAACCACTTCCCCGGGTAAGGTGTAGGGTCGTTATAATTGGTCAGCTGAATGCTGACCATTGCATTATTAATCACTCTTGGGGTGGATGCCCATATGCAGGAGCTGACGAGCTGAATTTGTTTGAGCGGGCTGAAGCCCTTACTGCTTCTTATAGGCCCTTGCAGGCCGTGCGAAGAATTGGATTTCATTTGTGGCCGGCCTGCGTGCCGATAAATGAAACAACATCTTGTAAAGAGAAATATGATGATGCAGGCTCACACGTTTGACAACGAATATATATACGGACTAGCATGAATACCTCTCCACAATCCAAATCCTATATTCGCACAATTGCTCTACGCGGCACCACATTAATTAATTCTATTAATTATATGCTAGAGTACGGGTAGACAAACTGATTAGGATCGAATAGAGACGATAGACCAATATTCTTTCCGGCTAAAAGGACCTACCCGGTCCTAACGAGCAGTGTTGTACGAAAAAAGATCTATCAAATAAAATACGATTTGGAAAAGGTAGATCTCTTTCAACAAAAGAAAATGAAGGTTTGCAAAACCCTTTCGAACTTAAATCAAATAAAGATGAACACAAAACGATCGAAGAAAAACCACGATGAATTAATGCTATCAAAATTCAACGCGAAGAATCTACCACCACAGGAATTAATCTAGGAAGAGAAACACACAATCGGTAGAAAGGATTCGTTACCCTATCGAAATGGATGATTCTAATTTCTCTACTTGGATCGTTCTTCAACGGCTCCGCCGGAGTCATGCCGGTTGGAGAGAAACTTGTCCGCCTTCGTCGCGTCATGTCGGAGTCACGCCGGTTGGAATCAACATAAAAATGACTTAATAATTATTAATAATTATTAATAAATTATTAATAATTATTAATAAATTGGTTTGCACCCTGGGCAGATATTATGGCGCCGCTCCACATGGTCATCACGGCGCCGCAAATCTTTATTTGAAGGCGGACAAAGTTCTTTGTAAGCGCGTTGTCACCGTCTTCAATATTTTGAGGGCCGTCGTCTCCATCAATCCTCTCCCGCTCAAAAGTACTCATCATAGATGATTTGGTCTGAAAGTACCGGTGCAGGAGAGTATTATCCCAAAGAAACACGTAGCGGTAAATAGCACCAATTGGAGAAGAGAGCACTTCAACCTAGAGTATCCGGTGATGCAAAACGGTGGTCCTAGAGATCCTCGGAAAAGCATTAGGCAATAAAGGATAACAAATTTCTACAGCAACAACCAACGTACCTCCAGTGAAGACCGATGAAGAGAGCGATCCAGGCATAAACACACTACCCAAACCATAAGAAAACAAAGTGGACCCAAACAGACAGGTTGATTATTCAAGTGGTGGATAAACATATAGCGTTAAATTAGAAACATTAAAAATAGGGGTAATACCCCAATCAGTGGAAAACTTCAAATGATATGTCATTAATATTAGAAAAAATCCAGTTTGCCAACTCGGCAACTCGCCAACTTTCTATAGTGCCCAAAGGCAACCGTTCAGGGACGAGACGCACCAAAACTAAATCGCCAAACATATAGTGAGACGCTCTTTTATGTAAGCTAGCATGAAATTGATAAGATTTATATGGTGTGGTTAGCGCTTCACTAATGTGCTTATATAAAATGTGATTATGATGAGCATGATCTGGTGCGAGTTTCGGCGATAAACTAGCAAGTAAATAATAAGACGCAACTTTAGTGATTAATTCTCTTAAAGTGTGCCTAAGTATCATACTATCCTGAGGAGTGAAACCATGGGCTACATGACTTACCCCAAATACAGAGGATAATGGGGGTTAAGTCCGGGTGTACAGGAGCCTTATAATCAAAGATGATTTTCATAGGCTTCAAATTTGCAGTCCTAATTTTATAATTAATATTTTCACGCTTGGCATGAAGATATGCCAAGGGAAACCGCTCATCATAAATACAAAAAGAGTTGGACGCTCCCGTATATGAAAAGATGTGCGAGCGATACAACTCAAGGGGCCTTACCTTGGTCACTAATGTGTGGGAAAAAGGGTCATCAAATGGCGATGGGTAAATATGTACGACCGGGTGTGGGATATAGGTATGTGAAGGAGACACTACATCCAGAGGCACAATTGCCAAAGAATCAGAAATGGACGATGAAAGTGAGGTTAAGATCTACCTTTACTCTAGAGGGGGGGTGAATAGAGTATTTTAAAATAATTTTGCAAATTAAAAACTAATTGGCAGTGGAAGACTTAATTTAATTATAGTGTATTGTGCTTGCAGTAAACAAAATAAAGTAAAGCAAGATATAAAAACACAGCACACAGCAACCAATATACAAGCAAACCAGATTACACAAGGAGCTATAGTGGTTCCCCAATCAACCTGGGTACATCCACTCTTCTACCACCCTAGGTAGGAATCCACTACAGGATGAGTTGATAAGGTGTCCTAGGCACCAATGAGCATTTGATAAGGTGCTCAAAAACCAAACCATATTTTTTGATTAGGTGTCTTGCCACCACTGAGTTTTGACAAGGTCTCAGGAACCAAACACAAAACTTTTGAAGGGAGTTCTGTATAACCCTTTTACAGCAAAAGAAAATGAAAAGAGTGAAGGAGTTCTTCTCTGTCAACAATAAAAGAGAAGACTAGTGGACTTGTTGTTGTCAAAGCTCCCCCTAAGATTAATAGAGGTCAGGAGAAGAAACTTTGCACAGGGTGATAGGCCTTCAGTAAGTTGAGATCTCCAACAATAGATAATTTCAGCATAAGCTAAAATGTGTTGTGTCTGGAGTCTTTGATTGATGAAGCCTGGAAAACTTGAATCAGAGAAGAGATCTAAAAGAGTAGAAGGGATTCTTCTCTATGTGTTGATCTCCTTCTCTGTTCTATATGCTTGTGTTCTGTAAAAACTCTAACTGTATAATCCTGTAGAATTCTTTTGAGAGATGTTCTTCTCCTTTTTTATCTGTCTCTATTGTCTGTAATGATATTATGAAATCCAATCTCCTAGATAGCCATTAGCCAGTCATAAATAACTTCCTTCATTGATAGTTGTCTCTTGAGGAAAGTCCTAAGAAACATTCCCTTTCAGTCTCCTGGAAACTTGCTCTAGATTGATTGAAACAGCTACAAAATATTCTGCATTAAATGCTGAATATGGAAGATATTTGAATTCCATAAAATACTGATTTGAAATCCTGAAATCGTCGATCTCTCAGGAAAATCGATGATCTGAGCTCGACTAGCGTCGATCAGTGCTCAGAGATCTGGATTTTGACTTGAGATAGAAATCGTCGATCTGAGCTCGGAGATCGTCGAACCGAGTTCAACGCCTCGTCGACCTGAGCTCAGAGATAGTCGAACTGAGTTCAACTTCTCGTCGATCTGCGCTCGACGATAATTACTTTGGTCTTCTTCACTTGTAGTCTGAACTAGGAGGTCTTGGGGGCAGCTTTCAAACCTAAGTTCTAAGCCTTAGACCTATTCTAGTTGACCTTTAAAACTATACAATGAGGTGAAGACACAATCCTATGAACATAGTGATCCTTACCAAAATCAGTAATAGGATGTTCCAACAATCTCCCCCTATTTGAGTTAGGATTACTATTTACATGATTTATAGGAATTTTAAAAGCATACAAGCAGAAATCAATACAACATTATAGAAATGTAAACAACAGCATTGCAAAAGAATATGTATAATCACACAGCAAATTTGTTCAGAGTGAGATATATGTAGTTCAGCTTACACTATCAGTCCTTTTCCTTGCCCTTTTTGAAAAGAATTTCTCTATTGGGGTTTTCATCTTCTCTCTTAGATCTTCTATCATCAGCAGCACTAAGAAAAGTTTGAGATTTGGCTCTGGGAACAATTGCCTCTGGGTGCAATTCCATGTACCTTTCTGGATCAAAGAATTTTCTAGAAGAATACCTTTCAAGCTCTTGCTTTCTCTGTTCAGAAAATGTTGAAATGTTTGAAGTGTATTTCCCTTGTTCTCTTGCTTTCCTCATCTGGTCTAAAGAAGCTAGCTCCTTCCTCCTGACTGTCCAAGAAACTGGATTGTTCTCTGGATATACAAATGGAACAGGAGGCCAATATCTATTAATAGTGTCAGAAGGAGGAACTTTTGAGGGAACACTTTCTTTGAGCTTATAATGGAATGGACCAGTAGTTGAATCAGTTGGGCCTTGTCCTTCTCTTTGATAAGATTGCTGTCTGGACTATCCTCTTGAATACACTCTATAATCTCTTTGATTTCCTCTATATTGACCTCTTCTTGACTGGTAACCTCTTTACTGATGTCCTCTGAATTGAGATCTTCCTTGAAACTGAGAGAAACTTTGGGATGAAGTATGAGAGGTTTGATGAGTTGAACTTCCACCAGATCCTGCACCTGGAGAAGGAGGAGGAGGAGGATTATAATGAGATGTGCCTTGGTCATATTTCCTTCTCTTCCTCATAGCCTTCAACTGGTTCTTAGAAAATTGCATCCAATATTCAGTAATAGGACAATCATGCAATATATAGTAAGGAATGTCATTATCAGAAGTGGCTTTCTTTGCAGGAACTCTCTTCATTGCTTTACTAGCTTTCCTCTTCCTTGCAATAGTTGTAGAGGAATCATCTGAATCTATCCTAAATTCATCACTATCAGAGCTCTGGGGCTTATCATACATAACAACTATTTCCTTGTAAGCTGCCTTGGTAGGAGAATCAGGAGCAGAAGCAGTAACAGCAACAGCAGCAATAACAGCAGAAACAACACTAGAGGCAGCAGTAGTAACACTAGAAACAACAACAGAGGCATCTGAAACAACAATATTCACAACAGCAGGCTCAGAGGGCTCTGAAGTAATGGTCTCTGTGATCATCACATCATTATCATCAAAAGCAACAGCAGCAGGAACTTCCACAGCCTTGATTGAATCAATGTATGATTAGATCAAGCTGGGATCACAGATAGAAACCGGCACAATGGCCTTAGAAAGATCTTTAGCAGTTGGAGCTGGAAGATATCTGCTATATAGACCATCAAAAACTGAAAGCAGGAACCTGAAAGATGGGACTGGGGCTGGAGCTGGAACATTTTGCACTGCTTCTGAACTAAGCATGAAGTCTGAATCTTCAACAGGCAGTATGACTACTTCATTGGGCATCTCCCCCTGCCTAGATTCAGTAGAAACTGGATCAAGGCACCCCAAAGAAGGGATTGCATGAGGAAGACGGGAAGAAGATAGCCTTGCAGATTAATCATTTATAGATTTTAGTAGAGGAGCCAAGGCGGTATCAAGCAAGAGTGTTAGCCTGGGAGCTAACATGTCATATAATCTATCAGCAAGGGAAGGAACATCTACTTGCTCATGGGAGGCTTGAGTAGAGGTAGAGAAGAAAGTTGCAGAAGTTGATGTAGTTGGTGGAGCTGCAGAAATGTGTGGAGATGATGTTGATGGATGGGGTATGGATGGTTCAGATATAGGGATCGTTGTGATTGATGTAACTGGGATGGTAACTAATGGTATGACTGAGGTTATGGATGAGGTGAATGAGGGCTGAGCTAAGATGTCTTGAAGAAGTTGTTGGTAGTAGGTGGAAGAAGATGGAAGCTCTTGAGGAGATGAATGAGAATCATCCATATAGGAGTCATCTATGAGGTTGAATGATGGAATTTGAATGGATGAGTCAAGGTCAAGAGGGGGATAGTAATGTAGAGGATGAAATTGTTCTTGAAGAGTGGCTGGGGGAGGTGTAGAGATTGTAGGTGAGGAAATTGAGATGGAAGAAGAAATGGTTGAGGAAACTGGAGGTGGAGATGGTGGAGATGAGGAGGAGGAAGAAGGCAAATCTTCTAAAGGGGCAGTTGCCTGAGGGGAAGTGACTGTCACTGTCCTAGAGCCTTAAGTAGTGTGAGCTGTAGAACCCCTACTGGGTTTAGCAATCTGCCTATCCCATTTTCCAAAGAGAGCACAAGATAGTCTCTTGGAAGCATTTATATGCATGCCATTTGATACTAGCAGTTTGGGGCATTTGTTGTGCAAAAACAAACTTACTATTCTCCCAAAATTAACAAAATTCTTATTGATTTTCTTCTTAATCAAATCAAAGAAAATCTCTCCCCAGTTAAGGTGTTTCTTTTCTACAATCACAGCCATAAGGCAAAACCGATATCTAGAAATAGTATCATGAGCAAAATGTTTTGCTAAAATGACTTTGCCCACTACATCAGCAAGAAATCTGTACTCAACTGAAAAAATTTTCTTAAGTAATTTATTAGGGTTTGCTGCTGTATGTCCCATTCTATCCAGCATATTAGAAAATTCTTCTCCAGACAACTCAACATTATCATGTCCAGTAATCAGTTGTAAAACTTCTATCAAAAGTGCGGGAGAGAGGGATACCTAGGTTCCTGAAATAGTCCCGACAACTGTATTCTGATCCAGGTTCTGGGCTGTGTATACCCATTCCTTGATTTCGTCGGCAGCCAGCTTCATCCTTGAGGTCATGATGGTGACCAACTATTATTCTTTGAATAATTCTAGAATTTCCTTGAAAATCTGATCACTGCCTTCAAATGAATCCATATTTATATCAAAACCGGTATCAAATTTCATCGCGGCTAAAACAGTAACTGAAACGACCATGATTTTCCTTCAAAGACAAACCAAACAAGACAAAGTATAGAGGGGTTTGGAGGGAAAGAAAGCTCTGCAGAAAGTATGAATGTGCAAAGCAGAACGACGGCCGAAAAAAATGTTTTTATATTAGGGTTCGACGCTGAAATGGAAAGATCGTTAAACTCAGTTCGACGATCTGGGCTTCTAAAGGAATCTGAAAGGTCTTCAACATCGTCGATCTCCGTTCGACGATATTTTAGAGCGTCGAGCTGCGTTCGATGATCTCTGACCGGAAAGAGATAGCCTAGCACTATCAGGGAAACACTAAGCTCCGTTCGACGCTTTCATGAGAACGTCGATCTCTGTTCGACGATCTTTAGGAAATACGTCGAGCACAGTTCAGAGTTAAGAAAGAACCTATAGACACTAGAAAAATCAAGTTTTTATCCTAGTCTTTATCAATTTTAAGGTTTTTAAAAAAATCTTGGATCTTAATTTAGACTTCCTCCATCTAACATTCCTAACTGATTCAGGAAGAATGTGTGTTTCTTTTCATCCAAGGATTTGGTGAAAATATCTCCCCTTTGCAAATCAGTTTGGATATATTGAAGTTCAATTTTATTCTTTTCAACATTATCTCTTAGGAAGTGATGCCAAATCTCTAAATGTTTTGTCCTACTATGAAGGACTGGATTTTGGGCTATAGAAATAGCACTGGTGTTATCACAAAAGATTTTTTACTTATCTAAGTTGTAACCATAGTCTAGGAGCTGATTTTGAATCCACAATATCAGTGAGCAACAACTACCTACTGCCATATATTCAGCTTCAGCAGTTGATGTAGACACAGATGTTTGTTTCTTACAAAACCAGGAGACAAGTCTGTCACCAATAAACTGATAAGTTCCACTGGTGCTTTTCCTGTCTACTCTACATCCAGCATAATCAAAATCTGAAAATCCAGTTAATTCAAATCCTGAATCTTTTGGATACCATAGACCTAGATTTGGACAACTTTTCACATACCTAATGATACTTTTTACTAATGTTAGGTGTGACTCTCTAGGGCTTACTTGGAATCTTGCACAGATGCATGTAGCAAACATTATGTCAGGTCTACTAGCTGTAAGATACAATAAAGAGCCAATCATTGCTCTATATGTTATCTGATCAACAGGTTTCCCATGTTCATCAGCATCTAATACAACATTAGTAGGCATAGGTCTTTTCATAGATGATGCTTCAGACATACCAAATTTCTTAGCCAACTCTTTTGCATACTTGGTTTGAGAAATGAATATTCCATCAGCATGCTGTTTGACTTGCAATCCTAGAAAGAAGGAAAGCTCACTCATGCTAATCATTTCAAATTTTGTAATGCATTAGTTTGGAAAACCTCTTGCACAAGTTTGAATCAGTAGATCCAAATATAATGTCATCTACATAAATTTGTACTAGTAGGATATTTGACTTATGGGTTCTAATGAAATGAGTTTGGTCCACTCTACCCCTTTTAAAATCATTTTCCAAAAGAAAGCATGCTAAGGTCTCATACCATGCTCTAGGAGCTTTCTTGAGACCATATAATGCTTTATGCAGTTTAAAAACATGATCAGGATGAGCAGGAGAGATAAAACCTGGGTGTTGTCTTACATAGACTTCTTCCTTGATATCTCCATTTAGAAATGCACTCTTCACATCCATTTGATATACTTTGAATCTCTTGTGAGCTGCATAGGCTAGGAATATTCTTATGGCCTCTAACCATGCAACCGGTGCAAAGGTCTGGTCATAATCTATTCCTTCTTCTTGAGAGTATCCTTGTGCAACTAGCCTTGCCTTGTTCCTTATAATAATGCCTTGATCATCTAGTTAGTTCCTGAATACCCATTTCGTTCCAACAATGGGATGATTCTTATGCCATGGCAGTAGCTCCCAAACCTTATTTCTTTAAAATTGATTTAACTCCTCTTTCATTGCAATGATCCAGTGTGGATCTTGTTCTACATCTTGTATGGATTGAGGCTCAATTTGAGAAAGAAAGCAGGTGTGCATCAGGTTTTGGTTGACCTGATTTCTGGTTTGCACACCAGCTGAGATGTGTCCAATCACTTGGGAGATTGGATGATCTCTTGATGTTACTAAATTAACAGGGGGTGTTGATTGTTCACCAACCTGTGTTGTTGTTTCCTCTTGTGGAACAACAACTGGCTCTTCAATGTGATTCTCATCAGGAAGTTTAATGTCTTCTTCATCTTCATTGCTTTCACCTTTTTGTTGGATTGGTGAAGGTGTTGTAACCTCTTCAATGATGTTTAACCTGCCTAAATTCTCTGAAAGAGAATGTACCTGCAAAGGTTCTATGGTAGAAGTATTCTTCTCCTTGTAAGACATCTTTGTTTCATCAAAGGACACATGTATAGATTCTTTAATTTTAAGAGATGATTTGTTATATACCCTATAAGCCTTACTGATCATGGAGTATCCCAAAAAAACTCCTTCATCAGCTTGGGCTTGAAATTTTGCTATATATTTCTTGTCATTATTATGTATGTAACAAATACAACAAAAAATTCTGAAATAGTTTACTTTAGGTTTCTTCCTTTTGATTAATTCATAGGGAGTCTTGCCCTTCAGCTTATATATCAAATTTATATTAAACACATAGTTTGAGGTACTCACTGCTTCCGCCCAAAAGGGTAGAGGAAGGTGAGCATCTGTCAACAATGTAGTAGAATATTCAATAAGGGTTCTATTTTTCCTTTCAGCTACCCCATTTTGTTGGGGAGTTCTAGGAGCTGAGAAAGTGTGCATGATCCCTTCATTCTGACAGAACTCTTGCATAAAAAGAGAATCAAACTCTGTCCCATGATCACTTCTGATCAGGGCAATGTGAGTATTGATCTCAATCTGTATGCATTTGAGAAACTCTGTCAAACACTTAAAGTTATCAGGCTTCTTCCTCAGAAAGAACACCCATGTGAATCTAGAGAAGTAATCTACAACTACTAAAGTGTAAGATTTCCCTCTTAGACTTTGTACTGTAATGGGTCCAAATAGATCCATGTGTAACAGATACAAAATCCTAGGTGAATCACTCTTATTAAGTGACTTAAAGCTATTTTTAGTTTGCTTGCCTAATTGACAAGCCCTACAAAGTCCTTCCTTCTTGTAGGGGCCAGAAGGTAGTCCTCTAACAAGGTTGTCCTTGGATAGCCTTGCAATTGTTCTAAGGTTTACATGTCCTAATCTCTTATGTCATAGCTCATTTGGTTTACTAATAGAATTGAACAAACAAATATCTACCTTAGTTGATTGAAAATCTACAAGATAGATGTTACCTTTCCTTTTACCTGTCAACATAGTTGTGTTGTCCTCTGATTTGATTTTGCATGAAGATTTGTTGAAATTCACCTGGTAGCCTTCATCATACAGTTGACTGATGCTGATAAAGTTGTGCTTCAGTCCTTCCACATAGGTCACCTTCTTTAATGTGACTGACCCTATCTAGACTGCACCATATCCTTTGGTCTGTCCAAAGGTTGAGTCTCAAAATATGACCTTGGGTCCAAGCTTGGCTTTGAAGGATATAAGATTATCCTTGCTCACTATCATGTGCTTTGAGCACCCACTATCCAGATACCATTGCTGGTTTATTGTTGGATAGGTCTTCACCTGCACATATAATAATTTATTTGTTTTTGACCCAGTTTACCTTGGGTCTAGGTTGATAACCTTTAAAATATGAAATAAGAGACATCCCTGGTTGACTCTTATATCCTTCAGGATGATATCTCCTAGGAGGTATTATCCATTCAGCATAAGGGATGAAGCCTTGGGATGTAGGACCTATAGAATTGAATTTTGACTTATCCTTAAAAGATTGTTCAAAGCTCTGAACTCTGTTCGACGATCTCTGAGCTTAGTTCGACGATCTTTGGTCAGATCGTCGAGCTCCATTCAAAGATCGACTATTCCTGAGTTCAGAGTTCAGAGATCGTCGACCTGAGTTCGACGATTCAGCATGAAAACGCTGAGCTCTGTTTGAAGATCGTCGAGCTCTGTTCGAAGATCGTCGAGCTCTGTTCGAAGATCGTCGAGCTCTGTTCGACGATATCTGTTGAACCTTATTTTTCTTAGCTATATCAGAATTCTTCCTAGCCACCTCTACAACTCCCTTTCCTTTATCTGAGATAAATTTGATTGGGGTTGTTAATACTATAGGTTGGCTGGATGAAGCACCCAAGCCCAGTGTACTGTTAAGTCTTGAATTCACTGTGCTTGTGATATCCATCAGTTTAATACTTCTCCCATTGAGAGTTTCTTCAAACTTCTTGGCCTCAGATAGTTCACTTTTTAGTGAAGCTATCTGCTCCCTACAGCATTCTAACTCCTCAGAGAGTTTGAGGTTATCTGCTTTTAAGGTGCTGAGTTCAGACAGTTCATTTCTTAGAGAGATAATCTCTTTCTCAGACTTGAGTAGGTCAAAACACAGTGCCTTAAACTCAAATTTAAAGTCGTCTGAATCAAAATCAAAAGAGTCTATTACCTAATCTTCTTCAGCTTCAGGTTCAGATTCAGATCCTGACTCTTGTTCTGCATCTGAATTGTGTTGAGAGGCATTGATAGCAATCATGCAAGAGTCCTTCTCTTGGGCATCATCTTCATCATCACTTGAGCTTGATGAAGTGTCTGATTCTTCTTCAGTCTTACTCCAGGTCTCAGCTACAAATCCTTTTCTGGTATGCTTGTTCTTGGTAGAGGAGGATTTTTCATAGTTGTTTCTCCTGGAGTCTTTGTCTCTTTTCCTATCTCTCTTATATTTCTTGTACTTGTTTTGGTTCTTTGGACAGTCAGGCACAATGTGGCCCGGTTTCATGGCCTCTAGATGACCTTTTCCTAAAGTCTTTTCTAGCCATCTTGTAGAATCTTTTGGCTAGTAGGCTCATTAGATCTTCATTGCCTGTGACCTTATCTTCAGGTTGTTCTTCTATAGCTTTGAAAGCAATTGTCTTCTCCTTCCTTGTTGCTGGAGAAGCTGTCTTTTGCTCTTCCACTCTATTTTTGATGAGCAGCTCATAAGACTTGAGCTTTCCCAATAGAGCTTCAATGGTGATCTCATTTAGCCTTCTGGAATCCTTGATTGGCAAGATCCTTGAGTCCCAAGTGCTGGGAAAGCACATTAGGATCTTATAATTGAGTTCAGTCAGTGAGATCTCCTTGTCCAATTTTTTCAATTCACTTACAATCAGACTGAGTCTGTTATACATGTCAGCTACTGACTCAGTTTCTCCCTTCTTGAAGTTCTCATACTGGGTTATGAGATGAGATCTTCTGTCCTTTCTCTCATCAGTAGATCCTGACACAAGCTCAGATAGCATGTCCAGGATTTATTTTGCTGAGTTGCATTCAGCTACTTTCTGAAATATATCATAAAATATTGTCTGAGCAAATATATTCATTGCCTTTGCATCAGCAACTTTCCACTTCTTGATGTCTGCATCTGTTCCTGAAGGGGGTGGAATAGCATTTGTACTTGTGGTTTCTGGAGGTCTTGGACACACTATCAAAATAAAATTGAAGATATCCTCATCAATAGAATTCATGTACAATTTAATCCTTGCCTTCCAAAGTGCAAACTTAGAAAGATTGCACACTAGAAGTCTGGTGCTTGCATAGTCTTTGTTTTGTGCCATGGATTTATATTAAAATAATTATAATAGAAATAACAACCCTCTATTAAAGGTTGATCTTATCAGAGATCTTTTGCTTCAGGTGTTAGCCTGTAAAAACAACCAACCTCCCTCTGATACCAATTGAAAGTGAGGGTAAGATCTACCTTTACTCTAGAGGGGGGGGGGGGGTGAATAGAGCATTTTAAAATAATTTTGCAAATTAAAAACTAATTGGCAGTGGAAGAATTAATTTAATTATAGTGTATTGTGCTTGCAGTAAGAAAAATAAAGTAAAGCAAGATATAAAAACACAGCACCCAGCAACCAATACACAAGCAAACCAGATGACACAAAGAGCTATAGTGGTTCCCCAATAAACCTGGGTACATCCACTCTTCTACGACCCTAGGTAGGAATCTACTGTAGGATGAGTTGATCAGGTGTCCTGGGCACCAATGAGCTTTTGATAAGGTGCTCAAAAACCAAACCAGATTTTTTGATCAGGTGTCTTGCCACCATTGAGTTTTGACAAGGTCTCAGGAACCAAACACAAAACTTTTGAAGGGAGTTCTGTATAACCCTTTTATAGCAAAAGAAAATGAAAAGAGTGAAGGAGTTCTTCTCTATCAACAATCAAAGAGAAGACTGTGGATTTATTGTTGTCAAAGCTCCCCCTGAGATTAGTAGAAGTCAGGAGAAGAAGCTTTGCACAGGGTGATAGGCCTTCAGTAAGTTGAGATCTCCAGCAATAGATAATTTTAGCAAAAGCTAAAATGTGTTGTGTCTGGAGTCTTTGATTGATGAAGCCTAGAAAATGTGAATTAGAGAAGATATCTGAAAGAGTAGAAGAGATTCTTCTCTATGTGTTGATCTCCTTCTCTGTTCTATATGCTTGTGTTTTGTAAAAACTCTATCTGTATAATCCTGTAGAATTCTTTTAAGAGATGTTCTTCTTCTTTTTTTATCTGTCTCTATTATCTCTAATGATATTATGAAATCCAATCTCCTAGATAGCCGTTAGCCAGTCATTAATTACTTCCTTAATTGATAGCTGTCTCGAGAGGAAAGTCCTAAGAAACATTCCATTTTAGTCTCCTTGAAACATGCTCCAGATTGATTGAAACTGCTACAAAATATTCTGCATTAAATGTTGGATATGGAAGATATTTGAATTCCATAACAGACTGATTTGAAATCCTGAAATCGTCAATCTCTCAGGAAAATCGTCGATCTGAGCTCGACTATCGTCGATCAGAGCTCAAAGATCTGGATTTTGACTTGAGACAGAAATCGTCGATCTGAGCTCGGAGATCGTCGAACCAAGTTCGACGCCTCGTCGACCTGAGCTCAGAGATAGTCGAACTGAGTTCGACGCCTCGTCGATCTGCGCTCGACGATAATTGCTTTGGTCTTCTGCACTTGTAATCTGAACTAGGAGGTCTTGGGGCAGCTTTCAAACCTAAGTTCTAAGCCTTAGACTTATTCTAGTTGACCTTTAAAACTAAACAATGAGGTCAAGATACAATCCTATGAACATAGTGATCCTTACCCAAATCAGTAATAGGATGTTCCAACAGACGAGGATAGGACCGTAGCGAGACACGCAAAGAAATGAATAGCCAAACGTGTCGCGTAGTCAGATCTACGCGGTGTAGTGAACAAATAAAAAACTAGCGCGCTAAACTTACTAATATCTAAGTGTCGAGACAATGCCAAGGTAGGAACTAAAAGAGTGGCTGTATCACAATAACTCAGGCTAGGACTCCCGATGCCACGTCCTAAATCGTTAACTAATGTGGGCTCATAGATAGGAGGAAGGGTCGGTAAAATCAAACTCGAGATAAAATCCAAATCAGAATAACTTTCACCGATCGGTCATAACGTCAATGAACTCTCATCCGGGTGTAAAACCAAAGAATCGTTCAAAAATACCACTTCCTCGCTTGCAATTTCTTCAAACACACTAGACAAGTCATTTAATTCAGAATCATTAAAGGCATCAGAAATGGGCAAAATCGAACCCGATGGAAACTTTAATTAAGATGAAACTTCAAACAATGGTGACATCATCAAATGACTATTGTTCGGGTTCGCAGCTCTGAAATCATTCAAACATAACCTTCTCACATAAGGTGAGTCTTCCCAATTAGTCGGGACATCCTTTAAGTCCGGGTCACAAATAATAATACTGAAATCCTCACTCACAGGCTCCTCAGATAACTCAGGTATATTCTCAGTAGGTGTAATCATAGGCTCTAACATAACGGGGATCGTAGTTTGGAGAGGGCTCTCATTACTAGGGTGATCAGCCACAACGCTAGTAGGGCTAGTAATAAGTAATGTACTACTCTCATAGATCAGACTATCATCATCATCCCAAACATCGTATTCTAGATCACTAGGGATTCCCTCAAACTCAGACGCATAAGAATCGTTAGGGACTAATGAACATGTAAAAATACTCTCACCTACGGGGTCATCCTAAAAATCTAGAGATAGTATATCAAAATCAGCATCCTCAGGGGTATCAGTCACTATCTCTAGGGGCTTATAAGTCGAGGATAATGGAGGCATAATCCTAGTGGTAACATCTATCGATTCCATAACAAAAAACCTATTAGGAGAGGTTTCCCTAACGGGGGGTGGTGGTCCTTATACGGTCTTTCCGGTCTGACACGAGTGAGCTTTATTCCTAGGAATATAATGCTTCTCAATTTCTACTGCCGTAATAAAAGTGGTGTCTAGATCGGTGTGAAAATAATGCATTAATTTACCCTGGATGTAGGGGTTTAACCCCTTACGAAACCTAGAGAGGGTGATCTCTGGCAACTCCTTCACACAACTTCTAACCATCATATCTTCAAAAAGACGCATATAATCTGAGACCGACTTGTTCCCATGTTTAAGGTTTGTCAAATCATCAGTTATCTGTCGCTTAGTCTTGGCATTTGGTTTATAATCATTCCTAACGGCAGGTATGGATCTAATGCCAAAACTATACTCACCCATAGGCTTGGTGTTAGCAGGGCGAAGGTAGGCGAGATCAAATTGATCTGAGAGTAGGCTACGCATGTGCGGCCAAGCGTAATAATAGCTACCAACACAACGCTCTTTGTTTAACCAAAACAACTGGGCTTGACCTAATAATCGCTCTCGGGCAAAGTTAACTATTTTTTCATCATCCCATAAGTGACAATTAAAATAATGCTCTAATCCCTTAAGCCAATATCTAAAAATTTGGGGACATCCTAAACCGTCATAAGTAGGATAAATATGGTGTGCCCTAGGGGTGTGCTTAGCCATATCCTTAGCTTAAGAATAGTCTAACCGGGCAGTATATACGTCATATGCCATTTAGTGAGAACCGGAGAGAAAACTCACCGGAAACTGGTGCACATGCAATGAGAAATGAACCTGACCCTATTTTATTTTCAAAGATGGAATTGTTCCCACTTAATAACTATGACGATAAAAGATTTTTTTTTATTTGCTTGCAGTAAATAATATGAAAATTATTAAATAATTTTTTTTATTTGTTTGCTAAAAAAATAAAAAAAGAGGCTGCTATAAACAGACCAACAATTAGATTTTAAAACAACTCAATAAAAATAATGACTTAATGAAAAATAATTTTTTTTTGTTTTCTTACTAAGAAACTGATGGAGAAATTTACGATTTTTGTTTTAAAATTTTGAGAAAATATGGAAATTTTAGGCCGCTATTTGCAGACAAAAAATTTAAAATTAATTTATATGTTATGCAATGAAACGTGCAAAGTGCGTGTTGGTGCTCAAAGCAAAAGGGGGAGGGGCCAATTATGAAATTGACATGAACCTCCTTCTGATACCAAATTGATGCAGGCTCACACGTTTGACAATGAATAGATCTACGGACTAGCACGAATACCTATCCACAATCCAAATCCTATATTCGCACAATCGCTCTATGCGGCACCACGTTAATTAATTCTATCAATTATATGCTAGCATACGGGTAGCCAAACCGATTAGGATCGAATAGAGGCGATTGACCAATATTCTTTCCGGCTAAAAAGACCTACCTGGTCCGAACGAGCGGTGTTGTACCAAAAGAGATCTACCAAATAAAATATGATTTGGAAAAGGTAGATCTCTCCCTAAAAGAAAATTAAGGTTCGCCAAACCATTTCGAACTTAAATCAAATAAGGATGAACACAAACTGATCGAAGAAAAACAACGATGAATTATTGCTATCAAAATTCAACGCTAAGAATCTACCACCACAGGAATTAATCTAGGAAGAGAAACACACAATCGGTAGAAAGGATTCGCTACCCTATCAGAATGGATGATTTTGATTTCTCTACTTTGATCGTTCTTCAACGGCTCTGCCGAAGTCACGCAGGTTGGAGAGAAACTTGTCCGCCTTCGTCACGTCACACCGGAGTTGGAATTTATAAAGGATGAAAGTGAAGGGATAGATACTACTCTAGAGGGGAGATGAATAGAGTTATCAAAATTTGACTTAACAAACTTGATAGTCTTCCCAACTCCCTTGGAGTGAAATGCGGAATGAAAAGATTATAGATATGGAGATAACCCTAAAGCCTAACACAAGTGATGTGCACAGACTCAAGCTAACTGTAATTACAGTTAAGGCTTGGATATCCTAATCAACAACTAGCAAACCTAGTTATATCTAATCACAGCCACAATGCAAGTAATTAAACAAAGCATTCCAGACGACACAAGGAATTTAAGTGGTTCCCCAAACAACTTGGGTACGTCCACTCTTCTACCAACAAGGTAGGAATCCACTCAGGTTTTTGATCAGGTGCCCTGCCACCAACAAGATCTGCTTCAGGTAGATCAAGAGACCCTTTAGACTTTTGATCAGGTGTCTAAAACCGAACACAGGTTTTTGATCAGGTGCCCTGCCACCAAGGGATACTTTTGAAGGGAGTAATAACCCTATACAGGAGGGGGAAAGGGGTTAAGGTGTCTTCTCTATTTTACAATAGATTAGAGAAGCACAATAACTTGCACTGAGCTAGAGAGCTCTAAAAGAATCAAGGCTCCCCCTGGATCAAAGAACGTCCAGGTGAAGTCTTGCTTCAGTGCAGAAACACTTCAGTAAAAACTGAAGGAAGAACTACAAGAAGATATAAAATAATAAAAGAAAATCTTCTAGCAGCTATCTTCTTCTTCTTCTTCAAAAGATCTCTGATTTAGAACTTCCTGGAATAGGAGAACTCAGGTTGAAGAAGAGCAGAAGAGTTAACACTTCTCAGTTGAGTGAAGATTGCTGAGAGCAGTTAAACTTGTTCTTGCTGAATGAATTTCTTATCTCTGTTAACTAGTTGATTTCTTCTTCAAAGAAGTCTTTATATATCAGCAGCAGCAACGGCTCTAATTGAGTTTGAATCTTATCGTTTTCTGAACTCTGCAAGCTGGGCTGCAAAAAGCATAAAGCAAAAACAAACTACAGCAGACAGATATCCTATAAAAGGATAGAGCTTTCTAAGAAGCTGCAAATACTTTTGATGAAATAATATAAGATAAAGTCACATCAGAAAGAACTCTTTATGGCCAGGGAAGACTTTTTGAGTCTAACGACTATAAAGGACAGCCTGGCAGATAAAGCAGATTGCATATCTCAGCTACAAGACAAACAACTTTGTCAGAAAAGATTAGCTCATGCATGTAGAATAGAACGGATATTGCATGGAAATAATGTTAAAATATTCAAATAATCTATTTTAAAATATGCCAAAATAGATATTAATTTAGTCACATCACAGAAGACGACAAACTAAATAAGAGCATACAGCAAAACATCGAACGAACTTCGGAGATCGTCGATCTATCAGACAGATAGTCGAACGATCCAGATAGTCGAACTATCAAAGAAGATAGTCGAACTACCTCGGCAGATAGTCAACCTATCAGAACAGATAGTCGAGCTATCAGATAGTCGATCTATCCGGACAGATAGTCGAACTACCAAACAAACACAGATAGTCGACCTATCAAGCAAATAGTCGACCTATCCCAGAAAACAGATAGTCGAACTATCAACAGATAGTCGAACTATCAAAACAAAACAGATAGTCGAACTATCAACAGATAGTCGAACTATCAACAGATAGTCGAACTATCAGATAGTTGAACTATCCAAGCAGATAGTCGAACTATCAAGGCAACACAGATAGTCGACCTATCAACAGATAGTCGAACTATCAAAGCGACACAGATAGTCGATCTATCAACAGATAGTCAAGCTATCAGATAGTTGAACTATCAGGACAGATAGTCGAACTATCAAAGACAAGTAGATAGTCGACCTATCAACAGATAGTCGAACTATCAAGACAAACAGATAGTCGACCTATCAACAGATAGTCGAGCTATCAACACAGACAGAACGTCGACCAACTGATAGACGATCGTCGATCAGCCGATAGACGATAGTCGAGCGACGTTCGACTATCGTCGAACGAAAAACTACTTAACCAAATATTCATCTAGAAAAGCAATTCTACACAACTAGGGAATCTAACCTATCAACTAACCTTTGACCATAGATAAATCTTGGGTCAAGAGACTAAAAAAGATAAGACTAAACTCAAATCAAACTAGGGTACCAACAATCTCCCCTATTTGAGTTAAGTCTCTCAACAATCAAAACACAGAACTATCTAGAGAAAAAAACAATACAGGAAATAGATAAACAATTAACTAGCAATAAACAATCAATCAGATAAATAAGCATCAGATAATCAAATTTAAGGATCTACAGAATCAGGTTTAGAATCAGAAGATCTAGGAACAAAAGAGATTTTCCTCAAGGGATCTAAAGCTTCTTTCTTTGACATCTTCAGATCTTGTACACCAATAATTTTTAGTTCTGATGCCCTTGGGACGACTGCTTCTGGATGCTTTTCCATGTATTTAGAAGGGTCAAAAACTTCAGGGCTAACCTAGATTTTATCAAGTTCCTTCATTCTGAATTTTGACATGGTTGTAAATCTTGCAGAATCTTTTCCTTCAGCCTTAGCTTTCTTAATCTGGGCTGAGCCAACAAGTTCTAGAAAACGAGCCATCCTGAAATCAGAATCTAGCTTGATTTTCATACAAATTTTCAGATTTATCTATTGGTTTCACAGCTTTAAACTTAACAGATGAATCTAACATACTGTCAGCTGGTTCTTTAACTTCTTGAATAATAAGAGATGAAGGAGGAGCAAATTCAGCAAATTTCTTACAGGACTTTTCTGAGAAAATGGTTCTTATATCTTTTGAAACATCTTTAGCAGCATGATCTGGTATAGCAGGTGAAACTTTCTCTTGGGAGAGGGAGGAGGTGAAAAGGTTGGCTTTTGATATACCACCTCCTTTACTTGCTCTTTTACCTCAACATCATGTCTTTTATATCCAAAATATTATCTGTCTTGATGGCTTTGAGAACTTCTCCTTGAAGGAGGCTGAGAAGGTGCAGACTTTGCAGAAGGAGCAGACGGATTTTCTGATAAGTTGCTAGAGGCTCCTGCACTGGGAGGTGGAGGAGGAGGACCTCTGGGGATCCATCTAGGAGCAGGACTATCATACCTCTTAGATTTCTTCCTTTCCTTTTGCTGGTTCTTAGAGAACCACATCCAGTGCTGGAAGTCTTACGACTTTGGATCAATTCCTTTCAGAATGTAATAAGGAATATCATGATCTGAATTTGGAGGAGGAGGAGCTACAGCTTTACTTTTTCTTCTTTCTCCTTTCTTTCTCTTAGAATTCTCATCTTCATCTGAATTCATCATCTTCAAATCAAGGTAATCATGATAATTCAATTCTAATTTTTCTTTCATTTTCAGCTTTTCTTTTTCATCTTCCTGGCATCCTGTCAGAGGAGTATCTAGATCACAAACCTGGGGAATCACAAAAGAGACTTTTCAGTTTCAGTTTCAGGATCCTTTTGTTGAAACTCAGGAACTGTCGAGGGGACAGTTCAGATATCACTGCTTGCTGAGCAGGTTCAGCAGCCTCAGAAACTAGAACAGGCTCTACAGCTCAGATAGCACTGCTTGCTCTACAACCCTTGGGACATCTAGTAACTGATACAGTCAGCTCAACATCTAGAACTGGAGCGTTCAGGTACTGGCTCTCTTAGACAACTGCCACTACTTCCATTAAATCTGTAGGATTAGGAGTAAAATCTTGCTAAATGACATCTAGTCATCCTTCCAGATTATTCTCATACTAACATATCAATTAAGTAATCTACAAATTGGAAAGAGACATACCTTCAGGATATTCTTCAGGGTGACCTAACTCCCATAAATCATCTAGAAAGGAAGTGATTATCCTTCTAGGTACTGGGCAACTAAGGGAGTTGAGGATTCTTCCAGGTAAACTTTTACAACAAATTCAATCAACATTACTGCATCAGATATTTCCTTTTCAGATGGAGGAGCTGAAACTTCTGCAAGATGAGCTGCTGGAGGGGAGGCCAAAGGCTGCTCTGAGATATCTTCATCGAGCATCTCCCCTGCCTAATTTTAGTAGAAACTGAAACCAGGCCCCTAGTAGAAGAGGGCTCAGCAGACTTTGAGAGTGCCTGAACAGCAACAGTCAAAGAAGAGATAGAAGAGGCAAGGGGAGCAATTTCCACATCAATCATGGTTTTGATTGAGGGGGTAATTAACTCCACAATGCTAGAAATAAATTCTGGAGTAATTTCAATAGGTGGTGGAACTGCAGTGGATGGAGGAGGAGCAGCAGAAATGGTTGATGTGTCGGGATGAAATGTGGTGAGGACTAGAGATCGAACTGGAGAGTTAACTGGAGAGTTAACTGGAGAATGATGATGTGGAGAGTGAGGAGGAGATGGAATAGGAGAATGAACTGGAGAAGAAATATCAGACGCCAACAAATCAAAGCTGGGTTGAGAAATCCCAGCAAGATTAGTCGGGAGAGAAGATGTAGGAGGTGAGGCAGAATGTCGTACTTCAGTTGAAGTTGAAGGAACTTCAAGTGCAGTAGACGGCAAAGTTGAGGAAGAGGATGGAAGGGATGGAAAAGCTGAGCCAGCTTCTAGAGGGCGAGGAGCGACTGAAACAGTCCTGGTGCTCTCAGATGCAGCTAGAGCAGCCCCTGCAGGAGCGGGCTTCAGGAATGTCCTTTTCCATTTGGAGAACAGATTGGGATCCATCTTTTTGCTGGCATTTATCGATGTAGCAGCTGAAATCAACAGGTGGGGATATCTTTCCTTCAGAAAAATCCCAACAACCTTCTAGGGTAACTTCCTTCTTGCTATTCTTCTTCCTTATCAAGTCAAACAGAACACCTGCCCAATTGATCCTTTTCTTGTTGACAATTGCACATATTAGTGCAAATTGTTGTCTTGTAATGTTATCGTGGGCAGAGTGTTTGCCTAGCAGCACTTTTCCGACAATCTCAGCAAGAAATTTAATCTTAAAGGAAAATTTATCTTGAGCAGCTTTGAGGGAATGCCTTCTGCATGTCCCAGCTCAATCAACATTCTTCCAAATTCTGGAGCATCTTGCTCATATTCTTCTTCCCCAATAAATTAATCATAAATCAGTCAAAACGGCGGGAGTCAAAATTACCTCTTCTCCGCCAATAATTCCTTGTCATCGAATCATCAGTAGAAGACGAGGTGAAAGCCATTCTTTTATCTCTTGAGGGTTTATCTTGATCCTTGTTGACATGAGCCTTTCCAGACCTTGATCTTTGCAGAGCTGAAGAATTTCCACGATACGGGTGTTCGCAGCAGCTGAATGCGTCAAAATTCAAACTGAATCCTGCGTCAAACTTTACTACTGCTAGAAGCGCTGGAGAAATTGCCATGGAAATGCTGGAGAAGGCGCGAGAGAAACGGAGAAGACGAATCGGCAGAAGAAAATCGCAAGACACGGAGCAAGCGGAAGGCGGAATGCGAAAAGACGCTCTCCATCGACGATATAAGCAAAGATCTTTTAACCTTGGTCGACTATCGGCTTTATAGACCGGAGATAGTCGATCTATTTAAAAGATACTGGACACGATGGTCGAACGGTCATTCGACGATCGGTCCTGAAGCAGAGAGTAGTCGATCAATCGTTCGATTTCTTTTGTCTTCACAAACAACAAGCTGTCGTCATCCAGAGATCGACGATGAGTCGACTTGTTCGACGATCTTTCGAACTGCTGGTCGACGATCTTCAAGCAGATAAGCCATCATCAACCATAGGTCGACGATAGGCTTGATCGTTCAATGATCTTCGAGATCGCCGTTCGACGATCTTCAAACAAGTTTTCACAAGGCAGAATTACACTTAGTCTCTTCCATTGATCA